>WNGS01092210.1:41580589-41599204 GCA_020271785.1 Procambarus virginalis | reverse complement strand
TGACATGACTTTTTTTTTTTTTTTTTTTTTTTTTTTTCTCTCCTTTACCATTTTCTGCATAAATATAACTGGCCAACATTGCAGGGCGATGGTGGTGGTGCTGTAGTCTGCCCGTTGAATAACAAAGCTGGTCCTAGTGCATGTCGTGACAAGAATTGTGCCCATGAACACTATTTTATTAGTGGAATTATATCATTTGGCTCTCCAGTCTGTGGTGAAGGTTCAATTACTGTAATTGCAGATATAACAAATCATATAGACTGGATATACACCATAATACGTCCTGCTGGAGGCTCGAGGGGCTTTGCTCCTGATAAACACAGAGGACGTGCGGCAGATGCAAGTGCACAACTGGACAAAAATGCTGCCAATAGTACAGCTTCTACATAATGGCCAGAATTGATATAAATTATCCCATTACAGTATATACTTTGCACTGTAATGTGCAAAATGAAGGTGGATGACTAAACTAATTTAATATTATAAAATTTAAAAAACATAATAGCTATTGATCTTTATTAAAGGTGAGGGGGGGGGTTTACCTAGGGAGAAAGTACAAGAACTCTAGTAGCATGTCTAATTACATTGGTTACAACACTTTACCTATAAACTTGTACAAAAAGACCTGACTAATGTCCAACTAGCAGAGATGTCTAGTTAGTATTATAGCCTAAATAAACTGATAAAACTCTAAACTACCCTCTTTGTTAAACCTGCAAAATCTATATTTGAATTATAAAATTCATTGGTTAATACTAATCTTGTACCAGTACATAACTGATAAATACCATGTTACTTTCCCAAACACCTTGATGTTGCTTAAGTGTTGGATAGTAGTAACATACAGGTAATTTACAATTGAAAATGGGCCATATCCTTCATGCCATTGATAAAAATCTGACATACTTTTGACTTCAGTGTGGGGAAGTTTGGGATAGGGGTAAAACTGAAGGTTGTGGGGGTTCTTAATAAATTGGTTCAGAGCTACCTTGTCCAGTTACACTGGGTCAAGTGGAGGAGGGGGGATGATGATCCTGTCCTCAGGCTGCTATTCAGACCTCGGTATAGTTATCACTGAGGTTGCCCATGTGCCTCTTAACTTTTCTTCCCTGCACTCCCACCCACTGCAGTCAAATTGTTTATATATAATTCTAAGCAGTCCTTAGTAGGATGGGCAACTAGGCCCCCAACTCTGACTGCTAGTGGATATTAAAGCTCCGTAGATCTAGTTATGGATCCCACACCCAGTTAAATCCAATTTACCCTACTGAAACCCCTTTCTCCCCCCCCCCCCCACTTCCTATGCAGGAGACACCCTGGCTTTGCTTTCTTTTGGTAATTGCTTGGCAAGGTCAACCTCAAAGTCCAGTGGCAATTACTTTTCACCTTAAATGACTTTGGGACTACTCCAGGGCCCTGCTTGGCAATGATTCAAATATTTCCAAGATTATAAGTTTACCGTCAGTGTTTGAAAGTAATTGTTAAAAGGCACCAAGCTGGGAAGGCTATGTAACGCCATCAAATGTGCAGGATAATCAGAGGGCGCTAAATATTACTGAGGATGCCAATGATGAGAAAGGCGAATGATTTCAAAAGTATCTGGTTCACCTAAATTCTATAGAGGGACACGTGACCACAGGGGACGGTCGGAAAGCAAGACAAACGCTCGTCCTGGAAGTCGGGACATTCAACAAGGATATGCACAACTGTAAGAGGAACAATGCAGTTAGGACAATAAGGAGCAGGACGTCGCTCCATTAAGTGTCGGTGAGTTTGGCATGTATGGCCAATACGCATCCTTGCCAGAGCTATTTCCCACCGCCGGTTAGTAGCAGGAAGAAGGCCATGGGGACACTACATTTGAGAGTGTGCAGCTTGTTACCAATTACAGAAGACCAACAATCCTGCCAACAGGCAAGGATGGAGGAATGAATAACCGGATAAGTCGGAAAAAGGAATGCCCATGTCCCGTACAGGTATTCCTTTTTCTGACATTTATCCGGTTATTCATTCCTCCATCCTTGCCCGTTGGCAGGGTTGTTGTACTGTTGTTGGTAACAAACTACGTACTCTTAAGCGTTGTCCCCTAACCCCCCCTGGCCTTCCTCTTGCCATCGTAACCGGCGGTGGGAAAAGACTCTAGCGCGATTACGTCTTGCCATACTCGCTTAACTCACGGTCACTTAATGGAGCGCTGCCCAGCTCCTTATTGTCCAAATTGCATTGTCCCTCTTACCGTCGTGCATATCCTTGTTGAATGTCCCGACTTCCAGGATGAGTGTCTTGCTTTCCGACCGCCCCTCGTGGTCACTTGTCCTTGGATAGAATTCTTGGTGAATCGGATACTTTTGATATCGTTCGCCTTATGTGTTTGTTCTCGTATTGGCATCCTTGGTGATATTTAGCGCCCTCTGATTATTCCGCTCATTTGACGGTGCTACATAGCCTTCCCGGTTTGGTGCCTTCTTTTTGATAATTATTTTTCAGTTTAATTGTGCAGTAGTGTGTAATTAAAGAAATTTCTATACTAAATGTGCAGAACCACAATACTGTACATACAAATACCTTTCTCACTAATATGCACACAATATATTTTTCAGACAATAAAACACTATCACACTGTATATACTGTAATTATATATAACTATGAACATGTTTATGCACTGTTGACATTGTTTATATATTTCATAATTAAATGTGAGCATGAGCTGCTGCTGTATGCACAACTCCTGTTTGTTCTTGGTACTGAAGCAACCTCTCACCCAGGATCCATCCTTCCCCTCAAGATGGAACCTGTTTAACAGAGGCCTAAGGAAGCAGATGTTAACCCTTGTACTTGTGAACTTCAAATTTTATGTAGTACTAACCCTTGACTATTAACAGATGAGTAGCCCAACATTTTTACATGCCATTACTTGTTCTAACATCTTGTTACTTTTTTCTTTTGCTTTTTGTAGTACTGTAATATTAATTGTCCTTCGAGAAATTGATATAAAAACAAGTGTGGAACATCAGAATCCTCAAATATAATAGTTTCAAGATGTGCACTATATTTGCTTAGAACAAATAAACATTGTTTTTGGTGTTATTACACTGTGTATTCACTATGTATAACTGTATACTTTCATGCACTAAACCATTCTGGTGGATGTGGTAACGAAATCCAAGGATAGCATAATGCCCCCTACACAATACTGGCAAATGAGACAAAATGCATTACAACAGTAATAGCAACAGTGTGCCACGAATTATACTATGCATATTATCAGCACCCTGATGATGTGTGTAATTTGATCAATTTATATAAAATGTGTAGAACCTTGCTATATTGAAAAATACTGTATGCGCTCACTTATCCAAATTCTGCTAAACCAAATACAGTATTTGGGTTATCTGGCCAAAATTACATCAGATAATTTTCTGCCAAACTGTCATAACTGAAGATGAGGTTACATAAATTTTCAAAATTTACAGTATCAAATAAGAACTACAAGCTAAGCTGAAGTTTCTTTTAAATTATTCTTTTCTTATAGGGTGTGGGGAGGGGGGGGGGGAATTAATTGTTGGCTGTGGTACCAAAAATTGGGAATACTATGTGGTCATTTTTGGACTTGCCCCGTAAGAATTTTGCTTATCCAGCGAGGGGTCCTTCCCGTATAGTCCAGATAAACGAGCTTAGACAGTACAGTATTCATATTAGACAAGATTGATTATACTTAAAACAAGAAAACTATGCTTTCGCTATTATTATACTGCATATACAATGTTTATATAAAACTACCTCCAATTTTGTACACTAAAACAAACCACTAAGCCAGTCTGATGGAACCCACACAGCATGGCATCAACACACTAATCAGCTGATGTGACGCCACCTGACTTGACATGATGCCTCCAATATAACACACATATCGCTGACTCGAGGCACAATTTTGCTGTTATTTGCATTCTGATCCTGAATATGATCTTGCTCATTAATTTTCTATTGGACCATGAAGTTGCTTTGATACGTAAATGCATCAAACATATGCAGTGCTATGGTTGTCTTTGTCATGCTGTGATGATCATAAATTGTATTGTGGACAACACTTGGGTCATAGTCCTAAGGGCCTGGGTTTGATTCATGGCCGAGGCAGAAACAAATGGGCAGTTTTTCACCTGATACCCCTATTCACCTAGCAGTAAATAGGTACCTGGGAGTTACAGCTGCTATGGGCTGCGTCCTGGGGATGTGTGTGTGTGTGGGGGGGGGGGATAAGAGAGAAATAGGGTACACCTGCAATGCACAACCCTTGGTTGCTCCAAGTATTACTGGCTTCACACCCAGAAATGGTGTCCGTTTCCTAAAGGTCTAAGAAAGCTGATGTGAGCCCCATGTACCTGCAGGACATAAATCTTGTACAGCATGGTCTAATGTATTCCTGTATGACTTGAACAGTGTGGCTGGAAGCATCCCTAATGTGACTCTGAAAGGGTTACTACATTCCTGGATGTGACAAGCATTTGAAGGTTAACCCTTCAACTGAGTGACACAACCAGGGATGCTCCCACATTTATCCATAAACTATGTGATACAATCAGGGATGTTTTAAATTACCGCATAAGATTTAAAATTCCCGTCAATACATGAACTCGCATCTGCTTCATCGGGCATCCAGTAAATTGGTTAAAAGGTCACATATAGGAATAATGGAATGTAATAAGAATATGGCATTAGGGGGGAAGAGTTGTTGGAACCCATTAGGGTACTTGGCATATTTCATAGTTATATGCAAGTGCTGTACATAATTACCATTACTTGAGTATTGTTGCATTACATTTGAAAAATGTAATCTTGTTTACTATACACATTGATGACTAATATTTAAGACAATTTTTGGTATCTTAGGCAAATACTTTTCATATAAAATGTTTTCTTCAAGAAATACAAACAAATATAATTTCAATAATTTATCGTTAAAACTAATTGAAGAAGAAAACCTATTTACTCTGATTTTAATTTTGTTGTGTGATGCAGGTTCCCAGTAAGAGCAGCTCCCACTCCAGCAGACAGGGCTCCTATCATCCCCGGGCCATATACACTCATCTCCTGAGTCATGCCGGCTACGAGTGGCGTCACCATACGAGCCACAGATGCTATGCTCTGCCCAAACCCAGTCACTGATCCAATCTGCAATGGAGGGGGGGCATGAAATTTATAAAACTGCAAATGCAGTTTAAGAATGTGCATATGAAAATAGGGGGAGAAAAAAATGTATAGGCATGAAAGTCCAGTTCTGTACAGTTGTTGTCAAGAGCGGTGTACAAGGGTTATCTTAAGTTGGTTCCAAGGATTAAGGTACTCCACAGCCGTACAATCTGGCCACCCAGGCTGTTGGACACAATCTAATATAGGAATCACAACGGGGTTAATCTGGTACATTTGAAGGTGTTTTTAAATTTCCCTCTTAAAACAATGAAAGAGATTGGTTAATTATGCATTTATATTTAGGGGTAGGGTGTTTAAATGCTTTGGACCTTAGTAACTATTGTATGCCTTCTTTTCAATAGGGCTATTATGCATTTAGCCTTGCCTCCTGGTTTCATATGGAATCATTTCAGACAGGCACACGGAAAAACTTGTGCCTGTCAGTCAGTAAGCTAAAAAAAAAAAAATTTGATTTTAAACACATTTCTTTGTACAAGGAAACATTCTCACCTGTGATGACTGGCACCGACTGATAGTGACTGCAGAACCGCTCACTCGTATAATAGCTGTGCTGATGCACAATGGTATTAAACAAAACAAAAGTAAGGTAAGTGAAGGGGCAGCAGTGAGTCCAATTAAAGCCAGAGTTAGCAGAATAGAACCATGATAAAGCTCTAGCTGAGGGTCCCTGTAGAACCTTGATACTTGGCCAGTAAAGAATCCTGCCAAGGCACTGATGATTCCCTGTTGAAATAATTGGGTACTGTAATAATAATAAGTGTATATTTGCTGTTAAGTTATACATTTGTTTTAATTCATTTACTGATATTTTTCAATAAGGAACAAGCCTTTCCAATCCTCTGTTGCAACCATGATGCCTGCTACTAGCTCCATATCAAAACAAAGTTTTGTTTTAATATCTTAAACTGATGAGGATGCAGTTGTTGATCGCCAGCTACGTATTCGCCTGCTTTAGTCTGCTGGCTTGAATGTTACCTTCCACCTCCAACAGTCTGGCATGCATATTGTCTAAGTCTAATCAAAGGGACCATGCTGACCATCTTGCTTCATGTTGGGCAGGTAATGGTAAGCAAAAATGTTGGCTGAATATTAGTGTGGGTACAATCATTATCCCATCTTTCTGTGGAAGGCAAGGATCTTCAGGACTGCCATTGTAACATG
Source organism: Procambarus virginalis (assembly GCA_020271785.1). NCBI lineage: Eukaryota > Metazoa > Arthropoda > Malacostraca > Decapoda > Cambaridae > Procambarus > Procambarus virginalis. The sequence continues at coordinate 41,592,834 of WNGS01092210.1, read as the reverse complement.
GAGTCTGTGTTAGAATTCTTAAGCACTTCATTGTCCAGGTGGACATGTTCAGCTCACGTGGTAAGCATATTCTGTATAGCTTAAACTGCATTTGAAAGTTGAATCCTCCCGATCTCAGTTACCATAGGGGATATCAAATGTTCTGTAGGAAATATATCCTTGCATACAAAAAAAATACACGTTTAAAGTTTGACCATGGTGTTTTGGCCACTTTAATCAAGTTAGAATTTCTACAGACCACCTCCACAGTTTCCTCTCTTCATCCAATTGCGCAACCTTACCAGTCCACTTCATTAATTACACCACCCAGAATTTGGCAATCCTGTGGTAACTATAAAATGTAGTCTATTTTGCACCTCAAGTACACAGACAACATTCCCTTTTTGAGGCAATGTTCCTATGTACCTTTAATAATGCTACTTATGCTTCCACTACTTGCTGAAAGTCCTCAAGTCACTCTCCTGGTTCACAGCTCTAGGATCATTTCCATGTTCTTAAATCTGAGACCTCACCTGAGGTGTCTTATTCTCTTACCTTTCCACAATCTGCTGCAAACTGACTCCTCTCCCCACTTCCACATCCATTCCTAACTACTCTCTGCCTCCTGCCACCTTAATTCATAACTGACATCTACTACCAACATCATCTGCTGAAGCTGTTGCTAATGCCACAAATTACACTCTGGTNCCTCGTGTTAATACATGACTATCTCGAAGATGAGGCCAATAAATGCCAATCAAAACGCATTCAAATCTTCTTTATAGGGCTGTCACTAACTTTAAATTAATCATAAAGTACCCAAAAATTAAGTTATTTGCATATTATAAGCTCGATCATTATAAGGTCCTAGGTCATCCTTCCGTGGTGTTACTTGCTGGTAGACTAGATGATAATTGGTACACCTTGCTACAAATCTTGAAGTGGCATTGCCAACTTCACGTAGGTTGACGTCAGGGGTGCAGTGCCAATTTTATAGGTGCTGGAACTCGGGTAAGTCTGACAAGCCTGTCTATTTCCTATACCATTTCTGTAAGTGTCAAACGATTAAGTATTCTTTTGTACTCTTATAAATATAATAAAACTATTGATAAACAAAAAAATCGATATTTATAAATTTAAGTTAAAATGCCTGCTCACAAAATATAACCAGGGAGAAGTTTCACAATTTCCACAAAGGTTTGGGTTGTGAAGCGACTCTTGTCCTGGTGTCATCTGCTGACCTGTGATACTGCAGCTATGAGATGGCATATGGCTCGGGATTCTCCTGAACTAGAGGTCAATATAGTTTAACAAACATGTGCTGACGCACAATTCTTGTTATCGGGTTCATGTGGCAGTACTCTAGCACTCTGCAGTAGTAATAGGATTAACTTGTAAACGCCTTTGGTAATGGGTGTAAATCTTGGGGAATGCAACGTCCATGATCCTCCACACGGTGTCCAAAGGCATTTAGTAGAGTAAGAAAAAAGCTTAAACCTCTCGATATTTTGGCTTTCTATAATAGGTGGCATTTTATCAGGCATTTTATTACAGTACTCTTTTACAAGGAGAGTACTGTAGATTGAGAGAAAAATCTGTAGTGAAATGCACAGGGCACCACTATTGAAGTTCAAGTATGTTTATAGACAAGAAAAACGAATCTTGAGATAGTTGCTTAGGCTTTTTCTCCCCCCCCCCCCTCCACTCTACTAATGCCAATGAAACGTGGAAGCAGAGTTGCCAACTGTTTTTCACATGAAGCTAGACCACACCCAAAAAAAAAAAAAAAAAAAATTATGTAAAGTTGTGTGTAGCAGTTTTGTAGTTTTACCTGCCTAGTATTCGGTATTAAAATATATTATCTTATGAATAAAGAATGCCTGTCTTATGCACCACTGTTCAAGCCATGCACTGAATATTTGTATCCAAAGTGGTGAGTTGGCAACTTCCTCGTTGTTTCTTGCATAAATGGACAGGAAGCGTTCATATGATTTGGGTCTTGTTTAGATTCATATCAGTTTTTAAATATACTGTATAAAATTTAAATTAAAAAAAAAAACTAAATTGTAATGCTATTAACTTATTAGTGAGGTAATCCTAATATTTTCCTGCCACAATCAATCGTCCAGAAGCCCTCTCCCTTTTTCCTCGTCTTTTCCCCCATTCCATCATCCACTTGCAGAGGTGCCGGAGTAGTCCTCGGGCAGCAATGTCATTGGTTACAATATGGCACAGCCCAAAACTTGCCAAAAGTTTTGAGCAACAATGCACAGTTCAGATATATAAGCCTTGTGAGTAACCAATCTGCACTGGGATGTTCCAACTGAACTATGCTAGATTGTCTGCCTGCTCAACCTGGATTTAGGCAGGAAGCTAGTTGCAGTTCACAAAAATTTAGTGTAGGTGCTAGCACGAGTCTTCAAATGGTGGTAGTTTTAATGAGGGAGAAAGGCTCAGACTTGTATTGACAAAACAACTCTACAGTATTTATTGGTTGCTTAATTCTATATACAGTATGTGGTTGGTTTATTTGCTTTTAAGTAGTCGTGTAAAAGTAATTGAGCTTGTACCAGTCAAACTGATCGCTACTTGCCTTTATTGAAAATCTGACTTATTCTGAATTGACTCTTCAGTCAATTCGCAACACTGTTCCCAACACAACTGCAATTACAAAGGCGTTTCAAGACCAGTAAATAGGGATGGTTGTGCATAAATTTTTGACAGGTGATGCCCTGATTTTTTTCTTCATTTGGGTTCCAATGAATTCTGTAAATTTATCATTGGGAATATTGCATAAAAATATTTAAATGCTTTTGCTTAAACTCGTAGCCCAAAAGTTTGTGAACTGGCTTATGCAGTCACTAAACTTTTAAGTTGAAATTTAAAAAATTAAAACAAAATTAGCTGGGAATTAACTCATTATTGCTGGTATACATAACAAACATCCTGGACTGCTAATATGGGGAGTGTGCTGTAAAAATGCATACTACATACACAGTAGTGTATTGGAAAGTTCCTTCATTATTGCATCCTTGGCCAGGAGGATGCAGAATGTAGATCAGTTAAGAGGTTAAAATGTAATTTAATTAGTTCTTTTCTTGTGTAACCATTGGTTCTGGTTTAAAGTTTACTGTAGTGATTGTATTCAGAGTAAATGGCCATTGTATTAACAAAGCAATATTATAAATAAATCACTCCATCTGACTCCAAATCTTTCAGGATTGAGAGCCCGGGAACCCTTCACTTGTGGCACAGGTGGTTACGAGGGATTTGTTTGTTGTCTACAGCGTGACATAAAGCATGGGGCTGAGCATAGCAGTGACCACAGGTACAACATAGAATTTTATCAGTACAGTACTTTGTCCCCTGTAATTATTTGGAGTAAAAAGGTGGTCTAATCACTTGCTGCCACATATGCAAATGTTTGATTCTTCATAAATATTTAAAATGGTAATTTGATCTTATAGAATGTACCTTGAGGAAAAGCTTTAACCTTCAGGAAATTTAAGTGCTAAAGGTGCTTCTACCAGTGACAGTAGTACCTACAGCCTCTGCCCCATTACCTATAAGGATCTTTTTCAAGATGAAAAATAGTTTACAGGTTAAATTTACCAGTTAGGCTGCCCAGTTTATACTAACCTTTTATAGTTTGTACTATACCATATGATCTTTGCTGATTTTGTTAAATCTTGTACGCGCTACTTATTTCGGTTGTATAAAATGGCCAGTTCATTAAGTTACCTTGTGGGAAGGGAAGATGCTCAGAGCAGATAAAGCTCGTGGCAACAGCTTGGAAGTAACATAATGAATAGTCCCACCACTTACTTTAAATGTATTCTTTAAATGCTATGCATACCATTAATTGGCAACATCTGTAACACACATTTGCCCTATAATTGGGCACTACAGTACTGTACAGTATTAGGCTTTGTCCATTTTTAACCTGCATAAATGTTAATGTTCAATTACTAAATTTGGCTTAATTTTCTGAAACAAATTGATAATAAATTTAGGCAGTACACAGTACATGCCAGTCCCTCAAATCTATAAAATTTGTCTAGATAAATCTAGTTCTTAATTTAAACCAGAAAAGTGATAATGCTACAAATTTTTCTAATTTTCTGCTAGCCAGTCTGTAATGCCACAGCATTTTGATATACTGTACTTTGTTTTTAGTACTTTAGGAAGATGATCATCTTGTACTAAAGCACTGGGTTTTTGTCTGGTAATGTTACATGGGTAGCTGACAATGACGACATGAAACTAAGTTTTTGAGATGGCCGTTATCATTGCTACTCTCGTCCAGGACCAGTGCTAATGCTCCTAGTGAAGACTACATCCTGTCAGCATGATGGTTTCAGAACTTTTATACTGTAATTTCTAGATTCTTCAATGGTGTTCCTAATATTTATAAATTCCTGAATCAAATATTATAGACTTTAGCTAGTGCAATGTTTTGACATTTGAATGCATTAACATGGCTATATAATGCTTGGGTTAAATTTTAATGTTAATTTATCTACATTACTAAGCGTTTTCCCCACGTCAGCAAGACGGGTCTCTGCCTTATGAACATGGAATGTAACTTTATAGCCTTATTTTCTATTTTACAAAATTAACATTCCAGATTTAAGTTGCCCCACCCATACATGGACTTCTATGATGATGAGTATGATAGACTTTACAGTGGCCACTTGTCAAAGCAAGCAAAGGAAGTGCTGCGAAATTATAGATACAAGGATGTAAGTAAGAGTACTAATATTTTGGCTATTAATGCTGAACAGACATGTTGAAGGCACTTGATCCTTTTAATTAGCCAGGGAAAATTTCATGAATATAATGTTAATGAAGATCTTGACTTTTGAATAGTGTGAAATGTATTCCCTGCATGGTTACTGTACATGGAAAGAATGCAGGTAGTGATTTAAAGTTTTAACATAACATGAATGTTAAGATGAATAAAATAAACTAAGCTGAAAAGCCATCTACTTTCTAGCTGTTGGGTAGTTTCCATTTGGCTTTATTACTTTTCATTAAAGTGGCTACCGAGCTTGTACCGTTAGTTTTAAGGAATCATAATGCCTTGGTTGTTAAAATGGCAAAGCACTTCAAAGGCTAGTTTTAATAGTCATTCTATTACAGGAATGTGGAGTCAGGAATAGATCTCCAGAGCATTTAACTCGTGTATCTTCTGGTTATCTTGATGATACAGTAATCACAAGTTTTGGAGAGTTCCCATGGCATGTAAGTACAGGTGATGGTAAAAATGTTAAAACAATCCCCTTTTTTACCATTTACCATGGACCCTGTATGTTTGGCATCATGGTATCTTGTAATTATTTGTTTAACAATGTTTGCAGTGTGGATTTTCTGTTAAAGTATTTGAAGAGATTCTGCATTATTCAAAGTGAAGTTTGCAGTACAGGTACAGTATACTGGTACCCGACAAACCTCGTGTTGGGCTAAACTTTATTTATAAAAATGTTTACCACTGATTCTGAATCTAGAGGTAAAGGTACTGTACATTGCTGTTGGAAAGAATTATGAATTTGATGTTTGGTGTGTCCTGTACCATAATATTGGGTGATTAATATTTAACTACCCAATTAATGGGAAAGCACAAAGCCAGTATGACTATTTAGTGTTAAACCTTTAATGGTATTTAGCTGCTTTTGGAGCACGATTTAATGTATGGAAAATGTAGGCCATGCTTGGATTTAATTAAAGTAAATTGCAAAGAGTGTTAAATATACCCAATTTTGACACTTCCTGCTGATAGTTGACTTGAAAGAATCGTCTCGGGCTGTTAACTTCCCCATTTTTCAGGTTGCCCTGCTGATAATAGAAAGAAATTTCAACATTGGGTTTAAAATCTCTCAAGAAACCTTGAGGTACCATTGTGGAGCAACCCTTATTAATCCTCTGATACTTCTCACTGCTGCACACTGTGTTAAAGGTGAGAGCATTAAACACATTGCAGGGAACAACATTTGGGCAAGAAACTTTCACTACTTGACTTGCTGGCATGAATGCTAAAAATTTGTATGAAATTGGCAAAATGGCCCTGCTTAACCCTTGCATTGCAGAAGTTTAGAAATTATCAGTATGCACTAACAAAAGGCATTAGTGAAGTCTTGTATTAAAAACACACTGAACATGGTAATGTCTCAAATCGGTTACTCTTCAAGATGGCAAATTTCAATGGAATGAATAAATGTCAGGACAGGCAGCTAATGTGTATATATAGTTATGCTTATATCGAGGACTGCTTCCCCAGGGTCAAAGTGCTAATCCTCTCAAAAATGTAACTCCACAAAAGGCTAACTCCTGGGTACCTATTTACACCTAGGTGAATAGAGGAAGCAGGTTATTTGCTCATGGTGTGGTGCAATGACTTCCAAGAGCATTTTAAGGAAAGTTCAGAATAACGAGGTCTGTACATAAATGTGGCAGTGAGGAACGAAGTTGGCATTGGTGTCAAGTTTCTCTTAAATTCTCTAATTGCCCTACCTGAATTGTTAGCACTGGTAAGTCATTTTAAATATCTTGGCCCACCTGAAAACTAGACTAAATCCACAAAGGCCGTGATGAGGATTCGAACCTGCATCAGAGCATCCCAGATGCTGCCTAAATAGACTGAGCTACGACATGGTCAAAGAGTATAAACTGAAGTTCTACTGAACTTGCTGGATCCTGCAGCCTCTCAGAGGCACAAACCAGGGTTTTACACAACCCCCCCCCCCCCATGCACTCGAGCTATGTCAATAGGCCATTCTCCCTCTTCGCTCTTGCTTCATTACACACAAATTAAAATTGCGTGATGCATCAAATGAATAAATCCACAAAGGCCGTGACGAGGATTCGAACCTGCGTCGGAGAGCATCCCAGACGCTGCCTTAATCTCGGACGCAGGTTCGAATCCTCATCACAGCCTTTGTGGATTTATTCATTTGATGCATCATGCAATTGTGATTTGTGTGTGCAATGAAAACTAGAAGTTAGTGTTGAAACATTAATAGTGAACTGCTCTAGTTATTTTACTAAAATTTGAGATTGAGTATTTGAGGGAAGGGACTGATAAAACAGCACCCAAACTTTATTAAATAGTAGATTGTTAAATTGGCATGCAGGTATTTTTTAGTATTCCATGGATTTGTAAAATTAAACCTTGCTGTACAGAGGACTACTTGGGAGAATCCTGCATCCTTTAATTAAATAATTTGAGAAATGGTAAAGCAACTGGCACAAGTTGCTTGGGTTAGCTTATTGGGTCTGCCAGCTGTTGATGGGGTGACTACTAGGAAAGAAATTTTTGGCATTCTTAATTATAATAATTCATTGTTGGAACAGGCAGCCAGTGCACAGTATTCATAAATATTAGGCTTGTATTAAGGTGGGGTTAAGCTTTTATCTTAATGTTGCTTAATTGTTGGCATAGTGTTGGTATGTTCATGAGTTTTTTTTTTAGAATGTAAATAACTTTTCTTTTTTAAGCAAAGTGGTCCTTTGTTAGACAGTTTGACTCCTGCCAGAGCAGGAGTACTCCACTAACTAGCAAAGTCTACCTATTTTCAGATTTAAAATATCTGGAAACCTGATTTTATATTTTCAGGGATCAGACCAGAGAGGTTGAAAGCTAGCCTAGGTGACTGGAATCTTTATACAATACAGGAGAGTTGTTCCCAGCTGTGGAAAGGCGGATCGCCAGGGTCTTCATTCATCACTGGGTGAGTAGAGGCATTTTGGTATTCCCCCTCCCCCCCCCCCCCCCCCTGAACTGGAGCTAGAAATATAAAAATTTGGTAAACCTTAATGTAGAAGTTTACTCATTTGAGCTTTCCCTTAGGTACAAACCCTACTACCTACTTGAATGACATAGCCCTGCTGCAGATGGAGAGGCCTGTGGACATTTTAAGGACTCCCCATATCTCTCCAGCTTGTCTACCTGATGACACCTTCACTTGATAATCATCTAAATTGCTTTATTGTTGGTTGGGGGTGATGTTTACAAGGTTTGTCTAGAATAATTTGGACATGGTGCCAAACCCTGAGTACTATTGAGCTAAACTTCTCTTAAAGTACATAAACTTGTTTCCAGATGTTAATTTTAAATTTCCCTGCTTTATTTTCAGAGAATAGTTTTTTAAATGTGCCATTCACTCCTTCAAATACTAGCAGAGATGAGGAAATTTGCACTTGTTAGAATACTAGTATCCATCTATCCCATAGAATTTAAAGTTGAAATTGGCCTCATCCCAGAAACTTCCTAGCGTCTTAAACCCTTAAGAGGTATTTTAAATCTATAGTACTTCAGTTATCTACCATTAATGTAAAATTTTGGGTTAATAATTGCAGTTCTGTGGAAAAGCTCTAACTAGCTTATTGAGGTCCCTCTAGGCAAACTGGTGTGTGCTCCCCTCCCTTTTTCCTGCCACATTTAACATTTGTAAATTTCCAAATTATGGCTTTCTATGATGTAGGTACTGCAGTCCCTAATCTTTTTGCCCAAAACCTATACAGTAATGTGAATCAGACAAGTTTAGTGATTTTTTCTTTATTTCCCAGATTGGTCGTGACTAAGAATATTTTGGGTTTATCCATGATGTTGACAAACTTAAGAGTCTGGCTGTTTCCTGCCAAACTTACACTTTGGGGAGAGGGGGGGTCTATATATTAGAATGGAGTTTAGGTTGCTGGTGCAGTTTAATAATGAAATTGGCTTGAAATAGTATCTAGATTACTAATCTTTTTTCTAAACAGCCTAATTTTGGAAGCAATGTGTTGAAAGCCACTCTAGTGACTTACACAGCTGATGAAGAGTGCAAACGGAGACTGTATAAAACACTCCATAAAGTGGATGACAAGTTTGTACTGGACATTGATAATCAGAAGTGCATCATAGGAGGCTATGGACGTGATGCTTGTGTTGTAAGTATTTTCCGACATTCCTAAGTGCAAGGTTTAAAAAAAAATAAACAAATCATTTTAAAGCAATATATTAGGATCCCCTAAATAAAAAGATTGTTAAATTGTGTAATAAAATTGACATGACTTTTTTTTTTTTTTTTTTNGAGAAACGAGAACGAGAACGAGAACATTTGGATCTGTCCTAGACCATTATCAAGTTGTGTACAGAGAGTGTGGCAAAAAGTTTATACAAGGCTGCAAGATGAGGTGAAAGGTGTGGAGGTAAGAAGTAAAAATGCTGGAGAACAGAGGGGCCAACAATGCAGTATCTGAACATGGCAAGGTCTTACTGTGAAGCATTTGGGGAAGAATTTCGAGTGCATACTCTAATTGTTAACACTCAACTCGCTGCTACGGATATTGCGTCCATAATTAACTGTACGGATGTCCGGCGGAGATGCATTTTACATCCAAAATTAAAATATTTGTTAAAATTCCATTTATTGTTTGATTATTATGGGAATAGTTTTAAAATGCATGCCATAAGATTGTGAATAATTTGATACCAAAATACAGTAAACAACGTGGCACGGAAATTGAGATCAGAACACTGGAAAGAGAATACACAATTTAGTGTGGGTGCACGCTCCCGGGAAATACCAGGCCCACCTTGGGGTGGGCTGGGACGTGTACGCCGGGCCACGCAGTGTTAACGATGGCTGTAAATTGGGAAGAGTGGAATAATACATACTCTAGATTCATTATGGTAAACATTATATACATTATTCATACCTTATTCAGCAAGCCCAAACCTAACTGGACCTTGAGCAGTTGAAAGATCAACAATAGTCCCTCTCTGTGTCACAAGAATCAGTCCTTCTTTCACCAGCTGAGTTCCAATCTTGCGAACTGCTGGCATTAAATCTCGCCAAGCCTTCGGTGAGAGCGCGCGTGCAACCTGTAAATTATCAAAGCAAAAATTCCTTTATTCCTCATGTTTTAACATGGTAAATGTAATTACTGGACAGCATAATCCAGTACATGTTTTGGATCCCATACCCTGTTATCTGAACAACATTTAGATAAGTATGCTTTCACTGATCCATATAGTGCATAAGTGAGCAGAAGCTTCACACACTTTACTGAATATACATACAATATATATACGATACATCTATACAAAGTGAACTTCGCAGACATGGAAAAATCCCAATAAAGTTCCGATCTATAAAAATTTAAACGGAGAAGTTCGCTGAAATTACAGACCTGTATTATTGATAAGTATGGTATTAAAATCAATAGAAAACAATGAAAACAAATTTGGTAGAATACAAGAAAGAAACGACAGAATAATGGACATAGCCACAGAGATCTTGCAATAGAGGGTGGGGCCAACAGCAGCTACCTGGACCTAAAAAAGGACTGACAGTCCCCACACAAGAGGCTGCTCTGGAAGCTAGAACACAAAGGAGTAGAGACAGACTTGATTTGTGTGAAATTGTTTATAGAGGACAAACAAATGAGAGCATTGATCACTAGTAGAGTGCCACTAGGTTAGTTCTTGCACCATTAATGTTAATTGTGTCTATAAGTGATCTATCAGAGAAGCTATAGAGTTAAATAAATATGTTTGCAGATAATGTCAAGTTACTAGGACAGATGACTAGTAAAGGACAGATGACTGACAAGTTCTACAAAATTATTTTCTCAATATAAGTGAATGGAGGCAATATTGCCACATGGAATTCAATGTAAAGAAATGCCATATAATACAATGTGGAACAGGAGTAATCAGGCTACACACAACCTATAAATTCTGTGGAGAGATGCTAAGGAACTATGACAAAGAAACCGTGAAGAGATACTAAGGAACTAAAACAGAGAGATTTAGGGATTTACTATCCATGTTCTAGATAGTAAACTACCACCAGAGGATCACATCAAAGGTGTTGCAAAAGAAGCCTACGCCATGTTAGCAAATTTCAGAATTTAAATACAGTACCTGTATATGGATGGAGAAATACTAAAGACACTGTTCACAACAGTCATGAAACTAAAATTAGAATATGCAGTAGTTGTGTGTTGTCCATGTCTCAAGAAGCACATCAATAAACTAAAATGGTGCAAATGCATCCTACTACAGTATATAGTTTCTTGAACTAAAAAATTGGTACGAGGAAAGAAAAAGAGGCATTAAATATTCCATAACTGGAAGATAGAACGAAGAGGTGACATGATCACCACATACCAAATAGTGACAAGAATTGGCACAGCTGACAAGGAGGAATTTTTTAAACCTGCAGCTTTAAAAGCAAAGGTGCCAATGAAACAAAGTTTTGCAGAGTTTTAGAAGGTTAGAACAGTTGAAGTGAGAAGGTGGTGAATGTGAAATTCATCAGCAATTTCAAAGCATCATGTGACTGATCATAGGGGAGTTGGAACACTACGAATATAGCTCTAATCCTGTAACCACACTTAGGTAATTACACACACAATGTGTATACACATATAATGTGTAACTAACTCACCTCAGAGGGGCAAACTGTCTTCTTGAGGCCTCTGGCTCTAACAAGCTCAAGAATTTGTCCACGAATCAGTGCATCAAATCTTTCTGACAGTCGCTTATGTCTCTCTGTGAGTGACTCTTGATCTCTCTTTACTGCATAAGGGTTGGGTATTGTGGGTAATGGTACAGACACAGTAGGAGTGTGAGTAGGATTATTTGAATTGCAAGATGTGCTGAAAGAAGAATTTGTGTTATCTGAGGTAGTAGATGAGAAAGAAGAATTAGTGTTATCTGAAGTAGTAGATGAGAAGGCAGGACAAGTACTCCTGTTACTCAAGATATTGCTCCTGTAGGAATGAAGAGTATTGTCAGTAGAACTGTTTGTGTAGATGATATTGCTGTCACCTGTGATAAGTGAACCTCCAACTGGAATGGTATTGGAAACACCTATTGAATTAGGTCTGGAATTACTGCTGGGAACTGCAGTGTGATCTGTGATGGAAACAGATGTTTGGACAAAAGGTGGAGGTGAAGCCAGTACAATATTACATGCAGAAGTGTGTGATGTAGGTTGAGTGTAAGTAATGGTTCCTCCAAGCAGGCACTGGTCACTTCCTACAGATCCATGTTCTGCCTGCACAGCCACTGCAACTGCAGTGGGAACTGTTAGTGCCCCAACTGCTGATACGCCAGAGGATGCACCTATCAGAGATCTTGCTGCTGATGCTGGTGTCAAGAGCTGAACTGTTGCCAACTGCTGTGCCTGAACCAGGTACTGTGGAAAAATAAATAATTTTGAGTAAATACTAACTTAAAGTGAGCAAAAAATCATATAGCTAAATGCACCTAATAA
>WNGS01092210.1:41555802-41575057 GCA_020271785.1 Procambarus virginalis | reverse complement strand
TATATATATTATATATATATATATATAATATATATAATATATGCAAGATCTTGAACAACTTTGTCCAGATTCTTATTGGTCTTTCTATACTAGAACCTTCGTATGCAACTCATATTCTTTTGATGTGGTGTTCTGCTGGTAGGCTCTGCGTAAATTTAGGTAAATATCAACCCCCCAAGTTTTTTTTTCTCTCGGATTCCAGGAGGATTCCTCTCCCATGTGATACCATACTTTTTTTGTCCAGATCCTCCTATAGTTTCATCACATTTATCCTTAAAACTTTTACATCAGCGAACATTGAGAGGAAGAATTTATTCCCTCTGGTAGATCGTTCACATAGATCAGAAATAGAATCGCGGTCTCGTTACAAACTGTTTTGGGACTCCACTTGTGATATCCTCCTACTCTGAAGTTTCCTCCTCTCAATGACTATATATATGATATGATATTTTCCATCACTTTGCATGATATGCAAGTAAAGGACACAGACCTGTAGTTTCATGCCTCTGTCTGTTTTTTTCATATATTGTCTGTCTTACAACTTTCTGGCAGTTTTCCTGTTTCCAGTGACACAACATGGGTTTATTATAAATAGATCATACATTAAAACCTTAAACAGTCAGCAGCTACTCAAAGGGCTTCCGATGAATGTAGTATATGGTACATGGATTTAATAAAGCCTTCGATAAGGTACTACATGAAAGACCGGCAAGTAATTACAGGCCCATGGCATAAAAAGTAAAATACTAGAATGGATAAACAATGGTTGAAACAAAGAAAACAAAGGGTAATGCTAAATAGGAACGAATCTGAATGAAGAAATGTGGCAAGTAGTCCATTTTTGTCCTCAGGGGTCCATTTTTGGGGCAACTCTTTTTGTCAATACATTAATGACAGATAAGAATATCATTATGAAGTTTGCAGATGACACAAAGATATATGGTAAAATGGGAAATGATGATGATATTGAAGCCTTACAAAGAGATCTACATGAACTCCACAAATGGTCAGAAGACTCGCAAATGCCTTTTAATATCGACAAATGCAAGACCTTGCATGTGGGGCATAAAAATCCACGCCTCAACTACCAAATCAATGTCATTACATTACAGCAGATTGACGAGGAAAAGGACTGAGTCAAAATCCATCACTCATTAAAAGTTGCACAACAGGTAGGAGCAGCAATCAGAAACACTAACCAAACCCTCGGAATAATCAAACGTACCTTTGACTTAAGGAAAAGAAAATAGTGATTCAACTGTATAAATCTCTGGTGCGCCCACATTTGGACTACTGTATCCAGGCGTCGAGACCACACTTACAGAAGGACATAGTTGCTCTGAAGAAAATGCAACACTGGGCAACAAGTCATTCGAGCTAAATCATCTCTTGAAACGAGAGCAATGGGTTCGTTCAAGAAACCTCAGTGTAGAACAGGAACAGATGCTTATTCACCAACAGGGTTATAAACCCATGGAACCGCCTACCTGCCGAAGCCGCAGACACCAAAACACTGTTAGGTTTAAAATCTACCTGTAGAGGATCATTAAGGCAAATGGGGGCGACCTTCAAGCCACCGGCTTCCTGTCCTCGTCTCAGCTAAAATTTCTTGTGGGGACCTCCCCCCATTTTCTGTTGCAAAATGATCAAAATTTTGTGTGGGGTAACTTCTGTTTCATGAATACTGACATTATTTGTCAGCAGCTTCTGTTTAGTATAGTGCAGGTAAGCAGTGATGAGTACATAGTTAGTCAGCGATTCTGACATACTCATTCGCTAAGTCAGTCAGTCAATCGGTAGGTTGGTCGGTCATGCTTGATATGCCATGAGTGGCACGAGGGCGGAGGGACGTGTTCCACGTGTGGCGAGATGGCGTTGATCAGCCAGGTATGGTGTGAGGGTGCTGGGCATGAACCATGTGGTGTGAGGGTGCTGGGCATGAACCATGTGTGGTGTGAGGGTGCTGGACATGAACCTTATATGGTGTGAACTGTGAGGGTGCTGGACATAACCTACGTATCATGTGGGCCATGGAGGTGTTGGACATGAACCATGTCAGTTGTGGGGATGCTGGACACGAACTATATGTGACCTCCGTACCACCATATACACTTGAGCTACCTTGTAACTTGTTTAAAAACATAAGACATTTGTGTCTTTGAATATCCATCCATCATCATTTAGATTTTGTGGTAGATTTATGCAATTCCGGTCCAGTAAGTTAAAGAGGATAGTGCCAGACTACAGCTGCTGGTGCTGGTTAACAGGGAGTATGGCTGGAGGATTGGTGGTCTGTGTAACTACAATGCCATGATGTGATCTTGCAGGAGTTCAGAGAAGACTGCAAAAGTGCTGTCACACATACCTCACAGTATGTTTTGCTGCAGATCACTTGATCAAAATTTTATACTAATTTAGATTAAACATTTATAAAAAGTCATTAATATTGTTGACTAAAGTACCTGGTTGATGGGGTTCTGGGAGTTCTTCTACTCCCCAAGCCCGGCCCGAGGCCAGGCTCGACTTGTGATGCTGGACCTTCTTGTGATGCTGGACCAAAGTAACCTTCTACTAAGCTAATCTACATCAATGTGTGAACGGTCACTCCTGTAACCGTTTCCAATTGTTCTTTATTAAATAGACACCAATAGCAAGCATTTAATTAATCAACATTACTCCAAACCAGCCTGTATATATTTGTGTGTTTTTGCATTTTCCTTACCTTTTTGCATATCATAACTTATGAACAAATCATTAAAAAAAGTACTCGGGCAGAGAGGCACCTTTCATCATAGCCGCACTCTACGGTTAAGGTTTTCCATAGTGTGCGTGGGTTTTTTGAGGTTATAATGTAATTACCTATGTGTAATTACAGGATGAAAGCTACGCTCGTAGTGTCCTGTCTACCCAGCACTCTGTCATATAATGCTATGCAACTACTGATGGTTTTGGCCTCCACCACCTTCTCACCTAACTTGTTCCAACCGTCTATCACTATTTGCAAAAGTGAATTTTCTTATATTTTTTCGGCATCTTTGTCTAGTTAGTTTATGACCTCTTGTTCTTGAAGTTCCAGGTCTCGGGAAATCTTCCCTATCAATTTGATCAATTCCTGTTACTATTTTGTATGTTGTGATCATATCACCTTTTTTTCTTGTGTCTTCTAGTTTTGGCATATTTAATGCCTCTAACCTCTCCTCGTAGCTCTTGCCCTTCAGTTCTGGGAGCCACTTAGTAGCATGTCTTTGCACCTTTTCCAGTTTGTTGATGTGCTTCTTAAGATATGGGCACCACACAACCATTGCATATTCTAGCTTTGGTCTAACAAAAGTCGTGAACAATTTCTTTAGTATTTCGATATCAATGTACAATATCTACATAAACAATACAATAAAAGATTTCGATGTACAATATCTACTGTGTACAGTAGATATTGAAGAAATATTTGAAAAGCAACACAGTACTGGCTTGCAAGAAAGCTGCACATTGAACAGAATCAATTAAAATTGACATTTTATTGTCAATGCTATTTGCTATGGAGAAAGAATAAAGTTACAATAGTTTGAGTCTTTATTTTCCTAAATCTTTACCCTATGATTATCACAATAGTGAACACCTGTCGGTGTGGGAGCAGGTAACAAAACATTCTGGTAATGGGGGTGCTGCTGCACTGCTGGGATTAATGAGCCTTAACAAACAATATGATGCAGACAATGAGTCACAATAACGTGGCTGAAGATATAAAGACTAAACCGACTTAATAAAGGTCCAGGATGGCCCGAAACACCGTCGTCGTCGTCTCCTCATCGAACAATATGATAGTTGTTAAATGAATAAGTCCAGAGGAAATAGCATCCTATATGTGAATACAATATTATTATTTAAAGCTTTAAGCATTATTTGTCAACACACACCACTAAAATATTTTAAATACTTCATTAAAGGTCTAGTTTCCCATCACTGGGGATGAGAAACCCATTAGGCTTATCAAAGGCCCCCCCCCTCCCCTAGGACACACTTTTACCTTTCCCAGGATGCCACCCACAACAGTTGTCTAATTCCTGATACAGTTCCTACTTGTTGCTAGGTGAACAAACACATCTGGTGAAAAAACACTGCCCAAGTGTTTTTGTCCTGCCACAGGAACTGAACCTAGGACCCCTCTATTGTGACATGTACGTTTCCTGAAAATATTCCTTTAGTGTAACTACCGAATGCTATACACCAGTATTTTTATGCCCGTTATCCGCTCTATGACCTTCATTCTTAGACTGTTTCACACACCTTTGTACTACATAAGCAATTTTGTCACTCAAGTAATTATTTGTTTCTCAATCAATTTTATTACTGTACTGTATAAAGTAAAATGTTTACTTCAGTTATTTATTACATTATTCAGGGGTATACATTTGTCTCACACACTATCTTTTATTTTTCCAATACATAGTAATTTTTAAGTCATAATGTGTAAACATGATTCATGCAACCCTGACCTTCCAGAAATCTTGCTCGTTCACATTACAGAGGAACACTGCACTTACACCTTACTGCAACACTACCCCACTCCTCCCTCATGTTGAGTCTTGGGATAGTACTCGGCAAGTAAGCCGCTTATACAGTGCTGTTGTTGCAATGCTTGCTTGCTCGCTCGCTTGCTCTTGCTCTCTCTCTCTCTCATGCTGCATGACTAACTTTTAATAATTTGGCTAAGGGTAGATGCAGCAGCATTATCACTTGGCTTCTATTTAACAGAAAAGCTAAACATTTTGTTTCCTGTGAAATTTGTATAATATTGAGTATGGTACTTCTTCATGTGTAACTATGTCATGGGCTTCTTGTTTATTCACCCAATAGAGTACTGTATTAGTTAAAAAAAAATAAAAATTATTACTGTAGTATAATTTGTACATGAATTAAGAATATGATGTCCTGAAAACAAAGAAAATATATTTTAAGATCTCTCTCTCTAGGTAAAAAAAAAAAAAAAGGGGGGGGGGGACCAAAATAGGGACCTTACCAACACTAACTGATCATTCTATTGTCTCACACCCTTCCCATTAGTGTTATGTAATACAGCCCTTCATTTCAAAATAATTTCAAAATATTTTATTACCCAATAATTTTAACATGTGTTATCCTGGATATTGCCAAGTGTACAACACCTGGACTGTGCTTTGGTACACATTCGTGCAGTGCTTTAGTTAAGGCAGAGAGCAGGGACTATCACCACCCATGCAGTGTTTACCCTGCCCATATGGAATGATGGAATGTTAAGGGGGAAGAGCAAAGGGCTTCCACTGCACAAGCAGCGTCGTCCCCACCTGAAATGAGTAGTTGAGGCCGAGCAGCTACTACCACCTTACAAGCAGTGTGTCTCCTGCCTGAATGGAGTAGTATGCTATTTCTTGCATGTCATTGTCCATCACAACTTCAAAAACCTTACCTCCCTGAAATTATAAAGAAATTGTAAATAATATTTAAGAAAAGTTGTAAGATAAAAATGTGTTTTTAATGTCATTATGTTTACACTGTAATGCTAGCTTGATATTACAGTACAGTATATAATAAGTGTAACACTGTATAATGATAGTGATATTATATAATGCCAGTTTGACATTACAGAATGCAATGGTAGAATTTAAACATTTTGTTACATCAATGTTAATTTTCAGTACTGTATTTAAATTGCCAGTATTTGCAAGCATGTCAAGTTGTGTATGGGAGACTTGTAACTAAGTAACATAGCAGCTATATATATTCTGATATAGGTGCCATACAAACCAACTTAAATATGAGCAGTGCTCTGAAAATGTCTGTTCAGCATCTGCACTAATTCAGACTGAATGTGATTAATGATCATCATGCTTAATGGTAAAGAGTTTTGTAACTTTTGTTATCAAGTAACATATAGTTAAGCGATTCTGTTAAAGATTTTAATTGTCTAACTCATCTTACAACAGTGGGTAACCCAGCTTCACAGTGACTCGCCTTACAACAGGGGTTAACCCAGCTGCACAGTGACTCGCCTTACAACAGTGGGTAACCCAGCTTCACAGTGACTCACCTTACAACAGGGGTTAACCCAGCTGCACAGTGACTCGCCTTACAACAGTGGGTAACCCAGCTTCACAGTGACTCGCCTTACAATAGAGGGTAACCCAGCTTCACAGTGACTCACCTTACAATAGAGGGTAACCCAGCTTCACAGTGACTCACCTTACAATAGGGGGTAACCCAGCTTCACAGTGACTCACCTTACAATAGAGGGTAACCCAGCTTCACAGTGACTCGCCTTACAATAGAGGGTAACCCAGCTTCACAGTGACTTATCTAACAATAGAGGGTAACCCAGCTTCACAGTGACTCACCTAACAATAGAGGGTAACCCAGCTTCACAGTGACTCACCTTACAATAGGGGCTTCATAGTGACTCACCTTGCAACAGGAGTAACTCAGCCTCATTGGGAGTGCTGGATTGATTTTGAGTTGCCTCTTAAGCATCATTTTTACTTTGGCCACTTTGATTGAAGGCAAAAATGTCTTCACATACTCTTCTCTCTCAGGATGATCAGGTGTAATTATCTTCAACTCAATCTTGAGATTTTTTAGCTTTTGACGCTTTTGGGTATTGTAGCTGGTTTCATCCATAGGCGGACCAAGATCTGTCATAACATGAGCACGTTTATAATGCGTTTACTAATCATATTGGTTTTCCTTGATGACCATAATAACCTTATAGTTTCCCATAGTTGAAGACAAGAAATCTTTAGGCTTATCAAGGTCCAGCTAAGCCAATTACTGACCTTTCCCATGATACAGCCCACAACAGTTGCTTAACTCTCAGGTATCTATTTACTGCTAGATGAACAGAGGCATCAGATGAAAGGTTAGATTGCCCAATGTAACCTTTCTGTCTTGCAAATGTTTGTCCCACAGCAGGAATCAAACTTGGGACCTTTTAGCTGTGACCTGATTGAGCTTACCCTTGCACTACAGGACCGTAATATTACAGTAATGTACATTAATTACAAAGCCACAGAAAGACGAGAAATCAAAAGTGCCATTACTGAATCTAGCCTGGCTATTTCTTGATGGAAGTACAAATAATGTAAGGCAGGGATTTAAAGAACTATTTAATCAAGATATTGTTAAAATAAAAAGAATATAAATTTTGATTACTGTTTTTGACTGTTATTCCACATATTTATTTATTGCTTAAAAAAACAAGCATTCCACTTCATTTAACTGAAATCATTTGCATATTCAGTACACTAATTGTAAAATCTCTGTTGCACTGGTTCTGCTTTTCAGCCTTCAGTAAACTAGTATACAGGTTACTGAGTCTATTATGAATCTTATCTGAAGCTGTGAATGGAGTCTGCATCCACCACTTCATTTTAAAGTGCATTCACTTGTTCAATACTATAAGACTGAAAATAATCTAATGCCTCAGTGGCTCATTTGGAGACTTAGCATCCATCTGAGTACCAGATGGAAACCTGTTTGCCCAGTCAATTCCAAATGGGAATATTTTATGCTGTAACACTACACCTATTAGCAATCTTGCCAGTACAGTACTGTATATACACCATCCATAAAACAGTATTCAAATTGCAAGAGAAAAATTTGAGGCATTAAAATACTATAGGTTAAATTCCATTTTGATAAAACAGATTTGCTCTTTTGAATCTTCAAACGTTATATACTTAGCTTGTTTTATATACTTGCCTTTAACAAGCTGTGCATATCCAGGATGTTTATGGGTGAAGTCTTCACTGAGGGCATCAGTGGAACCATCTTCATTTCCCCCACTACTGTAGTACTCATTGCCAAAGGACTTTAGGTAGAACAGCTCACAGTCTCTCTTCTCCTTTGGAGTTAGTCTAGTTCGATTTAGCACCTATAATGGTAAATCTGAACATTGCATCATTCAAAATATTTTAACTTTTCCATGTAATCTAGTCACTTGAAAATTGTACATATTGTTTTGTTGGTACTGAAACTCTAAAATCAAAATCATGTAACTATAGTACACACTCATTGGACAGTGAAAGACAAAAGAATTTTACTTTCTCAAGAAACTTATTTTTAAGTCTGTGAAGTTATTTTCAACACAGAACAATACAGTATTAAGTAATTATCCTCATTCAAGAAACATTTCTCCATTTTTTAGTCTGTATACATTTGTATACACACAAGAATATATAAAAGGCAATGCATAAAACACTTTGATGTTCTGGTGTTGGGGAGGTAATTGTAACAATGATACACGATACCGTCGCTTATTGTAGTGACAATACTGGCGAAAGGTGATGATGCTAGCTGTTGGTTGAGGAGAGAGAAGCAGAGGTGTGGTAGCAAGTTTGGCTACATGCACAAGTTGTAGCACAAGGAATGATGGTGGTACAATAGACGGCATCATTTTTCTTAACCAGCTAGTAGGGCATTGGCTATTAAACAAATGAACAAATCCACAAGGGCTGTGATGAGGATTCGAGCCTACGTCTGAGAGGATCCCAGACGCGCCTTAATCAACTGTGCTACGACATGTAAGGCACGCCTGGGATCCTCTCAGACGTAGGTTCCAACCCTCATCATGGCCCTTGTGGATTTATTCATTTGATGCATCACGCAATTGTGATTTGTGTGTGTAATTGGTTATTCTTCACTCTTCAGACTAGGCAGACAGGATGGACTTGTGTTTCCACTTAATGAGTGGCACTGCTTAATTTTATGAGTTGGAGCATTCAAGTAAATAATTTTTATGCTACTGATTTTTACTTGGCTGCTTTGCCTTTGCCTGCTCCATTGGGTGGGTGCTGCAAAAAGGCTGTACTAATGGGTCCGTCTAATTACACAAAGCTACTCAAACTTGCTCAAAGCTACACAAAGTTTCCTTAATAATATACTGTATATACAAGTTTTTAATAATATATATATTATTAACACATTGTACTGACCGGGGTGAGAATAGCTTGAGCTATCTCATTCCTTTGTGTGTATTTATATCTCAATAAACTTATTTTAATTTCAATTCTTGATCCCCTTGCATTTTCCATACACTTTGCTTTACTGATTTTTTTTTGCTTTCTCTCCATCTTCCTTAGACATGTCCTGGCTAATGTACACTACATAATTTGTCTCCTCATCTCTCAGATTCCCTTTCTTTTGCCAGTCTGCATATTTTGTTGTAGCACTGTTCTGACTGATTACCTTCACTGGTCAGTGCCAACCATGCTGGGTAATAGTGGGGGTGGGTAATAGTTCTGAATGATTACCTTTACTGGTCAGTGCCAACCATGCTGGGTAATAGTGGGGGTGGATATTACATATTTATGGTTAACATGATAGAGCTCCAACTTGTGGTGTCCTGACTTCCTTTTGCATTTTAGTCATATTTACTCTTACAGTGATAAGACAGTGAATCAGAGTTATGAAATATTAAAACGTAACAATTACATCTTACCTACAAGTCAGTTTTATTACCTTGAGATTAGCAATCCGAGCAAAAGTAAACTCGTGGAAATAAGGATAAGCATTTCCATCATAGCTAATGACTAACTCCTCCAAGCTGGCCAACTTATTAAGTTCTCCTGTAGCTTCCCACTGAAATAAAATTACAACAAATTAATAACTATCTCTCTTCTTTCAAATACACAGTAATACAGCATTTGAGAACCAATTGTTAGTTCAGTGGACACAATTATTTGATCTGTTAGTTCAAAAGACAAATTATTGTTTCATTTCTCAAGTCTGTAAGTCCGAATATTTTATATTATGTTACTTTTGGATTTAGGCCTGGGGTGTGATACCAAATCTCGCTTAGTTTAGCAGGGAAATACACTATGCAGGCTGTATGCAGTTTTAATAAACAATAATGGTTTGTTATAATATTTGTTATTATTTTTAATGCATTGCTTTAATGTAATTCATGTTATAAACAAAGATCTTTGTGTACCACTCAGTAACATGAGAGGAAAACCTAGAAATTCAAATTTGTGATTAAGTGAACAAGAACTCTGACTATACCACTGAGCCTTAGATGAAGGAAACTTCTGACTAGATGTTTCATGCTCATTCGCAAAGGGCATGATGAACCGAGCTCTAGACAGAAACAAGGTAGCATCGATCTCAGAGCTATAAGGGAAGGTACTACACACCCCCACATACAGGAATTATGAAGTAACGTAATAAAGTATCACATCAAATGTAGCAAAACAAACTATCAATGAATGGAAAGGAGATATCTGTATACCCTTCTACTTCTACAGTGGTGGTGCTTCTATGGCTAGCTAAATCTGAATATGTATTATAAAGCAATTTAAAAGATTTTTGTTAGGAGACATTGTGAATAATACTGTACATAACTTACTGTTTCTAATGGGTTGTTAACAATCATCAAGTGCTTGAGGGATGGGAAGAGGGTGGTCTTTCCTGTTGTGGGTGTGGAGGGGAACTTAATCATTCTCAGTTGACAGCCGTTAACATTCAAGCTTCGAAGCCTATGTTAAAAACATACAAATATATAAAGTATGAGAATAAATACAAAAGCTATACATGTTAATATTTACAAAGGATAATCTTCATTCTACCCATTATCAATATAGTAAACTATTTACACTACAGAAACCTGCCAATTTTATGTGAGAATGTGTTATCAATACAACAGATACTTTTTTATCAAGTGCTGTATAATATCTTATGGGAAAAATAGGATGTTCCAGGACCAAAAATTATTTGCCAACACTAAAATCTGTGTCATAGGTCATGTTATTTTTTTAACTTATCTCCACTGAGATGATTCTATCAAAAACACAAATGAATTCTAAAAACTTAAACCAAGGACTCTTTTTTCAAAATATACTGTAATAGCCATATTATTACTTGGAGAGAATAGGAAAAGAGGATATGGGAAGAAATTAAAAATGCAAATGAGTCAGATAATAATGAAAGTGTTTGTTTGCAGTGCAAGTGATCAACAAGATGAATGCACTGAAATGCACAGTTTCAAGAGAAATATTTGAGAACTTTAAAATATTACCTAGAGATTAAAACACACTAGAAAAATAAATAAATTTTTTCCCACTTTCTCAATAAAGCAGAACATTATTATTTAACATTCTCTCCACTTTCCCGCCAAATGCAATATAACTTTCATTTGTACACAGTAACAACAATCACACTGGAAAATTGGCTTAAACTACAGCATAGACAACTAAAGTAAGCCGACTTCTACCCAGGCCCACCCTCCACACACACACACACACAAATATTGATCACACGGAACTGAAAGACGAGATACAAGGAGAGGTTAAAGGCGTTAAATGTGCCAAAGCTAGAAGATAGAAGAAAAATAGGCGATATCACTACAAAGATGACAAAGAGTACTGGGAAGACAGGACATCATGAGCATAGCTCTCATCCTATGACTACACTTAGGTAATTACACATGATATTAGTCACACACACCTGCAATACTGGTCACATACACGCACTATACTGATCACGCACATGCATACAATACGGATTACATACACACACAATGATATTGATCACCATATATAATATAGTGACAGGAATACACACAGTTGACAATATAGAATTTGTTAAACCTACAACTTCAAGAACAAGAACTCATAAATTCAAGTTAAGGAAACAACTGTGCTGAAAAAATAACTGAAAATTCTCTTTTGCAAACAGTTGCAGACAGTTTGAACAATTTGGGTGATTTGGTGGAGGATGCCAAAATTATTAGTGCTGTAGATTCAAAGTGTTGTTCAACAAAGAGTATAGGGAAGAGGAGAAACCATAAGCATATCTCTCATCATGCAATTACACTTCTTATTAACACAGACCTTGGAATTGTACCCAAATGATTGACCTCTTCCCAGGAGGCAATAGGATTGACTCCAATGTCTAGTTCTTCTAATGTATCAAAAAGGTCAGAAGGAATTGGTCCCAGTGCTTTCAAGTTATTGAAAGCTACCTGTGAAAAGAAAACAATGCTAATTTATAGTGATAAAATATTATATACAGCGTAACCTCCAATATGCAGCTCCTTTTGCAACAAAAAATTTATTTTAATATCTAAATAATGGACCACCCGTACTTTTGGATAGTCATTCAAAATTCTAATTTAAATTTAGATCTGCTAACATTTATGGTGAAAGTTAGAATGTAAACAAGCAATTTTCAGATTGTTTCTAGAAATCTGCTTTCTTACAGTACTCTACTTCTCAAAGTTGTACTAATATACTCATTCGACAAATTTACAAGATTATGGTTTGCCCAAGACAAATATCAAGTTCTAATTTTGAGGATAATGTATTCATTTGAGAAGAGCTCATGGGTAACACTTTTGAAAGTCAAAAAGAAAATTTCAGGTCAACCCCCAATATTCCTGAAACTGATAATAAGGCATTAATGCAACATGTGTACATGTATAGATCAATTAAGTTTAAACACAAAATGAATGGCTGTCTTTGATTATATGGCCTTAGTGATTAACATATATATTGATACATTCCTCTAAAATAAGAGGAACAGGGACAAAAATAATATACGGATACGTATACAGATTTTTCTAAGCTATGCAGAACATAACTCTTACCTGTAACCTGCTGAGCTTTGGGAACATTGAGGAGCAGTGAGAAAATCTTGCCAGGTGTACACCATCATATTGTTGAGAACCAGATGGGTAATGTGACCAACACTTTCCCGGAGATCATTTGGGCACTTGGGAACATCTAGTAAATTCCCACTGAAATGTGATATATGTATTCCATTATTAAGCAGATATGTACATCAAGGTTTCCCTATAGCACTAATATATCTTAACAAAATGCAATATGATACTACAGTGCACTTTTGAAACACCACAACTGGCCTAACAGGTTTCCTCTCCTCCACAAACATTGCTGTGCCTTTATTCACTTACATATTCACTTATTATGTCATCAAATAGCTGCTGCTCACCAGCAGTTATCATTCACTCACTTGCTCACACAATTAAGGTATACTACTTGAGCAGTGTGCACTTAAAAAAGTACACATTCTTTGGTCTACACATATACATATAAACCTTACTAAAGAAAAACCTGGAGTCCTTAGACATGCTTGCTTGATTAAATTTTGTACGAGGTGCTTGTAAATGCTAAATCGTAGTCAATTACTTCTTTATTATGTAAATTTGTACTGACATATTAGCCCTTGATTGGGCTACATCATACTGAAGTTCAATGCACAGGTGTGAAAGGAAACATGTATGTAAACCTTCACTACAGAAAATATTATGCAAATCTTGAAAGACAAATCAACTGAGATGATTCTTGATTCTATCAACTCGAGATTATTTTCTGTACATTTAGAGTAGAGTGCTACTGTACTCCTTAAAATTGAGAGAGGGTACTGTACTGTAGATGATTCAACTACATACTATTGCTAAGTTCTTTTTGGTACCCTGACAGAAGGTACAGTAAATAATATGGTTAACATATTATATGCTAACATAATAATATGCTCTGTGGTGGTACTGCTGGTGATGAACTGGGGATGATTAAGATCTGTTCTCTTGCAGCCTTATACATTATATATCTCCGCTGGCTCAGCTAAGATCACCGCTGCTTGTTGATTGGTTGAATGTAGTGTGGGGATGAAACAGTATTTGCTAATAGTACTGATGTAGCTGCTACTTTTTTGAAAATCATAAAATTTTTTAGTTGTATATTGCTTAGATTTGTTCCGTGCATTTATATTGAATTTAATGGAATCCTTTCAGCCTGGTTCAACATGGAGCACACATTTCAATGATTTTCCTTTTGTTTTAGATATTGTGTTTATAGCTAAATAAATGAATGCCACACTGAAATTTTTAATAATTCAATGATGTCAGACTTAATTAGGTTGGCTTTTATGTTGGAGTGCAGTGAACAGCTTCCAGTCAGCTTCATGTACGCCTGTGTTTCTCAATACAATTCAGGGACTGTACTAATCTTATTATAAACATCCAAATTTTAAGTTTCCTTTTGTACTTTGAAAAATGCAGACTCCATGTTGGTGGTGTATTTTATAGTGCTGGTCTAATGCAGGCTGTGTAAATTGATGAATGCTTGTTTACAATTTTAAACACCATTTTTATATTTGGCAGCTTCTCGTGTGCCGCTATTATTTTGTTTATGAATGCTTCCAGTGTTCATGTTTGAATTATATGAAGTCCTAAGTACTTTTCCTTTTTCTGATTCCTATTACATTCCCCTAATGGTGTACTATCTTTCTCCTGTCATATTTTTCCATCTTCATTACCATTCATTATCATTCACTTCCATTTTTGGGGGGTTTAACTCCTTAACTGCCATTTGTCTGCTCCTCTCTTCAAGCTTGTCAAAATTACCCTGCATTACTACAGTTTCAATTTTTACTTTCCTTATTCACAAACACAAGTATAAATGAATACACTCCCTTGGGTAGGTCATTCACATGCATTAGGCACGGCAATGGAACCAAGATCAAGCCTTAAGGGACCCTGCTTGCTACATCCTTCCAGCATGACTTCTATCTTAGTGATCCTATATTTCCTGACAAGTACAGTACTTCCTTCCCAGTTCACCTAGTTCAGTGGTATTCCAGTTATCGCAGCTCGCCTCTTCATTTTGTACACCAGCCTTTCAGGAGGAAAGGTATCAAATATTCTTTGACAATCTAGGAAAATCTTGTCTATCCAGTTATCTTTTTTTATCGAATCTTGGTGACCCTTTCGTTGAACTATAAAGCTGCAAGGAATGACTTTCCCTCTCTAAAACTATGTTGCCCATATATTACAAGCATTTCCTTTCCAGGTTCTCCACCATTATCTTCCTGGTTACTCTCTCTAGTACCTTACAAGGAATGCATTTTAGTGACCCTTGTTCATAGTACAGTGCTTCCTCTCTGTCTCATATTTTTTTTAATATTGGGACTTAAGTTACCTTTTATAGATTTCTGGAAATTCTCTAATCTAGTGATTTATGTATTTAAAACCAAGTTAGTGGATAACAGTACCTCATCAGCCTCATTCAGCAGTCACTGTGATATATATTCTGGCCCTACTGCTCTTATTGTACCTACATTACATATGTAACTTTGACTTCATCTACAGTGATTACTATACTGTGCACTGCTCCTTCTCATCATCTGTCTCAGCTCTGGTCCTTGACTCCATATTTTATGGTAGGGGTTTCCTTTCTTTGACTGACCTGAGCCACGTAGTCTACTACTTATAATAACCATTCACTTTTAATACCAATAATTTTAAATGACACACAAAATTTAACCTTATGTTCAAGAGGCGAAGGCAAGGCAGTTGGCGTGTGATGCACCCAACACTGCTCCAGGACGAGAGGAGAGAGTTAGAAATATCCAATGCTGAAGTTTGGGCAAAATGTTTTGTAGGTCACACTCGTCAGTTCCCCATACCATCGACCCGGTCAGTATGACTGTATCCAACTCTTCTAATCTTCTGCAAAATAATAATAATAATAATTAGTTCACAAAATAATATATATACTGGCAATGTTTCTGTGTAATTGCCTTCCCTAGTGTATTTGTCTGATGCTTTGCTTACAACCTCAAACTTGAACTAGAGGTTCAAGTTCA
Organism: Procambarus virginalis; assembly: GCA_020271785.1. Lineage (NCBI taxonomy): Eukaryota > Metazoa > Arthropoda > Malacostraca > Decapoda > Cambaridae > Procambarus > Procambarus virginalis. The sequence goes on along the minus strand of WNGS01092210.1, from coordinate 41,559,427 downwards.
ACCAGTCTGGAAAAATAGTATAAATAAAACCTCTCTCTAATAACAATATATTGTAAGAACAAAAACTTATCACTAAACAAATAGAACAAATGAGATTTCAAATCAATATAAAAATCACTTTTCTGTGCAGAGACATTTGGTTACTTCCTAATGCAAGACTGTTGTATCAGGCACAATTTATCAAGTTAGACAAGCTAGCATTCAAGCACCAGCACCATACTCATTTATTCAAACATCTCTGCAGGGTCATAATAGATGCTAGGAAGGCACTGGTTCAATCAAATCCAGAATGATTGTTTCAGGTCCATCCATGAGGGTACAAGCTCAACCAAATCTACACACGTTACTCTTGCCAAGAGAGGCCTTACAACTCCTTGTTTGCCTGGCTGCTCAAACTAGAAAATCACTACCAGGTTGTAGCACTGATACTACCTAGTGTTCTCAAACTTACACCATGTTACATTCTTCCCAATGCAACACAAAATCTGCTTATACGATAGAATGGAAGGATGAGTGGATCTGAAAGGCAACCAAAGACCTCTTCACAAAAAGATGATTTCCAAATGAATTTCAAACCTTATTTCTAAGCTATAACATTCAGTTGCTCCCTATTTTGAGGCTAAGAAAGAGCCCCCCCACAGAACCAGGAAAAAACAAATAAGGAAAAGATACTGGTTGCTGCTTCTACCATACTATCCCCCTTATTTCACCTTTGTACACCCTACTATAGTAGTTAAATGATTCTCAGACATCTTACAAACATGTCAATAACACCCGAGTGTATTACACCTCATCCACTCCACAACTCCATATTTTATTCCCTCACATGTTTCACTCATACCATACATACATATACCTTTTGCTATATCAATCCCACATGATTTCACTAGTTGCTTTCCTCCAAAAAGTCACTTCCTTTTTGTTATTAAGCATTCTATATCTTTCCATACCTAAGTTTCTCTTCCATGTCAGGGCTGGAAGTAGTATACTGTCTCAGCACTTTCAGACTGCTATAACAACATGCCTTCCTTACACTGTGCTATTTACCTCTACTATCACTTTACTCCCACTCATTATCTTCTCTCCGAATCTTCCATACTCCATTTTTATGTAACACTGCCTCAAAGCATTTAAAATTAAGTACTGTACCTCTTACAATACCATACAATGTTTTGCCCAAAACGCTGTGCGTATTAGTAGCTTTAGGTGGCTTTAGCTAGTATGTACTAGCTCTATTTAGAAATCCAACATTATGTTTGTAACTCATTTTGAATGTATGTACTTTTACCTAAATAAACATTTATTTATTGCAGACGAGAAGTCACAATAACGTGACTGAAATATGTTGACCAAACCACCCACTAGAAAGTGAAGGGATGACGATGTGTTGGTCAGTCCTGGACCATTATCAAGTCAATTGTGAATCATTCTCACAATCGACTTGAGAATGGTCCAGGACGGACCGAAAAGTCGTCGTCCCTTCACTTTCTAGTGTGTGGTTTGATCAACGTTTATTTATTATTTATTTATATACCATTTCCTACATTTTTATCCTTTGGAAATTATTTTATGTTTTTTCAATATAATTTATACCTTGTATATATTTTATTATTTCTTTATTTATAATAATAGTACAATTTTGCTTAATACACACTGTGTTAGGTAACATATGGTATACTTTGTATACAGTACACAAGGCCTCCACTTCACAATCTTCATTCTTTATTGCAAACATCTGCACCACATTAACTCATTCACAAGTTGCATTTTAAATAAAAAAAATTAAAGTTTAACAATGTAACAAGATTTATCATCATATCCGAATCACATCCAGTTTATAAATTTCATAAATTTCACGGCAACACCCCACTGCCGCCATGGAGCTAAAGCATGTCGAGACATTAATTGTAAACACAACATAAATGAAAACCGTTACAATTCTTACCCCTGTTTCTCTGCAACTTGATCCATCCCCACAACCTCAACAAATCTTGCTTTGATTGTTCTCTGCAGCTGCTCAGTTACCTGAAAGAACAAGATTAATCACTTGATTATCTGTGGCTGTTAAGAAATTATGCCATATATATGCGAAAGCAAGATAAACACTAATCACACATATGTGCTGAGCAAGTGAACAGCTCCTTTCTGAGCATGGTATCCTGCCCCTCACAAAGATGTTATCAATAAGATGAATCGCCATGCCTGAACACATTAACCATGAGATTCACTGACACACCCCAACACATTACCCGTAAGATGCATTGCCACACCCCAACATATTATCTTCAGATGCATTGCTGCACCCCAACATATTACCCATAAGATGCATTGCCACACCCCCAACATATTACCCATAAGATGCATTGCCACACCCCAACATATTACCCATAAGATGCATTGCCACACCCCCAACATATTACCCATAAGATGCATTGCCACACCCCAACATATTACCCATGAAGTATGCATTGCCACACCCCAAGATAACATCGAGCATACACCACATAAGTGTCCACACTATGCATGGCCAAGAATCCTTCAATTCGGCAAGATAACATCGAGCATCAGCACCACACAGCCACAAGTGTCCACATACTGTAGGGTTACTAGGGACGGTACCTGGCATTGCATGGGTCCATCTCTGTCTCCCATTTGTCCCATCTTACTATCTATCTATCTTTCCATTCATCCATCACTAAATAACTTATCTAGCTTTCTATCCATCTATAAATCTATTTATCCATCTCTCTGTGCACCTATTCATTCACCTATCTACTGTCTCTCTCGTAAAATATAATTGTCTAATGTCTGTGTGATCGCCGATAAGAGGAGCTTAGCAGTGTGAAGTAGAATAGTTACCCTGTAAACTGAGAGTGTGGCTTGAGTAACCTTTGAAACAGTTGGATGATCGTTTGTTTCATGCGAATACATGTACGAGCAAATCATGGACAGCAAGAAAATCATTGATTATTTTGAGATCAGTGAATAATGGTGTATATTACTGTAAGAACATTTTTCATTTTAATAGTCTGTTTCAACATATTTAGCTGTGCAGCTGGCGGGCAGTGTCCAAAAATCGTCATGGGGGTTTTAATGTGGCCCTGGTACGCTGTTCCCTTTTAAATTCTGGTGACCTTGACCAGCCTATGTTCATCCCAGACCATTATCTCTGTCAATTTGGGTGAAGCTAGGCCCAAGTGTCTGGCCTCCAACTTCAAACAGACAGACAGACATACTGTCTGATAGTATAGATATAAGGTTCATGGTACTGTAATTACTCGCGGCAAGAGTCCATCCTGTATGGATCAAACAGAGATTCAGCAGTTTGCTCACTCTCATGATCTCTAATGGAAACTGCTCAACCTATGTTCATGTCAACATTATTCTACTTAAATACATAATGGAAATTGTTTTCGAGTAAAACAAGTGAGTTGCGAAAAAAAATTCTCATGGAACTCATTCATATCTTGGGGACTCCAGACAGTGGGCACCTGACTATAGTCTGCCGTGAGCACCTGACAGCTGGGTGGACAGCGCTTCTGATTCGTAGTCCTGAGGTTCTGGGTTCGATCCCCGGTGGAGGCAGAGACAAATAGGAAAAATGTTTCTTTCACCTTGATGCTCC
>WNGS01092210.1:41524712-41534935 GCA_020271785.1 Procambarus virginalis | reverse complement strand
TGTTCACCTTGCAGTAAATAGGTACCTGGTAGTTAGACAGAAAAGTACTAATTTATAAAATTAGCTCAGGGACAGTGGCCAATATGTTTGGCATTATCCTTTTTTTTGTGTGTGTGTATCTAAGATCCCAAGAACAATCACAATACTAGTGTACTATCCTTGATAATAAATGTTCCAAGACCATTTACCTTGGTAAATATTTTTCTTTTCTTTTCTAAAACTTCTGTTTTTTTCTGAGTACAAATGTTTCACATCTAGTGTACTTCCCTGGGTATGAATGTTTCAAGTCTACTGTTCTTCCCTGGGTATGAATGTTTCAAGTCAACTGTTTTTCCCTGGGTATGAATGTTTCAAGTCTACTGTTCTTCCCTGGGTATGAATGTTTCAAGTCTACTGTTCTTCCCCGAGTATGAATGTTTCAAGTCTAAGGTACTTCACTGATTAGAAATTGGGCTTCAATATTAATTTATCAGCTGCTTTCAGAGCTGGACCCAGGCATCAGGGCAAACATGTACAATTCTGATGTAGACATGTTTATGTATTTTTAAGGTATCGCATAAGGTTGCTTTTCCCATTTCCTCTAAATAATCTATTAAAATGGTTCCAAAGTCTGGCACCAGGGATCAAAATACCCCAATAACACTAGACTTTTGCTGCAGCACCATACAAGTATTGAAAGTTTAAAGCAGATAGTGATTAGTATTTTCCAAAAATTGCATAGACTATGAAGTACAAAAGTCCTGTACAGAGATACCTTAAGGTATCCCCACCTAGAATATCTAATTGTCAACCTACCTGTTCACCGCCAGTGGATTTTCCTGTAGATTCCTCATGTGGTCTAACATAACCACGTTTGATTGTGGTAAAATCTGGCAAGACATAGTCTCGTAAAATTGTATTCTCCTGTTTACCTTTTCTGGCTATTGCCATATCTGCATTAAAATCAAGAGACACAAAGCATGCATCTTCCTTCACCTGGTTAATCACATACGTCTCGTCCATAACATTGAGCTGCCTGATATGATAAAAAGGAAATTTATTAGTCATCAACTTAAGCTTAACTTACCATTACAGAACAGTCAACTTTTGATTTTAGGCTGGTCATAATTTACACAGATTACGTGAGCAGGGAATAAATTTAAATCCATTAACAAGTGTTGAATGGTTTCCTACACTCTGGGGACAGAATGTGGGGACTTTTGATAAGTCTTAGGCTTATCAAAGTCCCCCTAGGACTATTGATCTTCTCCAGGATGCAACCCACAACAGTTGCCTAACTCTCGGGTACCTATATACTGCTAGGTAAACAGTGGCATTAGATGAAAGGAAAGTTGCCCAAATGCTTCTCTCCTGTTGTGGCAATTGAAACCGGACCCTCTCAACTTTGTTCTAACTGTGATGACCACTGCATTGAATGTAATTCACATGTAATTCCCTCATTCAACTTTATGTTGAATATTCAAATTTGATACAGTGAAAGGCTGCAGCAAGAGGAAAACTCAACATACAGCTGCCAAGATGCTATATTATAGGGAAAGAACTGAGTATAGACAGCATTATTATGCTGATTCGGCTGCTTATCAGCCAGCCCCATACTCTATAGCCTGCATGTAGAAAAACTGCTACTAATTATATGGAATATAATATTCCATATAAATCACTTAATATAAGTCAAATAATATTGAATAGGCACTATTCATATTCTGTGTTTAAGGTTGCCCAGTCTTCACACATCAGGTCCTGCTCTAATCCTTCTTAATTAATCATAAAAATCTAGAAATTACATTTTCCTTTGACCTAACATACCAAATTGTATATTTGTTTGTTTCTAGTTATCTTGCATATTTGAACATGTAAAACAAATACAGTATACTGTATTTGGAAATATTCTTACTTTTTGTTTTATGCTAAGCTTTAGGCACCAAAGCTTTGTATTTTCCCACAGCTGTTGACTGCTATAATGTCATCATCTTACCTATAAGATATGAGTTCTTTTAAGTGATTAGTGAGCACTTTTCCTCCAATGTCAACCCTCAAGATGGCATCCTTCTGTTTCTTGCCCTGAATATATGGCACAATGTGTGTAAAGCTAAACCCCGACTCCACCAATAAGCAGCACAGTTCCCGCGGTCGGTCACGATGGTATTTGTGGACAGACAGGTCACCAGCTGCAGGTTAAAAAGATAATATAAAATTGTCTGTGGAGAGAATGCAGTAGAGATATAACTTTAATAAAAAAATTTACACTTCATCCTTACCATAATAGTAGTAGTAATAATAATAATAACAACAATTTATTCACAAGAAGGTACAACGGGTTTGTGAGATTACATAATATCGGTACTTTTACATTCTTGGAAAGCCACTAGCACGTATAGTATTTCAGGCAGATTACCATTCTCATTATCCCTTTTATAAGGTAAGGAGGTAATAGCCAGGGGCAGAAAGAAGAAAATACTGTAGAAAGAGAAGCTGACAGATAGTAAGGAACTATTTGTGTTAATGCTCTGAGCTACACTAGCAATGTGGTACTGCTTCTGTACTGCATTACAACCAATGACTGACAACAGCAGTTGAACACATCATAAGCAACACATGACAAAGCACATTATCATTCTCCTTCACAATTTTAATTGTATTATTTATGTAAAATTTGCTTTTAATGAGTGATTATTCACCTTTGCAAGACACTTCACTTAAATGGATCAAAGATAGTAATGATAATTAATCTCATATATTGCTCAGAGCTGCAGTTAACAAATGGACACTTTTCTTCCAAGTGATGTACAAAAACTTGAAAGATTTTGCTTCCATCCCAACAAACACACCAGTTTGTCATAAATTATCTTTATGGAAGGTAGGTCAAGGAAGGAGGGCGCTGACCACAGGTGGTGGAGGGAGGCATTAACCACATGTGGATGGAGGAGGGAATGCATTGATGTCTTTACAATATCCAGCTTTATTAAATTACTATAAATATGACTAATCAACAATACTGACCATTAACAAAAACACATACCATTAATTCTGAGAAGGGCATCTATATCATATTCTTCAAAGAATATCTCACTCAGTGCTTCTTGAGTACTAGTAAAGTTGAAGTATGGCTCAGTGATGATCATTGTGGTATTGGAGTGATTCACATTGAACACATCTTTTCCGAACATGTAGTCCCATATTGTTTTTTGAATGTCCCAGTTAACCAAATAACCCTAAGAGGAAGAAACAGTCCACAATGTATAATCTTATGATAAAATAAATGAAGAAATCCTATAATATTGTACCTTGATTGATTTATTAGGTTATTTCTTACCACAGATATGGTATTTCAGTTGCCATGCTCACCTGTTGTACAACAGATGGGTCCCAGATTTGGAGGATAATGACATAGTGGAGGTGGTGAGTGGTGGAGGTGGGGTAGTGGTGAAAGAGGTGGTGATGTCAGAAGTATTTCAAATGAAATAAGTGGTAAGAGGTGGAGGAAGAGTTGGTCCCTGTTGGTCCTTGTCCGGACTTTTATGGGCTGCTGATGATGCCCTAATATTGTCACCTTATACTACTTATAATTGGTGGAGCCTGTTTCTACTATTTGGGGGGGTGACTGTGTCTTCACCTTTATTATCCCCCCCCCCCCTTCAGTAACAGTAACAGTAACAAAGTAGCTGTTATAGCTACAAGAAAAATGACAGGTTGGATTACAAGAACCCTTCAAACAAGAGATGCCGTACCGCTGACACTTTTTAAGACACTAGTGCACTCTAGGTGGAATATTGTTGCACACCAACAGCCCCATTCAAAGCTGGAGAAATTGCTGACCTGGAAAGTGTGCAAAGACCTTTTACTGCTAGAATTTACTCAATGAAATATCTAAATTATTGAAACTGCTTAAAATTTTTAAATTTGTATTCCAGAATGCAGGTGGCAAAGATTCATAATAATTTCAGCTTGGAAAATACTGTACTAGGAGGACTGGTTCCAAATCTGCACACACACACAATACCACATAAGACCAGACTGTGTAGAAAGATGTGCAAAAAAGCCCTATTGAAAAACAGAGTTGCAATAGGCATGTTGAGAGAACATGCCTATATCATCATCAAAGGCCCAAAATGTTTCAACAATCTCCCTCTACACACATATAGGGCATAACTAACCAACCTTTCACAGTGTTCAAAAGAGAACTTGATAAGCACTCAAAGGATTCCTGATCAAACAGACTGCGACTCATATGTCAGCCTGTGAGCAGCCACATTTAACAGCCTGGATGAGCAGACCACCAACCAAGAGGCCTGGCCAGAGACTGAGTCATGGAGACTCAGAATTTTTCGACAGGCAGATACTTGAATTGTTCAGTCAAGGGTGCATTGTATGCTCTGTCCCATGGCCACACAGGGCTGGCATGGCATGGGCAATTCCAGAGTGAGGTAGTGGGCTAGGTGGAACGCCAGGTGAAATGGGCTGCCACTTGTGGTGGTCCAGGTATCAGGATTTGTGTAGTTACTTCATAGCAGTGATATTTTGCCTTTCCCTTTTGGATGTCTCATTTTCTTCAAGCAGTCCCTTGTTTTGTTGCACTTATGTTAAGCGTTAAGGATTGTTATTATTATACAGTCTTTTATGTAATACTCATCTTGAATATGAGCCAGCATTTGAACATAATCTTGTTGACCATGAGACATGACATGACTAAGTATAGTTGATCTGAAGCCAAATTATAGTGTAGGCAAATATTACAAGATGTTTCACAATAGTTTACTAAATTCATGTTAATACTCACAATCTGCATATACTATAAACATACTACACATGCTTATGCAGTACCTTTGTTTCCATGTGGGATATGGATCAAAGATCCAATGGTCTGGAGACTAATGCCAAGGTGTCAGGACACATAGCACGTAACGAAACTTCAGATGCCACTAATTTTTTGTAATATCTCTAAGGATGTTGCATGTACAATGTCCATCATAATGTCATTTTATATAATAATGCCTCTTCTTTTGATTCATACCATAATTTGTATAGCATACAGAATATAACTTTTTAATCCACAAAAAAATATCAATAACTTTATCTGGAGACTGGCAACTATACACCCTACCTAACTTATGGTCATGCTGACAAAGTTGGCAGACAAATTATGCCATTAACAATCAAAGAAATAGTTAACACATTCTTAGGTTATTGGAAGTGGTAGTATACCTTATACCTGGCCATCTAGAATGCTCAAAGAGAATGCCTCAAAGGAAAGAAGGTTCTAGAATGATATATGACTTCCCTTAAAAAACCTGTCAATTAAACATCCTCACACTAGTAACTTACATGACCATACAGGAATACTATAGGATCTTTAACACAAGTAGACTGAAGTAAAGTATCATCTTGGCACACTTGGTGCAAAAGCCACCCTTTAAATTGATATGACTAGCTCAGAAGGTACTATAGTGTATGTGAATGATGACTGGCAACCTATTCCTATATCCAACATATCCACAATCCTTAGGTTAGGTAGATTTAATATTCAGAAGATTTTTAAAATATCCATCAAAAACATTGAAAATTTTCCAACATGGCACACTTTTCAAAACAAAAGAACATATCCGTATGTTCTATGGATATGTTCTACATTACACTAAAATCGTACTCATTTAAATAGCTCACTTTCTGAAAAGGAAGAATGTAGAAGAGTCCCGAGGCATCTCGACAGTCCTCCACTTGGTCGGCTATAAAAGGACGTCGCCTCTCACTCTTGGCCTTCATGATTGCATTTGGCATTATTCTGTTGTGGAATAACAAAAACTGATATTATGCAAAAAAAAAAAAAAAAATTTAGGCATACTATGATAGTAAAAATATGAAAAGTTAAGGTGGGTATATTAAAAATATTATGCAGTGTATGTTTAAACTGGTGAAAAGTCTTTTAAACTGGAGTGACATATCAACCTGGTTGACCACTGGTGCCAAATTGGACTGGGCCAAAACTTCAGGCACTAATGCATTTTTATCATTTCGGTACAATTGTTATTATATTAACAGGCTTGCCTTTAGTATGAGATTTATATAAAAACTATTTTCAATTTATACCATTGATTTTCCACACAGTAATCATCATCTGGTATTCAATTTACAAACAGAAAAAAAGATAGCTTAAATGGCTGCAGACTGGCTACAGTACCCAAATATTACTTAATTGATCAATTGATAATAGTTTAATTACATTGCAGCATCATAAAAATTAAAGCATTTCACCATATCAAGTAAATTTTAAAACCAGTTTATTAGATTTATTAAAGCCAGGACTGCAGTTAGCCATATGACTAGTAATGAAGAGTAATCTGTGGTGCCCAGACACTTACAACTATAATTCTGTTCAATATATACCTGTAACATACATAGGCTAGGCTTTCGTTATTCCAAGATATTCTCACTGATGAGAAGCAGTTAGTCTAGTCTTAGTTTTGTGAAATTACCTACTAATATATTACAGTATTGGAAGCAGTAAGTTCATACATACCCTGTTATTTTATTTTATTTAAATATACAAGAGTTCTTACATTCTTGTAAAGCCACTAGAACGCATAAAATTTCGGGCAAGTCCTTAATCCTAATATTCCCCAGAATACAACCCGCCAAATCGTTTAACAACCAGGTACCCATTTTACTGTTGGGTAAACAGTGGCTACAGTTAAAGATTGGCGCCCAGTAAATCCTCCCCGTTCAGGATACGAACCCAGGGCAAAGCGTTCGCGAAGCGACGGGCGAGTGCTTTACCACTGTGCCACGGGGACTGTTGAGGTGTCCCAAGCCTAGGGTAAAGTTATATCCATTTGCTCACCTATCCAGTTACTGACAAAGACTGATTGGTGACCGTACCTTGGTTCATTTTGATTTGAAAATCCTCCTTTAATGGTGTATCCTCCATTATCAAGAATAAAAACATTTGCCATTTTTCCTGATAAACTTTCTAATGGAAATAATTTGCAACCTTTATGCGACGAGGTCAAACTTCAGAAAATGTTTCTTTACGTTAGACTTGACGTAAGCTCATCTTTATGATACATTCAGTTAACGTGAAAGTTTTGTATTCCCGAGGGCTACAGTAGTGAGCACTTGGCGACGCTGAACTTCTTGTTGGTTGAGGGGCAACGACGATCCAGGTATGGATGCGCCCGGTGATCACTTGGTGATCTTATTCTTGATGGTAGGTGCAGTTTGCATGAAGGGTTTATCCTCCCGATGACTGCACCAGTACAAATGTTGGGAGACGCGTTTAGGCTGAGAATGATAGAGTTTCAAAAGTGGCACTGATGTGATCGGTTATGGTTCGCGAAGCTGATGTAATCGGTTGTAGTTCGTGACGCTGATGTGATCGGTTGTAGTGCGTGACACTGATGCGATCGGTTGTAGCTCGTTTGGTTTGGAGTTGGCGTTTAAGGCGTATCAACCGATGGATGGTTATTAAGGGCACCACAATAGCTCGAAGAGTCACTAACTGACCAGCAAGTATACATTATAATTATATTTACCTGATAACTTAGTTTTCATCTACGTCCTCCTGTTCGTATACTACTCCCTTAAATAGTCCGTCTTTGACCTGTCTGCTCAAATGAGTATTTTGTGTGTGTGGTAATCATGTCTCCTGTTTCCTCTCTCTTCCAACGACGTCAGGTTTAATTTTTTAGTTTTTTTCTCATAGCTCAGGGACTAATCTGATGGTATACCTCTCAACTTTCTTTAGTTTAGTTAGTTTAGTTCATTTATTATGCACCCCATACCCATCCCGTGGCGGTAGTGGAAAGGTTTACAGAGGCACATAATGGGCTCAGGGACTGAACCCCACAATTCATTTAGCTAAGCAAGTTACAATCTTGATGAGCTAGTTACAAAGTTCAATAAAAGTCGTCTCATCAACAATGGGTTCGAGATCGACCTCAAGTACAGGTTCTAAATTAGCAACTGACATGTGTGGAGAGCTAGTGTCACAATTTATATGTTTGTCCTGCACACCGCCCCTCCATCCAGTGGGCAGCGGTGGATAGGTTACAATCACTTAGTTACTACCTACAGTTAACAAACTGGGGATATTTCGCTAAAATTTCTGGTAGAGATCATTTTGAATGAAATAATACACATCGCTGGAACATTGGTTATAGAATTGTCTCTAAATTCACGTATCTTTTCGCACTCCATCACATAGTGACGGAGGGTGTGCGAATAATTTTGTTGACACAGTTTAATGATCTGCTACCAGAAATTTTAGCCAAATATCCCGTTTGCTAACTGTAGGTAGTAACTGAGTGATTGTAACCTTCCACCGCTGCCCCTGGATGGGAGGCGGTGTGCAGGACAAACATATAAATTTTGACACTAGCTCTCCACATATGTCAGTTGCTTAATTTAGAACCTGTACTTGAGGTCGATCTCGAACCCATTGTTGATGTGACGATTATATTGAATTTTGTAACTAGCTCATCAAGATTGTAACTTGCTTAGCTAATGAATTGTGGGGTTCAGTCCCTGAGCCCATTATGTGCCTCTGTAACCCTTTCCACTACCGCCCACAAGATGGGTATGGGGTGCATAATAAATGAACTAAACTAAAAAAACAGTTACATTTGGTCAGGTCTACATCGGCAGATAATGAGAATTCCAGAGATACTTGTAACCGAGTCTGAGCCGAGCAGTAGTAACATCTAGAAGTCTGTTGATTTTATTGAATGATCATTATGTGGGCTCCTCTTGCATGATAGTTTTTTAGTTTAGTTCATTTATTATGCACCCCATACCCATCTTGTGGGCGGTAGTGGAAAGGGTTACAGAGGCACATAATGGGCTCAGGGACTGACCCCACAATTCATTTAGCTAAGCAAGTTACAATCTTGATGAGCTAGTTACAAAATTCAATATAGTCGTCACATCAACAATGGGTTCGAGATCGACCTCAAGTACAGGTTCTAAATTAAGCAACTGACATATGTGGAGAGCTAGTGTCAAATTTATATGTTTGTCCTGCACACCGCCCCCCATCCAGTGGGCAGCGGTGGATAGGTTACAATCACTCAGTTACTACCTACAGTTAGCAAACTGGGGATATTTGGCTAAAATTTCTGGTAGCAGATCATTTTGAATGAAATATTTACACATCGCTGGAACATTGGTTATAGAATTGTCTCTAAATTCACGTATCTTTTCGCACTCCATCACATAGTGACGGAGGGTGTGCGAATAATTTTGTTGACACAGTTTACATTTGGTCAGGTCTACATCGGCAGATAATGAGAATTCCCAGAGATACTTGTAACCGAGTCTAAGCCGAGCAGCAGTAACATCTAGAAGTCTGCTGATTTTATTGATGATCCATAGATGTGTGGCTCCTCTTGCATGATAGTATGATGATAGATGGAATTACTGGTGTCAATTTCACTTTGCCTCAGATCTACAAGATCTTGTTGAAGTTCTCGGTGTACTGCTGCTCTCAGATTGCTCATTGACAATCCAAGGTTACACTCAACGGCTCCTTTAAAGGCAGATTCTTTGGCTAACTTATCAGCTCTATCATGCATTCGGAGGCCAACATGAGATGGAGACCACATGAAATGGACTCTGTTACCATCCTTAATAATTTTGTTGTATTTGTGTCTAGCTTCGGACACGAGCATGTCAGTTATGTCTTAAAGAGTTGAGAGCATTTAAGGATGATAAGGAGTCACTTACAATTAATGTATCAAGTTTGGAGACTTGTACACATTTCAGTGCAAGGATCAAGGCAAATAGTTCGGTCTGAAGGGTAGAGGCCCAATTGTTTATACGGACTCCCCACTCAAAGTACAAGCCATCGCCCATTGTCAGAACAACTGCACTTCCAGCTGCACCCGTGGTGCGGTGTAGGGAACCATCAGTGTATATGATTTGAGAGAGAGAATGCTCTGTGGACAGAGCATCAATATGGCTTAAGGCGTTGAGCTTTGCCTCAAGACGAAGCTTGGGCTTATCTCTAATTTGCTTCTTGGGTGGAAAGGGAGGATTAAAACTGGAAAGGGTGTAACCTCCCACGGTGGCAGGAAAGTGCCGTTGTTGTTTCTCTTGGTACAAATCATGAACCCCATACATTCTGAGTTGAGTTCCAGTTTTTGTTATCCATTTGGAACAATGCTGATCTTCAAAAAGTAAGTCTGGAGGGCTTCTGTCAAGGATTAGGATGAGTTAGCCTAAGCATTTTTATA
>WNGS01092210.1:41493030-41503814 GCA_020271785.1 Procambarus virginalis | reverse complement strand
GAAGCCGTAAGTGCCAAAATCTATCTTGAAAATATCATCAGGACAATTGGCGGGACTTAACAAGTCCCCGGCTCTTTGTCCTCGTCGCGGCCACTAGATAGTTAGTGGCCCTGGGTAAAATTAGGTCAATATATACATAAATACCATCGCTTTTCAAATCTTGGGAGCGACAAGGAAGGCTAACACTATCTCTAGAATTACGAAGGTAAACAAAAACTGTAACATATTTGTATACTACAATGTCGGTGCTGACTGTACAAGTTGGAAAACATAGTTTTATTTCGAAATATACTATATTTATAAGAAAAGTCGACGTATATAAGTGGCAAGTACGGATAAGTCTCGATATGCCAGCGTCGTGATTGGCTACAGCTGAAGATGAAAAATGTTACCTTCTCTTCTGATTGGCAAACTAAAAACCCTAGTGACATCTGCGAGACTTAAGTGAATACTGTCCTGTACTTAAAAATCTTCGTACGTACACTTTTATGAATCGCTCTTTGTGCGTTCTTAGCCGGTATTTAGGAACCTCGTAGCACACATACATACGAAGACATACATGGAGCTTCGTGAATCCAGGTCCAGATGTTATGTTACATCTGTTATGGATGTAAAATGTTATGATCATAACCCTTGCCCTCTTCTCCCTCACAAACGTCGCATTTTGACGTATACTTTAACTACGGCCAGAAACTGTCGTACAAGAAAATGGCAGCGGCTCGCGGAATTGACATACTGTCCCGTTTTCTGTTTTGGGTCCTCTGGTACGTAGGATAAGGGCAATTTAGTACGACAGTTTCTGACGTTGGGAACGCTGGGAGAACGGGCTGCACCACAACCCCACCACCCCCAACACCCCTAGCACCATCTGGACCCCCTCCTCCTGGACCCCCTCCTCCTGGGCCCTTTCCTCCTGGACCCCCTCCTCCTGGACCCCTCTCTCCGACCCCCTCCTCCTGGACCCCCTCCTCCTGGACCCCTCCTCCTGGACCCCCAGCCCCAGACTAACCCACCCCGCCCCCGACACCTCCGGCATGTGTGGGGAGTCTACTAACAAGCTATTATCAAATATTTGCGCCATATTGAACAGGTTTCCTGTAGTTAACGACGCCCTGATAATGGGGCGGTGATTGTGGTGCCGCCTCTCTCACGCTGTCTTAAACCCGGCGGGTGTAGGAGCTGGGCCACTTGTCTTGTGCCCTGGTGTTGGTGTAGGAGCTGGGCCACTTGTCTTGTGCCCTGTGTTGGTGTAGGAGCTGGGCCACTTGTCTTGGTCCTGGTGTTGGTGTAGGAGCTGGGCCACTTGTCTTGTGCCCTGGTGTTGGTGTAGGAGCTGGGCCACTTGTCTTGTGTCCTGGTTGTTGTGTAGGAGCTGGGCCACTTGTTGTCTAGTGTCCTGGTGTGGTGTAGGAGTGGGCCACTGTCTTGTCCTGGTGTTGGTGTAGGAGCTGGGCCACTTTTGTCTAGTGTCTGGTGTTGGTGTAGGAGTGGGCACTTGTCTTGTGTCCTGGTGTTGGTGTAGGAGCTGGGCCACTTGTTGTCTAGTGTCCTGGTGTTGGTGTAGGAGCTGGGCCACTTGTTGTCTAGTGTCTGGTGTTGGTGTAGGAGCTGGGCACTTGTGTCTTGTGTCCTGGTGTTGGTGTAGGAGCTGGGCCACTTGTCTTTGTCCTGGTGTTGGTGTAGGAGCTGGGCCACTTGTTGTCTAGTGTCCTGGGTGTTGTGTAGGAGCTGGGCCATTGTCTTGTGTCCTGGTGTTGGTGTAGGAGCTGGGCCACTTGTCTTGTGCCCTGGTGTTGGTGTAGGAGCTGGGCCACTTGTGTCTTGTGTCCTGGTGTTGGGTAGGAGCTGGGCCACTTGTCTTGTGCCCTGGTGTTGGTGTAAGAGCTGGGCCACTTGGTCTTGTGCCCTGGTGTTGGTGTAGGAGCTGGGCCACTTGTGTCTTGTGTCCTGGTGTTGGTGTAGGAGCTGGGCCACTTGTCTTGTGCCCTGGTGTTGGTGTAAGAGCTGGGCCACTTGTGTCTTGTGCCCTGGTGTTGGTGTAGGAGCTGGGCCACTTGTTGTCTAGTGTCCTGGTGTTGGTGTAGGAGCTGGGCCACTTGTCTTGTGCCCTGGTGTTGGTGTAGGAGCTGGGCCACTTGTGTCTTGTGTCCTGGTGTTGGTGTAGGAGCTGGGCCACTTGTGTCTTGTGTCCTGGTGTTGGTGTAAGAGCTGGGCCACTTGTCTTGTGCCCTGGTGTTGGTGTAGGAGCTGGGTCACTTGTGTCTAGTGTCCTGGTGTTGGTGTAGGAGCTGGGTCACTTGTCTTGTGCCCTGGTGTTGGTGTAGGAGCTGGGCCACTTGTGTCTTGTGCCCTGGTGTTGGTGTTGGTGTTGGTGTTAGTGCTGGTGCTGGTACTGGGTGTTGGTGCTGGTGTTGGTGTTAATGTGCTAATCCCAATAAGCGATAGATACAGCGATAGCAGGCAGCTTGATATCTGCGAGGCACTACACGTCAAGAAGTCAACACCAGCAATCAACAGCCAATTAATGCACAACTATATTCTTCCCACTTCAATACTCTTCACCAATAGAAGCATCAAGAAATATGGGCCAATAGGCCCTTTGCAGTTACTTCCATTCTTCCCTTTAATTTATCCAATTTTACCCAATGCACCGTGTTCTGTCTTGTGTTGAAAAGTTTTGTTCACCTCATCCAAAACTGTTTGTAACATATCACCTTACCTAAATGCGGGTATATAAGATAAAAGCTGTTAAATGATAGTATAGTAAAACTCTGTTTAGTGTTTGCAGGTTATAGTTGTGTGTGTGTAAACTAAAGTCTTTGAAAATGTAATAAGTTATTACGAAACGCGTTCAAGTGTCGCGTCAGAATAAAAATAAAAAATGAATTTTGGAGAATTGATTTTTCAATTACCATCGACAGTGAAAAGAAACATAAGAAATATTGAGAAAATTCGTGTTAGAACTATTAATCTTACTTTTTCGGTCATATTTAATAACATATATATATATATATATATATATATATATATATATATATATATATATATATATATATATATATATATAATTTTGAAAAAAAATCCAGGTAATTTAACGTAAATTTTGTGAAAACTGTTATCATATATATATATATATATATATATATATATATATATATATATATATATATATATATATATATATAACATTTGAAAAAAAAAATCCAGGTAATTTAACGTAAATTTTGTGAAAACTGTTATCAGTGTTAATGACTACATAAATTTGCTCTCGTCTTCAAGAACACGGATTAATTGAGCATTATAAACATAGATTTTACACAAGGAGCGGCGTATGTGACTATACCTACTCTCGTTTTCAAGAGGGATATTCACGGCAGCAGAGTTGTAGGGATAACTCTATTATTTGCATATATACTTTAGTTAGGCACCTAGCGTTCTTCCTGACGGTGGGGTATAGACTTGTGTGGTCCTGAGGCTAGATTCACGAAGAAGTTACGCGAACCCTTACGAACCTGAACATCTTTTCTCAATCTTTGGCGGCTTTGTTTACCATTATTAAACAGTTAATGAGCTCCAAAGCACCAGGAGGCTGTTTATAACCATAACAACAGTTGATTGGGAAGTTTCCATGCCTGTAAACTGTTTAATAAATGTAACCAAAGCCGTCAAAGATTGAGGAAAGATGTACACGTTCGTAAGTGCTTGCGTAACTGCTTCGTGAATCTGGCCCTTGGAGAGGACACCTTGTTCGCTACCCAACCTGTCTGGTACCCAACCTGTCCGCTACACAACCTGTCCGCTACACAACCTGTCCACTACACAACCTGTCCGCTACACAACCTGTCCGCTACACAACCTGTCCACTACACAACCTGTCTGCTACACAACCTGTCCACTACACAACCTGTCCGCTACACAACCTGTCCGCTACACAACCTGTCCACTACACAACCTGTCCGCTACACAACCTGTCTGCTACACAACCTGTCCACTACACAACCTGTCCGCTACACAACCTGTCCACTACACAAGCTGTCCGCTACACAACCTGTCTGCTACACAACCTGTCCACTACACAACCTGTCCGCTACACAACCTGTCCACTACACAAGCTGTCCACTACACAACCTGTCCGCTACACAACCTGTCTGCTACACAACCTGTCCGCTACACAACCTGTCCACTACACAACCTGTCTGCTACACAACCTGTCTGCTACACAACCTGTCCACTACACAACCTGTCCGCTACACAACCTGTCCACTACACAACCTGTCCGCTACACAACCTGTCCGCTACACAACCTGTCCACTACACAACCTGTCCACTACACAACCTGTCCACTACACAACCTGTCCGCTACACAACCTGTCCACTACACAACCTGTCCGCTACACAACCTGTCCGCTACACAACCTGTCCACTACACAACCTGTCCACTACACAACCTGTCCACTACACAACCTGTCCGCTACACAACCTGTCCACTACACAACCTGTCCGCTACACAACCTGTCCGCTACACAACCTGTCTGCTACACAACCTGTCCACTACACAACCTGTCCACTACACAACCTGTCCACTACACAACCTGTCCACTACACAACCTGTCCGCTACACAACCTGTCCACTACACAACCTGTCCGCTACACAACCTGTCCGCTACACAACCTGTCTGCTACACAACCTGTCCACTACACAACCTGTCCACTACACAACCTGTCCACTACACAACCTGTCCACTACACAACCTGTCCGCTACACAACCTGTCCACTACACAACCTGTCCGCTACACAACCTGTCCGCTACACAACCTGTCTGCTACACAACCTGTCCACTACACAACCTGTCCACTACACAACCTGTCCACTACACAACCTGTCCACTACACAACCTGTCCGCTACACAACCTGTCCGCTACACAACCTGTCTGCTACACAACCTGTCTGCTACACAACCTGTCTGCTACACAACCTGTCCGCTACACAACCTGTCCACTACACAACCTGTCCACTACACAACCTGTCCACTACACAACCTGTCCGCTACACAACCTGTCCGCTACACAACCTGTCTGCTACACAACCTGTCCACTACACAACCTGTCCACTACACAACCTGTCCGCTACACAACCTGTCCGCTACACAACCTGTCCACTACACAACCTGTCCACTACACAACCTGTCCGCATAAGCATGATGGCGGCCACAGGGGGGTCGAGGCGCCTTATTCCCCACCCATTACGCTTCCCACACTCTTGACACCATTAACCTTTCTAAAAGCTTTTTGCACTAAAAACTGTCCAGCAGTAAAGTTAAGGAGCGGGTGAGAGGCCGGCGAGGAGGGAGCGGGGAGGGCTGTTTACACCGTCACACTTGTGCTGGCGTTATGTGTTGGTCACGATTGGTGACGCTTCCACCAGGCCGCCCTCCACCCTGCCACACCCTGTACCAGTACCACCTCCTCCAGAATTTCGGCCTCCAAGCAGGAGTTCGACCTCCACCAGCGGGCCCGTCCTCACCAGCGGCCCGGCTTCCAGCAGGTGGCAGGCGACGCCACTTGTATCAGGGCTTCGCTCACTGCTGTTAATCGAGGTGGCGGCCGCGTCCCCGGCCGCCACGCTAAAAGGAGATGGCATTGTTTATTTGCACGCTCGATACTTACCCCGGCCTTTTCCCACCCCATAATATCCACGCTGTTTTAATATCACAGGAGGTGAAGGGACTTGAGCAGCAAACACGCTGCTTGCCTTAAGGGGGAGGGGAAAAAAAAGGTGATTAAATAAAACGAAAACGTGGAAGGAAGGCAGGTATAGCTTTCCTATAATACGGAGTCGTAAATAACAGCTGTAGTCCACACTCCATATCATCCAGATCTTTTCAATACGCCGCCTATTCCGCCGCGATAGCCATTTCACCATTGGTATCAGAATTTCATTTCACGCAAGCCATAAATCTTGGTGGTTGTTGAGGTGGATGTTGGTGTGTGTGCGGGCCTCGCTGCCTACTCTTTCACTTCCCTGCTCCCTTTCTCCCCTGTTTTTGCATATCATATCAATAGCAATTATGTGCTTTTTTATACCGTGTAATATTGATGCTATTTTCATCGGATTTAAACCGCGTATTAAAGGCTTTTTGTTAAAAAAAATATTTGTTTTTACAAAGGGACAATTGATTCGAGCGGTTCGGGACGCATTTCGTTAATTTGTCGGTGTTGGGGCGACGAGGCGATCGGCAACTCATAAGGCAGAATGTGTTGCCAACACCTGCCATATTGTGGCAAGTGTGGCTGTATTTTGTGGCGGGCGCTGCTGCTATTTTATGGCGTGTGGCGGTGTACTGTGGTGTTTTATGGTGTGTGGTGGTGCTGTTTTAGGGTGTGTGTGGCGTGTGTACGCTGGTGAGTGGTGGTGTACCATTGTGAATTGTGCTCTTTTATGGCGTGTGGTGAAGTACTGCGGCGGTTATGGTGTGTTTTGATTTCATAAAAGGTGTTTGGTGGGAGAATTAGCGGGAATTTGGTCATAGTTTATGAGGATGATATGCGTGAGGCGGCCCACCACTAAGACGACGACCCCACCTCTGGTTATGGGTCAAGATAACACATCCTTGGTAATGACCATTAAACGACCTTTGACGCGAATTATCTTCTTGTAATTAAAAAGCGGACTCTACGACATAGTCACAGTCTGTGTCACTGCGATAATATTGGATTCTACAATTCGGCTTTTAACATAATCATTTGACATCATTTTCTGAATTATCTGAGTCAACCCTGGAAACACAAACCGAAACTGTCTATATTTTCCGCTTGTTAAAACTTGTTTGTAATAAAGTTGTTGCAGCTTGGCTTAAAGTGTTTATAACGTATTAGAACGTTGTTACTACTTGATATATTGGTTGTTATAACTGGTTAGGTGGTGTTAAAACTTGTTCGAACGTTGTACCAACGTCGTAGTTTCGGTGTGTGTTTGGCGGGAACACGATGGCCGTTGTCCCGGCCGTCAACGGACACGGTGCTTAGGTCCTTGCCGGTCCTTGTGGTTAGCTTTGTATTTGTCTAATTTCCTTCTGTTTCGCTTATATTGAAATTTTCCGAACATTGTTTCCTCAGAATAATGTTCATTCCTTTATCACTTGGTTTAGTCCTGTGTTGATGACATTTGTTGATGGTATCTTGTGTACTTACACGCTATCTTCAGGCAGACTCCTTGACGGGGTGATGATATCTTGACGTTATTGTTATATGGAAGGTCTTGGGTGTGAGGAGCAGCACCGCCTCTCTGTTTTATCAATAAACCGTCGGGCCTAATGAATTGATCGATTGTCAGGATAAACAGCTATTAACGAAAATAGTGTACTTGGGAGGGATATGATGATAAGGATTTAAGATGAGATGGAGGGGGGGGGAGGAATGGTGTCCAACCTCTTGGACGATCGGGGATTGAACGCCGACTCGCAAGAAGCGAGACCGTCGCTCTACCGTCCAGTCCAAGTGGTTGGCATCGGGGTAATAGAACCACCGTGAATTAACCGTTTTTGTTTTTCGTTAAAGATATTGAGGGAAGACATACTCGATATGTTCAGAGAAATACTGAGAATTCAACAAACTTCTTAAACTCAATGATTATAGCATGAAATACCATTGAGAGTGATTGGTGTTTAGGGAAGGAATTATCAAGGGGAAAGCGCCAAGTCATTATGATTATATAGCACTGGGAAGAGGTCAGGATAAGGATTTGGAATAGGACGGGGGAAAGGAATGGTGCCCAACCACTTGGACGGTCGGGTATTGAACGCCGACTTGCACGAAGCGAGACCGTCGCTCTACCAACCAACCCAAGTGGTTGGAGGGACGTCAGTGCAGCTGTCTATACGGTGAGCAAGCACGTCAAGGCACGGGCCACTACCTGCTCTATTACCAACAAAACTTCCTCGTACAGCGGTTCCTGCAGAACCTTGGGCCTGCTCTTTTCTCCAACTGCTACGTCCTTCCATTGGCACTCAGATGCGGACATTTGTCTCTCCCGCCGACCTCCCTGCACAGCCCCGCATCTCTGTCGTGCTGCTGAGCCACGGGCTCTCGTCTTTATCCTCTCCCGCTGGGTCCCCGTTCAAAATGATGCCAGGTTCGCTTCCTAGTAATTCTCTGAGGGAGCACAACATGGCCGCAGAGGAGGACCCGTTGTATTTGTGCTGGAAAACCTATGCCTTCATAGACGACCTTCAACATGCAGGCTCATGATCATTCTCTCTGCTGTCCATGTAGCCCTACCCTTGCTACCCGGGGTACTTGAGGACAAAATAAGAGTGAGGAGTTTTTGAAGGGACGCGTTATCTATAACAGTGGCCAGCACATCATGTTTCCACGGGAGACATCTCCCGTCACGCAGGGTGCAGTCGCCCCTCCACAGATCTCCAGTATCAGCTGTTGATACTGGTAATGGCTCAAAAGGGTCACCATTTACGGGCTATTCATGCCCGTGCCACCTTTTGGGTGGCTTAATCTTCATCAATCAATCAATCATGTTTCTCTCATTCTGATGGCTGTCTTGATATTGACTGGTTACTACTCTCTTCACCACTTATGGCCTCCGCATTTCCAGCCCTCCATGATTCTCAACCTTTTGGAGGTTCCAACTCTGGGTTTGCGTGTGTCGGTGTGTGGTTGTAGATAATACTAAACAAATAGATAATGCCGAAGGTTTGAACACAAAAGTTCAATACACAGGGAAGCACTCGACTCGCGCCAAACATTCACGTGTGCCGTTAGCGAGGACGCAGCATTTGATTAAACTCTGAACGCGCGGATTTCATTTCTTCAATTCCTGCTACGTATTACGTTCTCAAAAAAAAAAATGAAACCTAAATCAACTAAAGTAACGAGAAATGCATCCAGAAGCTGTTCTTGATGTGCGAGAGGTAGACCAGACCCACAACTCTTGGGTAAACACACGCCACATTTCATATCCATCTCTACCACAGCTTTATACCAGGCAGTGGATGAGGTCCCTCCCACCTATCCCTCCCTCCCCGTCCTTCCCTCTCTCCCTCCATCCCAGTCCTTCCCACCCACCGTCCACGTCCCTCCGTCCCTCCCTCCGTCACCCCCTCGCTGTCTTTCCCTCTCTCCCTCTCCTACGCCACGATTCTGGGTTTGTGTTAGACTAATGATACCAAAGATTGGTTTTATTAGTAAGTGATTTGTAGAAATGGTTAGTTGTGGCTAGAGTGAAGAAGAGCGGTAAGAAACCTTGTAGTTGTACTCTACAGTGTGAGGCTTGTACTCTACAGTGTGAGGCTTGTACTCTACAGTGTGAGGCTTGTACTCTACAGTGTGAGGCTTGTACTCTACAGTGTGAGGCTTGTACTCTACAGTGTGAGGCTTGTACTGACCAAACAGAGTGGTAAGACATTGACACTAAAATGGTGCTTAATATACCAACTCTTCCAACTTGTACAGATGGTATGTATATCCTAGATTATTTTGGTTCAGAAGCGTTGTTTTGAAACACCAGTTTTAAAAACAAATACATATTGACATGTATATTAGCCAAAAAAAATAAGAGGCACGCAGTTTTAAACATGAGATATAAAGTCTAAAAATGCAACAAGAATTTGTAGAAACTGTCAAGAGGTATAGGTATGTAAACTGTTGTAAGCTTTGAGTAGAGGCATATAACGCCCGGGGGGAAGCTTGTAGGAACGCACCCCCTGGGGGCGAGTGCTTGAGCTCCGCAGCTTCAAAAGGAATTCTATTGACGGAGAGTTTTGATTACCTTTGTACTTCCCTCTTTTTTTATCCCCCACCCACAAACACTCGAGACAATGTTCCTGCAGATATTCCGCCGAGCACCTGCTCTCAGGGGCACGGACATCCTCCACCATCACAGATTGCTTGCTCACCCGAGCGATGTGCTAGGTGGGTGGGTGGAGGTAGGTGGCCGCTGCCGAGGGCTAGGTGGGTGGAGGTGGGTGGCCGCTGTTGAGAGCTAGGTGGGTGGAGGTAGGTGGCCGCTGAGTGAGAAAGGTTATGGGGTTAGCCAAGGTGAACCCAAACATGAAGTGAGCAGTGTGGCCTGCCCTCGCCTGCCTACCTCATGGCATGCGGCCCCCCGTGAGAAAGACGGGGGGGGGGGTACTTGCCGGGGTACCTGCTGGGCTGTACCCGGGCAGGTACCGGGCAGGTACCCGGGCAGGTACGCCGGCAGGTACACGCCAGCTTAACTATTCCTAATTTCGATTCAATATTCTAGTACAAATGACAGCATTTGTTGCTGTGTCATCTAGCATGCACTCACCAGCGGCCACCTACCTCAACCACCTAGCCCTCAGCAGCGGCCACCTACCTTAACCACCTAGCCCTCCGCAGCGGCCACCTACCTCCACCCACCTAGCACTCAGCAGCGGCCACCTACCTCCACCCACCTAGCACTCAGCAGCGGCCACCTACCTCCACCCACCTAGCCCTCAGCAGCGGCCACCTACCTCCACCCACCTAGCCCTCAGCAGCGGCCACCTACCTCCACCCACCTAGCCCTCAGCAGCGGCCACCTACCTCCACCCCACCCCTAGCCCTCAGCAGCGGCCACCTACCTCCAGCCACCTAGCCCTCAGCAGCGGCCACCTACCTCCACCCACCTAGCCCTCAGCAGCGGCCACCTACCTCCACCCACCTAGCCCTCAGCAGCGGTCATCCACCTAGCACTCAGCAGCGGCCACCTACCTCCAACCACCTAGCTCTCAGCAGCGGCCACCTACCTTCACCCACCTAGCTCTCAA
>WNGS01092210.1:41462435-41481157 GCA_020271785.1 Procambarus virginalis | reverse complement strand
CCTCTCTTCCTCCCCTTCCTCTGTGTCTTTACTCCTTCCCATTCACTTTATATGTTGTATACTTCATGTTGTGTGCATATCTGTGTATTATATGTATACCTTATACCTCTTAGTCTATGTATTCCTCGTATTTTCAGTTGTGTATTCTAGTTATCCCTAACTGTATAGACTAGTGTTTAGTAAATGTATTCTAAGATTGACCTGATTTATTGTAGTTAAAAAATTAGGCCTCCGATGGAGTGTATTAGAGCTATGATTGCTTATTTAGGCCTAGGTTAAGTTAGGCCTAGGTTAAGTTAGGCCTAGGATAGGTTTGGTTGTATAGGTGTGTTCCACTTGTTGTAATTCAATGGTACAAAACGTGTCCTTGCTTGAGAGAACAGTCTAATTTTTTTGTTTACGTTCCAGCAATAGTTGCTATAGTAATAGTTGCTATAGCAATAGTTGCTATAGCAATAGTTGGTAGTTGCTGCCCGAAACGCTTTGCGTAATAGTGGCTTTAGGCATTGTATGTACTAGCTCTATCTATAAATTTATTAATATCTGTATCACCCCCTTGTGTGTATGGACTTTACCTAAATAAACATTTGAATTTATAAGCACTATCGCTTTTGAAGGAAGGGTTGTCAAGTTATGTCTCCCCCTCACCCCCAGATCATCAAAGTATTCTCACCAAGATATACTCACCAAGGTATACTCACTAAGATATACTCACCAAGATATACTCACCAAGATATACTGACCTACCTCTCAGCCTGATTTACGAACCATCCTGGAGCTGTTTCCTTCACTGTTCTCTCTCTTATCTCAGCTGAAGTAACAAGTCAGAGCCTGGATAACTTCAGCGGATATTGTGTAATCTAAGTGGTTGTGTATACATGGGTCACATATACGTGACCCCTTGAATTGTGTCGTGTGTATTAGTGTTGTGTCCTGCCTTAGTGTTCCCTTCGACGTCTGCAGCAGTAGCGGACAGTATTTTCCCATTACTAAACCATTGTCTGATCACCTTGGGGCCCAGCCAATCACGTCCTCTCTCTTGCTGTGACGTCGTCCCCTCAATAGAGGTATTCCCGTTTCTTATTGGTCCACGTGACTTAAAGAGACAGCCACTCGTAGCGGAAGTCCCACTCTGACTTGAAACACGCCTATAATATACTGCTTAAGTAACAAGGGGTAAGTAGTTATAGGGAGAGGGCGTTGATGAGGGTGGTGATTAGGTCACGCCCTCACAGTGTACACGGCACACCTGGTTCAGGCCTCGTGTCTGATCACACCTGGCTCAGGCCTCGTGTCTCATCACACCTGGCTCAGGCCTCGTGTCTGATCACACCTGGCTCAGACCTCGTGTCTCATCACACCTGGCTCAGGCCTCGTGTTTGATCACACCTGGCTCTTGTGTAAGGTCACCTGGCCACCCTCTGAACACTGAACACCGCGTGAACACTGTGTAACACTGAGCACTGCCTGAACACTGTGTAAACACTGAGCACTGCCTGAACACTGTGTGAGCACTGTATAAACTACGTGAACACACGTAGCAGACAGTAATAGACATTTATCTTTTGATGTCAAATTAGTGTCTTGAGACTCCTATGATATTCCTGTGAAGACCTGAGGCAGTTACGTGCTTTCCTCACTCCTTCCTCAGCTTTAACAGTTCTCTTTGTGCCCCGCTGAGTGCATACAGGAACCATTACTGAAATTGTAACGAATATTATACATTGTAACACAACTTTTGCCATTGTGATATTATTTTCTGATTGCTATTGTGCTTCCAAAGTATTGAGAATTGCCATTATTTCCCCTCAAGCATTGCTATGACCTTTGTCTCAGTTGAGTGAAGACGCTTTGAAGGTAACTGGTAACGCCTTGAAGGTAACTGGTAACACCTTGAAGGTAACTGGTAACTGGTAACTCCTTGAATGTAGCTGGTAACTGGTAACGCCTTGAAGGTAACTGGTAACTCCTTGAATGTAGCTGGTAACTGGTAACGCCTTGAAGGTAACTGGTAACTGGTAGCGCCTTGAAGGTAGCTATGGCGACTCTTCATCTCAAGCCGAGACAAAAAAAATAAGGAAATATCTTTGGAGCGGGTTTAATAGCTTTTTAGCACGTCGTGGCCTGAGGTTATGGCTCGCGTCTGGTGTTAACCAGGACGCTGGTTCGAACCCCGTGGTGCTCCAGTGATGTTGTCATATTTGTGGCATTCTTTATCATACTCGGGAATCTCAGAGTATTGTGATAGAAAATTTTATGTAGGGATTTGGCCCTCGGATAGATACAAAACCGCTCATGTTATTCTGCGGTGATTTGTTTACCAGTGAAGGTCCCCAGTCACTGCTGGGGACTCTGGTGCCAGCAGTGAAGGTCCCCAGTCACTGCTGGGGACTCTGGTGCCAGCAGTGAAGGTCCCCAGTCACTGCTTGGGACTCTGGTGCCAGCAGTGAAGGTCCCCAGTCACTGCTGGGGACTCTGGTGCCAGCAGTGAAGGATCCCAGTCACTGCTGGGGACTCTGGTGCCAGCAGTGAAGGACCCCAGTCAGTGCTGGGGACACTGGTGCCAGCAGTGAAGGACCCCAGTCACTGCTGGGGACACTGGTGCCAGCAGTGAAGGACCCCAGTCACTGCTGGGGACACTGGTGCCAGCAGTGAAGGACCCCAGTCACTGCTGCGGACACTGGTGCCAGCAGTGAAGGACCCCCAGTCACTGCTGCGGACACTGGTGCCAGCAGTGAAGGACCCCCAGTCACTGCTGGGGACACTGGTGCCAGCAGTGAAGGACCCCCAGTCACTGCTGGGGACACTGGTGCCAGCAGTGAAGGACCCCAGTAACTGCTGGGATCACTGTGGACAACAGTGAAGATCCCAAGGATGAGCGGCCTAATCTCAGCTCCCAATAGCGGCCACGTGACAGGACCCAGCCGAGAGCACTAGGCGCAGCGCCGCCATCCCCCTACACCTCAGACTGCCTGGGTGCACATTCCTCCTCCTCCTCCTCCTCTCACAACTTCCTCACCCAACCGCACCCAGCGAAAAAAATGTCTTGCTGTTAAAAAAAACCACCAAAACACACTCCATGTAGTTCCTCTTGCCAACTGTGCTACACTCCTCGCGTTTGCTCACTTGCACACCCCCATCTCCACTACCTTTATCTTCCCTCTCACCTGTATTGCATCATCCTCTCACTCCTCCCTGCCAGACCTCCTTGCTCCAGCACCTCACCTCACTATCTTCCTGTTTCGTGCTCCGTCCGCCCTCCCACTTCCTCAACCCCTCCTCGCCTTCTCTGCATAAATGAGACCGTTTATAGAAATATGAAGCTGTCACGACTCGGGATGCGTTTTCAATTTTCATATCAGGTAGAATTGGCAGGTACGCGATAAGGTGCTGAGGTCTTACAATGGTGGCGGGAAAATTCCCCACAAAAGCGCGGGAAATTGAAACGGTTTCAAAAATTGGCGCGCACGACCGAGGCCGCTGGTTGGCTGAAATAAGAATATGTTCGGTGTGCCTGGGAGACGCGGCGCTCAACCTCAGGCAAGTTAGATAAGAACACTCCTTGCTCTCTCTCTTCTTATCGTTCACGTTCGGGAATGTATCGCTCGCCTGATAAGCAGTGATGTCATGTCGGTGCGAATAGTTAGGAGATATCAATTTAGCGAGACATTTTGGTAACGACGAAGGCTTGAACTTGGTCGACTTGGGTGCCAATTTCTGCCCCGCGCCGCCACTTCTCCCAATTTCCCACCAAAACTGATAAGAGACAAAGCGATGGGGAAGTTAGAACTGAAAATGGATGATGCGCGAAATTTTGCGAAAAGTAACGACCATTCTTTTAAACAAGCAATTTTTTTCCTCTTCTCGCATCATCCCCCCAAAAAAAAACTTGAATAGAATAGCGGGGAAATAATTATGTATACAGAAACAAGCGCTGCATTTTCCCCGCCATCCGGTTCAATAGGGAATAAAACCAGATGTTTTTTGTTTACATTTTACGCGTGACGTCACAAGAGCGGGTAGCAGGTTCTGCCTCCTACCGGCAAGAAGTGATTAAATCAATACCAGAACTGTATCATCAACGACTCTATTGATTCCTCCACATTAATTAAGATTTGAGTGACACGTACATACGGGTGACGAGCGGGAAGCGGCGGCAGGAGAGGCAAGTTCATTAGGTGGGCGCATGACAGGTGTAACCCACCTGGTGTGAGGCTCGCACGCAACCCAGCCTCGCCCTTCTGCCCCCCCAGGGGACTCGCTCCACACACCACCCGCCAACCATCACAGTTTTCACAGTCAACCGCATAGTTTAACGAAGACGTGTTCGATTCTCTTGTTGAGGTCTGTGGAATCCCATCGTAAAATGGGGGGGGGGGATTGTGATTGATTGTGAAGTAAACAAGGAGGATTGTGACACGAGGTAAAACTTGAAGTTTGTAAACAATTCCCTGGAGAACAATCCAATCCTGGTGAATGACTCGCAGCGTAATTATTGTGGCGCATTGAACCAAGTTTGTAAATGAATCATTTTGGAACACAGTAACAATCGTTGGCATTCATAATTGTGAGCAAGATACGAAGCTGAGTGAATCATTTTGCAACAATTGGAAGCATAAGAGTGGATTAATATGGGATAAAAAGGAATTAAATTAATGTGTAAATCATTAAGATATACAAACATTCTTGTAAATGAATCGCCATGGTAAATGACCCTATTTACACCTGTGCCAGGTGTGTGCAGGAGGGGATAGAGAAGAGCGGGAGGGAGGGAGGATGAGAGAGAGAGAGAGAAAGAGAGAGAGAACACGAGACGAGGCAAGATTAGGCCGCCACCGAAGAAAGGAAGAAGGAGAAAAATGTCAAAGGAATGCCGAATGAAAGAACGAGAAGGAAAAACAACTGACGAACGCCTCAGGGAAAACATTGTAAGGAAGTGAGAGTGAACTTTATAAAGAGAGCAGGGCAAAAAAAAAACACCTGATGACTGGTGTATACGTCTAGAGGTGACTGGTGAACCCCTCCCCCCCCCCCCCCCCCCCACACACACATGACTTTGCCAAGAGGAAAAACGAATGATTTAATCATTCCGGAGAACATAATTGAACGTTCCAAAGCGTTCCTCTGTGCACATCTGCAGGTGTTGAAATATATGTCAAGAACCTTACTAATGTGACTCGTACGTCAGGCTGCGAGCAGCCGCGTCCAACAGCCTGGTTGATCAGTCCAGCAACCAGGAGGCCTGGTCGATGACCGGGCCGCGGGGACGCTAAGCCCCGGAAGCACCTCAAGGTATACTCAAGGTATGTTCGAAGCTCAGTGGCGAACGAGAGCGCTTAGGCAACTGACTCATAGCAAGGTGTGTCAGCAAGGCGGACAGCCCGCCTGCTATCATAACATCGTGTCAGCAAGGCGGACAGCCCGCCTGCTATCACAACATCGTGTCAGCAAGGCGGACAGCCCGCCTGCTATCACAACATCATGTCAGCAAGGCGGACAGCCCGCCTGCAATCATAACATCGTGTCAGCAAGGCGGACAGCCCGCCTGCTATCACAACATCGTGTCAGCAAGGCAGACAGCCCGCCTGCTATCACAACATCGTGTCAGCAAGGCGGACAGCCCGCCTGCTATCATAACATCGTGTCAGCAAGGCGGACAGCCCGCCTGCTATCACAACATCGTGTCAGCAAGGCGGACAGCCCGCCTGCTATCATAACATCGTGTCAGCAAGGCGGACAGCCCGCCTGCTATCATAACATCGTGTCAGCAAGGCGGACAGCCCGCCTGCTATCATAACATCGTGTCAGCAAGGCGGACAGCCCGCCTGCTATCATAACATCGTGTCAGCAAGGCGGACAGCCCGCCTGCTTTCACAACATCGTGTCAGCAAGGCGACCGCCGCCCAAGAAGACCACCTGACAAGGCGGCGCGGGACGGTTCCTTTTATAGGTCCGTGGACAATGTGCGACGCGGCTGTTGTGGTTGGCACGCCGCACAGAGGGCAGTGAGGGTCCCCTCGGACTCTGTGGCTTGAGGGGGAGAAAAAAAATAGCTCTAATATAAAGACAAACAAAAATTCACTGCGCATCACGCGTTTCTTCTCACAGCCCACAATGGCGGCCCCAATCCTACAGGGCAGCTCTGTTTGGCCTCTACCAGCACCTCTCCTCTTCTCTCTCCACCTCTTCCTCCTCCTTCCTCCTCTTCCTCCTCCTCTACCTCCTCCTCTTCCTCCTCCTCTACCTCCTCCTCTACCTCCTCCTCTTCCTCCTCCTCTACCTCCTCCTCTTCTTTCTCCCCCTCTTCTTCTTCCTCCTCCTCCTTGTGGGACCCACCATACACTTGTGGGACCCACCATACACTTGTGGGACCCACCATACACTTGTGGGACCCACCATACACTTGTGGGACCAACCATACACTTGTGGGACCCACCATACACTTGTGGGACCCACCATACACTTGTGGGACCCACAGTACACTTGTGGGACCCACCTTACACGTGTGGGACCCACCATACACTTGTGGGACCCACCGTACACTTGTGGGACCCACCATACACTTGTGGGACCCACCATACACTTGTGGGACCCACCATACACTTGTGGGACCCACCATACACTTGTGGGACCCACCATACACTTGTGCGACCCACCGTACACTTGTGGGACCCACCATACACTTGTGGGACCCACCATACACTTGTGGGACCCACCATACACTTGTGGGACCCACCATACACTTGTGGGACCCACCGTACACTTGTGGGACCCACCATACACTTGTGGGACCCACCATACACTTGTGGGACCCACCATACACTTGTGGGACCCACCATACACTTGTGGGACCCACCATACACTTGTGGGACCCACCATACACTTGTGGGACCCACCGTACACTTGTGGGACCCACCATACACTTGTGGGACCCACCATACACTTGTGGGACCCACCTTACACTTGTGGGACCCACCATACACTTGTGGGACCCACCATACACTTGTGGGACCCACCATACACTTGTGGGACCCACCGTACACTTGTGGGACCCACCGTACACTTGTGGGACCCACCATACACTTGTGTGACCCACAGTACACTTGTGGGACCCACCTTACACGTGTGGGACCCGCCATACACGTGTGGGACCCACCATACACGTGTGGGACCCACCATACACGTGTGGGACCCACCGTACACGTGAGGGACCCACCGTACACGTGAGGGACCCACCATACACTTGTGGGACCCACAGTACACTTGTGGAACCCACCTTACACGTGTGGGACCCGCCATACACGTGTGGGACCCACCATACACGTGTGGGACCCACCATACACGTGTGGGACCCACCATACACGTGTGGAACCCACTATACACGTGTGGGACCCACCGTACACTTGTGGGCCCCATCGTACACTTGTGGGACCCGTCATACACGTGTGGGACCCACCGTACACGTGTGGGACCCACCGTACACGTGAGGGACCCACCATACACTTGTGGAAATTACTGGATTGTGAGGGTCATGTGGGCCTGTGGCCAGCCAGGTTGTGAGGGTCATGTGGGCCTGTGGCCAGCCAGGTTGTGAGGGTCATGTGGGCCTGTGGCCGGCCAGGTTGTGAGGGTCATGTGGGCCTGTGGCCAGCCAGGTTGTGAGGGTCATGTGGGCCTGTGGCCAGCCAGGTTGTGAGGGTCATGTGGGCCTGTGGCCGGCCAGGTTGTGAGGGTCATGTGGGCCTGTGGCCGGCCAGGTTGTGAGGGTCATGTGGGCCTGTGGCCGCCAGGTTGTGAGGGTCATGTGGGCCTGTGGCCGGCCAGGTTGTGAGGGTCATGTGGGCCTGTGGCCGGCCAGGTTGTGAGGGTCATGTGGGCCTGTGGCCGGCCAGGTTGTGAGGGTCATGTGGGCCTGTGGCCGGCCAGGTTGTGAGGGTCATGTGGGCCTGTGGCCGGCCAGGTTGTGAGGGTCATGTGGGCCTGTGGCCAGCCAGGTTGTGAGGGTCATGTGGGCCTGTGGCCAGCCAGGTTGTGAGGGTCATGTGGGCCTGTGGCCGGCCAGGTTGTGAGGGTCATGTGGGCCTGTGGCCGGCCAGGTTGTGAGGGTCATGTGGGCCTGTGGCCGGCCAGGTTGTGAGGGTCATGTGGGCCTGTGGCCGGCCAGGTTGTGAGGGTCATGTGGGCCTGTGGCCGGCCAGGTTGTGAGGGTCATGTGGGCCTGTGGCCGGCCAGGTTGTGAGGGTCATGTGGGCCTGTGGCCGGCCAGGTTGTGAGGGTCATGTGGGCCTGTGGCCGGCCAGGTTGTGAGGGTCATGTGGGCCTGTGGCCGGCCAGGTTGTGAGGGTCATGTGGGCCTGTGGCCGGCCAGGTTGTGAGGGCCATGTGGGCCTGTGGTCAGCCAGCATATTCTCCCTCACTGATCCGTTAAGCAACAGAGAACGTCGGCCCCAGGCGATGGGACGCTGATCACAAACCCACCCAACCACACCAAGAAAACATCTCTTAACTCGTTCATTCGGTTCCAGCCCTGCCTGACACTTCCAGAACTATTCCAACCCTGCCTGACACTTCCAGGACTATTCCAACCCTGGCTGACACTTCCAGAACTATTCCAACCCTGCCTGACACTTCCAGAACTATTCCAACCCTGCCTGACACTTCCAGGACTATTCCAGCCCTGCCTGACACTTCCAGAACTATTCCAGCCCTGCCTGACACTTCCAGAACTATTCCAACCCTGCCTGACACTTCCAGAACTATTCCAACCCTACCTGACACTTCCAGAACTATTCCAACCCTGCCTGACACTTCCAGGACTATTCCAGCCCTGCCTGACACTTCCAGAACTATTCCAACCCTACCTGACACTTCCAGGACTATTCCAACCCTGCCTGACACTTCCAGGACTATTCCAACCCTACCTGACACTTCCAGGACTATTCCAACCCTACCTGACACTTCCAGGACTATTCCAACCCTGGCTGACACTTCCAGAACTCAGATCCAGAGACCTGCCTGATCCTTCAAAAATTCTCCCGCACCCATCAGCGGTACTTCCAAGCCTTCCTCCCGAGCCCCAAGCCCCCGGTCACTGGCCTCTAGACTGCATTCTCCTATCCGCAGACCCTCAACCCCTTCTTCCCGCCAGCCGCCTCTCCTCCCCAGGAACCCCACATCTCCCCAGCCGCCATCCCTCCCCACCATTCTGGAGGACTGGAGGCGACAAGGGTAAGCCGCCTAAGACTCGTTGACAATGGTAATATTGGACTCGCAGGAGGCAGACAGCGGGCTTCTTGCTCCTCCTCCCTGGAGCTTCCAGACCTCGGCCACCCTCCTGATTTTCATTCTGATTTATTTCGGGTTTCTTTCCTCTCGCGCTCAGACGACCGAAGGTGTTTGTGTGCTTGTGCGGTGTTGGTGAGCCGCTTGCTAGGCCGTGCTTGCGTGCGTGACCGTTCGGCCCTCTGGATGAAGTCGCCAAATAACCAAAAGAAGTGAAAATACCAGAAAGAGGCCGGGATAAATCCCCAACCCGCCAAATCCCTCGCGCCAGAATCTCAAGTCCGCCAAAATCCCGCCAGAAATATTGGCGGCGGCGTGGCGCGAGGTGTGTGGGGATTACCGACTCATTACCGGGTCGCTACAAACAAGGATCAAGCTGTCCGTTCCCCCTCGCCCCGTCACAGCTCGTTTGGTGGCGCTGTAAGGTAGAGGCGCCCCCGCCTGTTGTTCATGCCCCTCCCCTCCCTGCCTCGCCCCCCCCCTTTACACGCCCCCCCCACCTTACCATGCCTTCCCACCCCCCATGCCTTCCCACCCCCCATGCCTTCCCACCCCCCATGCCTTCCCACCCCCCATGCCTTCGTACTCAGGCACCCCTCTGCCCCCCCCTCACGCATGCCCCATTACACCTTCCCTGCCTGCCACCTCTCCCCCAAATGACTGACCCCCCCCCCCTCGCTTGCCCCCTCACTCCCCCTGACCCTCACGCATCCTACCTGTCCCCTCACGCGCCCCGCCTGCCCCCCTACGCTGTCACCTCCACCCCCTCACCAGTCACGTGACCACCCCACCCACCTTCCCTGGGGTTCGTCTCATCCCCCAACACCCATCACCAGCAACCTCTTCTCTTGCATAATACATCGTATCTTGACGTAAAAAAAACCCAACGTCAAAGTAAGACGTACTAAAAATCACCGCGGCTCGCAAAAATTGAAGTGCTATCCCGTTTTCTATTCGTGGTTCCTCAGGTTTGGTTCGGGCAATTCCATACGTCTTTTAGTTACGTTACGAGGGCTCGAGAGGACGGTCTTCACCCCTCCCCCCCCAGGACCCCTCCCCCATGACCCCTCGCCCCCAGGACCCCTCCCTCATCACCCCTCACCAAGCCCTCCCCTATGACCCCTCCCCCAAGCCCGCCCCACCTCCATACTTCCCTCATATCATGTTGGTTAAAGATGTCCTCCGGTATATCTGACATCCAGTTTTCATCTCATTTCGTTTACAATATGCGTTTCCGTTCTAATTTTCTATACGATAGGTTTTTCTATCTATAAACGGAATTGTATGTTCGGGGCTGGAGGCCAGACTCATGAGGCTAGCAGGTGCAAATTGTTTTCACAGTAATTGCTGTTGGGTACGAGCCCAACACGGGTGGGCCGGGACTGGGTTCTGGTAATAACCCTAAAGGAATATATCGATATGTATCATTGTGAAAGGAGAGACGTGATGTGCAGTTTGACCTGGACTGTCACCCGGACGTCGAACCGGGAGGCTGGCCGTCGACTTTCTCCGTATTACCGACAATGTAATCCACGTATAACAACCTACAGAGTGACCGTTGGTCATTGTCTCTCCTCCCCCACCGGCTCTGTGTCCTGAGTCGACATCTGCCCGCGTTGGTTGTTGACATGGTGCAGGCATCTCTTGTTAGGAGTGTTCTCTGTTGCTGGGGGAACGTTCTCTGTTGCTGGGGGAGCGTTCTCTGTTGCTGGGGAGCGTTCTCTGTTGCTGGGGAGCGTTCTCTGTTGCTGGGGAGCGTTCTCTGTTGCTGGGGAGTGTTCTCTGTTGCTGGGGAGCGTTCTCTGTTGCTGGGAGTGTTTTCTGTTGCTGGGGAGTGTTCTCTGTTGCTGGGGAGTGTTCTCTGTTGCTAGGGAGTGTTCTCTGTTGCTGGGGAGTGTTCTCTGTTGCTGGGGGAGCGTTCTCTGTTGCTGGGGAGCGTTCTCTGTTGCTGGGGAGTGTTCTCTGTTGCTGGGGCAGCGTTCTCTGTTGCTGGGGAGTGTTCTTTGTTGCTGGGGAGTGTTCTCTGTTGCTGGGGAGCGTTCTCTGTTGCTGGGGAGTGTTCTCTGTTGTTGGGGAGTGTTTTCTGTTCCTGGGGAGCGTTCTCTGTTGCTGGGGAGTGTTCTCTGTTGCTGGGGAGTGTTCTCTGTTCCTGGGGAGCGTTCTCTGTTGCTGGGGAGTATTCTCTGTTGCTGGGGAGTGTTCTCTGTTGCTGGGGAGTGTTCTCTGTTGCTGGGGAGTGTTCTCTGTTGCTGGGGCAGCGTTCTCTGTTGCTGGGGAGTGTTCTTTGTTGCTGGGGAGTGTTCTCTGTTGCTGGGGAGTGTTCTCTGTTGCTGGGGAGTGTTCTTTGTTGCTGGGGAGTGTTCTCTGTTGCTGGGGAGTGTTCTCTGTTGCTGGGAAATATTCTCTGTTGCTGGGAAATATTCTCTGTTGCTGGGGAGTGTTTTCTGTTGCTGGGGAGTGTTTTCTGTTGCTGGGGAGTGTTTTCTGTTGCTGGGGAGTGTTTTCTGTTGCTGGGGAGTGTTTTCTGTTGCTGGGGAGTGTTCACTGTTGCTGGAGCACGCGTGCACACACACACACACACACACACACACACACACACACACACACACACACACACACACACACACACACACACACACACACACCGCTTCACTTGTCAATATACCCTCGCGGAGGAAATCCCTGGTCTGACTCCCGACTAAGGCAGGGTTTAAACGGGACACAGAGGGGGGACACTGGTTTATCAAAGGCCGGATATATGCGTGGGTGAGACGGGGGCTTGTGCCTGACTGGGGCAGGATAGAGCACCACAGAGGCAGGAGAGAGCCACTAAGACGGGACGCGACACATATGATGCTCCCAGCCTTCCCATCGTTCAGGTCTTGTCTCTCTCATCAACTGCTGGGCTATATTACGTTTCTGTGTGTTGTCCTCTCCTTACTAACATTATTTGATGAGGTAAACTGGCTTAAACTAGAGTTTACCGTGGCATATGAAGGGTTATGTGGTTAAATCGGCGTAATAGGGTAAACTGGCAGTAAAAAATAAAAGGAATACTAATATTTATTTTGGTAATATAGTTATAAATTTATTCCCGGGATTTTTTTATTATTATTATTTTCTACCACAGACGTGGCCAGACATTTACAATGCTAACCAGCATATATACATTTTCTTCTGTCCTCCATGGACAGGGTTAGAGATGTGTTAAACTTATAGTTCAAGGGTTTATTGAACAATCAACTACAGAAGGTGAGTCGGTGCTTTTAAAATGCTAAGCTAACCTACATACGTAAATACATAGATACACAGATTTACGTATGCCCTACATAAAGTGTTCGATGTGTCTTTTACATAGTGTCATTAATGTGCATTTACAAAGGTGAAATGTAATTCTGATCAGCTTCCATATATACTTTATACACATACATATACATACACATACACACACACATGCATTCACATACATTTGTCTGTTTTACTCTGACAGGGTGAGATAGCTGATAGAGAAACTAGTGTGCAATTAAGCACTTAATCACTGAAGGTCATTAAGGTGCTTTTACAAGCTCAGGTTATATAGTTACATCACATACATTGTATAATTGATACATTACATGGTTAATCTTGGGTACAAGTCCAATATATCATCAAGTGTTCCAGTACTCATATAGTAATTACACAGTTCAGCATACCTTAGCCAAATTTTTCTCTACTACACAACACGGAGGATCAATTTTATAATAAAACATTTTAGCAGGAGAATTTCGTCAAGAGTCATCCTTCGTGTTAACTATATATGTATTTTCTGCTTGAAACTTGTAGTAAATATGTCTTTTATGATAGAATTATTAGTTTATTAATAGCAAGATATTATACCAGTAGTTATTAAGTAAATAAACACTGGTGATCATGAAATATGAGAGAAGGTGATGATCTTTCTCATTATGAGAGATGGTGATGAGTCTTCTCATTATGAGAGATGGTGATGATCCTTCTCATTATGAGAGATGGTGATGATCCTTCTCATTATGAGAGATGGTGATGATCCTTCTCATTATGAGAGAAAGTGATGATCCTTCTCATTATGAGAGATGGTGATGATCCTTCTCATTATGAGAGATGGTGATGATCCTTCTCATTATGAGAGAAGGTGATGATCCTTCTCATTATGAGAGAAGGTGATGATCCTTCTCATTATGAGAGAAGGTGATGATCCTTCTCATTATGAGAGAAGGTGATGAGCCTTCTCATTATGAGAGAAGGTGATGAGCCTTCTCGTTATGAGAGAAGGTGATGATCTTTCTCATTATGAGAGAAGGTGATGATCCTTCTCATTATGAGAGAAGGTGTTGATCCTTCTCATTATGAGAGATGGTGATGATCCTTCTCATTATGAGAGAAGGTGATGATCCTTCTCATTATGAGAGAAGGTGATGATCCTTCTCATTATGAGAGAAGGTGATGGTGGGAGCATTTAATATAACCAAATGTTCCTGTTCACTTAGTAATAAGTATAGCTAGGGGAGTGTACCTTAGCTATACATTCCCCTTTTTAATTTATTTTGTTTGTTTTTATTTTGAAATTAAATCTGGGTGAGACATAAAAGGAAAATATGCTGTACAAATGATCTTAGGTAACGATAAGGGTAAAAACTTCAACAACTTTTCTCATTGAATTCTTAAACCTATAATTATGACTATGTTTATTTATTTATTTATTTATTTATTTATTTATTTATGTACAAGAAGATACATTGGGTTTGTGAGGATACATAGAATGGTATTTACAATCTTGTAAAGCCACTAGTACGCGCAGCGTTTCGGGCAGGTCCTTAATCTAACAGATAATTTTAAGTAGGTAAATTCTAGCAGAATTTATTAAATGATAATAGGTACAATGCAAGAAAAAAAAATGAGATGAGATAAGTAGGTATATTAAAGTAGATAAATGGGCTATTATGGCCTGTTAAAAAATGAGAGGGGGAGGGGAGAAGTAGGGGTCCAAGACCTCTTCCTGTTACACAGTTTGCCTGTGTAACAATAAGTAATTATCAAAAGAAAGGAAAGCTATGTAGCAGTGAGGCAGTGAGGTGAGGCAGCTAATTATTTGAGGAATGATTATTTTATTTTATTTACCTTATAAGCTGAAGCAGCTTATTTTATCTGATGAATGCTCAGCTGATTCCTCTGCATTTAGCATGGAACAAATTTGTGTCAAAGACCTCTTCCTGTTACACAATTTGGCTGCGTGTAACAATAATTATCAGAAGAAGGCACCAAGCCGGGAAGGCTATCTAGCACCATTGTGTGTAACAATAAACCAAATTTTTTAACAGATAGTGCACCTGTGAGTAAAACAAATTCTGTCAGCTGTAAAAATATTGATCCAGTTATTTAAATAAAAAAATATAATGAAGCAAATTTTTATGGGGTTGTTTATCCTATTTTTTTGTAATGTATATCCAAAGAAGTAAAAAAAATGAGACACACTGCACAATTTAATGATTCACAAGAACTATTAATAACATTGTTGTCTTCTTTTTATCTTCTAGTGTGTGATTGGTCAACATTACTAACATTACATATCAATATGAGATCTTAATGATCTATGGTTAACATTTATGATTTAATATGGATAATACTGGTAATAATAATAATACAAGCTATAATTTAAAACCTTTATACTAATTTCTTTTTATTAACAAGCTTAGGTATACACAGCAATGTGCTGCTAACTTATTCTATATGAAAGCTTACAGTGTAGATCATAAACTAGCTACGAGCTCAGCCAACATCCCCACCTGACAGGACGGCCAGTCGTACATGGAATCAGGAGAGAATAAGAAATGTAAGGCCTATTAGCCTCCACTAGCAAAATCTGGGTACAGCACAAGAATATCTTCCAATATTCCTGAGTGTATGAAGTAATTACAGAGCTCAAAGTACCTGATACCATTTGGTCTGAAGGCACTGATAACAGGGCGAATCACAGATATAGTGTTGGAGAGTATGTCCTCTCAAGTAGGACTGAATACAGATGTTTTTTCACCCAGGTTATAAACCCATGGAACCGCCTACCCGCTGAAGCCGTAAATGCCAAAATCTAGCTAGAAAATATCATCAGGACAATTGGCGGGACTTAACAAGTCCCCGGCTCTTTGTCCTCGTCGCGGCCACTAGATAGTTAGTGGCCCTTGGGTAAATTTAGGTCAATATATACATAAATACCATCGCTTTTCAAATCTTGGGAGCGACAAGGAAGGCTATACACTATCTCTTAGAATTACGAAGGTAAACAAAAACTGTAACATATTTGTATACTACAATGTCGGTGCTGACTGTACAAGTTGGAAAAACATAGTTTTATTTCGAAATATGCTATATTTATAAGAAAAGTCGACGTATATAAGTGGCAAGTACGGATAAGCTCCGATATGCCAGCGTCGTGATTGGCTACAGCTGTAAGATGAAAAATGTTACCTTCTCTCTGATTGGCCAAACTAAAAACCCTAGTGACATCTAGCGAGACTTAAGTGAACTACTGTCCTGTACTTAAAAATCTTCGTACGTACACTTTTATGAATCGCTCTTTGGTGCGTTCTTAGCCGGTACTTAGGAACCTTCGTAGCACACATACTTACGAAGACATACATGGAGCTTCGTGAATCCAGGTCCAGATGTTATGTTACATCTGTTATGGATGTAACATGTTATGGTCATAACCTCTTACCCTCTTCTCCCTCACAAACGTCGCATTTTGACGTATACTTTAACTACGGCCAGAAACTGTCGTACAAGAAAATGGCAGCGACTCGCGAAATTGACATACTGTCCCGTTTTCTGTTTTGGGTCCTCTGGTACGTTAGGATAAGGGCAATTTAGTACGACAGTTTCTTGACGTTGGGAACGCTCGGGAGAACGGGCTGCACCACTACCCCACCACCCCCAACCCCCTAGCACCATCCTGGACCCCCTCCTCCTGGGCCCCCTCCTCCTGGACCCCCTCCTCCTGGACCCCCTCCTCCTGGACCCCCTCCTCCTGGACCCCCTCTTCCTGGACCCCCTCCTCCTGGACCCCCTCC
The DNA here is from genome assembly GCA_020271785.1 of Procambarus virginalis. Taxonomy (NCBI): domain Eukaryota; kingdom Metazoa; phylum Arthropoda; class Malacostraca; order Decapoda; family Cambaridae; genus Procambarus; species Procambarus virginalis. Next base: position 41,464,793 of record WNGS01092210.1, on the reverse strand, counting down.
TCCTGGACCCCCTCCTCCTGGACCCCCTCCTCCTGGACCCCCCTCCTCCTGGACCCCCTCCTCCTGGACCCCCTCCTCCTGGACCCCCAGCCCCAGACTAACCCCACCCCGCCCCCCGACACCCTCCGGCATGTGTGGGGAGTCTACTAACAAGCTATTATCAAATATTTGCGCCATATTGAACAGTTTTCCTGTAGTTAACGACGCCCTGATAATGGGGCGGTGATTGTGGTGCCGCCTCTCTCACGCTGTCTTAAACCCGGCGGGTGTAGGAGCTGGGCCACTTGTCTTGTGCCCTGGTGTTGGTGTAGGAGCTGGGCCACTTGTGTCTTGTGTCCTGGTGTTGGTGTAGGAGCTGGGCCACTTGTGTCTTGTGTCCTGGTGTTGGTGTAGGAGCTGGGCCACTTGTCTTGTGCCCTGGTGTTGGTGTAGGAGCTGGGCCACTTGTGTCTTGTGTCCTGGTGTTGGTGTAGGAGCTGGGCCACTTGTGTCTTGTGTCCTGGTGTTGGTGTAGGAGCTGGGCCACTTGTCTTGTGTCCTGGTGTTGGTGTAGGAGCTGGGCCACTTGTGTCTTGTGCCCTGGTGTTGGTGTAGGAGCTGGGTCACTTGTGTCTTGTGTCCTGGTGTTGGTGTAGGAGCTGGGCCACTTGTCTTGTGTCCTGGTGTTGGTGTAGGAGCTGGGCCACTTGTGTCTTGTACCCTGGTGTTGGTGTAGGAGCTGGGCCACTTGTGTCTTGTGTCCTGGTGTTGGTGTAGGAGCTGGGCCACTTGTTGTCTTGTGCCCTGGTGTTGGTGTAGGAGCTGGGCCACTTGTGTCTTGTGTCCTGGTGTTGGTGTAGGAGCGGGGTCACTTGTGTCTTGTGCCCTGGTGTTGGTGTAGGAGCTGGGCCACTTGTGTCTTGTACCCTGGTGTTGGTGTAGGAGCTGGGCCACTTGTGTCTTGTACCCTGGTGTTGGTGTAGGAGCTGGGCCACTTGTGTCTTGTGCCCTGGTGTTGGTGTAGGAGCTGGGCCACTTGTCTTGTGCCCGGGTGTTGGTGTAGGAGCTGGGCCACTTGTGTCTTGTACCCTGGTGTTGGTGTAGGAGCTGGGCCACTTGTGTCTTGTGTCCTGGTGTTGGTGTAGGAGCTGGGCCACTTGTGTCTTGTGCCCTGGTGTTGGTGTAGGAGCTGGGCCACTTGTCTTGTACCCTGGTGTTGGTGTAGGAGCTGGGCCACTTGTCTTGTGTCCTGGTGTTGGTGTAGGAGCTGGGTCACTTGTGTCTTGTACCCTGGTGTTGGTGTAGGAGCTGGGCCACTTGTGTCTTGTGTCCTGGTGTTGGTGTAGGAGCTGGGCCACTTGTGTCTTGTGCCCTGGTGTTGGTGTAGGAGCTGGGCCACTTGTGTCTTGTGTCCTGGTGTTGGTGTAGGAGCTGGGCCACTTGTCTTGTGCCCTGGTGTTGGTGTAGGAGCTGGGCCACTTGTCTTGTGCCCTGGTGTTGGTGTAGGAGCGGGGTCACTTGTGTCTTGTACCCTGGTGTTGGTGTAGGAGCTGGGTCACTTGTGTCTTGTGCCCTGGTGTTGGTGTAGGAGCTGGGTCACTTGTGTCTTGTGCCCTGGTGTTGGTGTAGGAGCTGGGTCACTTGTGTCTTGTGCCCTGGTGTTGGTGTAGGAGCTGGGTCACTTGTGTCTTGTGCCCTGGTGTTGGTGTAGGAGCTGGGCCAATTGTGTCTTGTGCCCTGGTGTTGGTGTTGGTGTTGGTGTTAGTGCTGGTGCTGGTGCTGGTACTGGTGTTGGTGCTGGTGTTGGTGTTAATGTGCTAATCCCAATTAGCGATAGATACAGCGATAGCAGGCAGCTTGATATCTGCGAGGCACTACACGTCAAGAAGTCAACACCAGCAATCAACAGCCAATTAATGCACAACTATATTCTTCCCACTTCAATACTCTTCACCAATATAGAAGCATCAAGAAATATGGGCCAATAGGCCCTTTGCAGTTACTTCCATTCTTCCCTTTAATTTATCCAATTTTACCCAATGCACCGTGTTCTGTCTTGTGTTTAAAGTTTGCTCTGTATTGTGTTGAAAGTTTTGTTCACCTCATCCAAAACTGTTGTCACATATCACCTCACCTAAATGCGGGTATATAAGATAAAAGCTGTTTAAATGATAGTATAGTAAAACTCTGTTTAGTGTTTGCAGGTTATAGTTGTGTGTGTGTAAACTAAAGTCTTTGAAAATGTAATAAGTTATTACGAAACGCGTTCAAGTGTCGCGTCAGAATAAAAATAAAAAATGAATTTTGGAGAATTGATTTTTCAATTACCATCGACAGTGAAAAGAAACATAAGAAATATTGAGAAAATTCGTGTTAGAA
>WNGS01092210.1:41454935-41459935 GCA_020271785.1 Procambarus virginalis | reverse complement strand
GCGGCCCGGCTTCCAGCAGGTGGCGGGCGACGCCACTTGTATCAGGGCTTCGCTCACTGCTGTTAATCGAGGTGGCGGCCGCGTCCCCGGCCGCCACGCTAAAAGGAGATGGCATTGTTTATTTGCACGCTCGATACTTACCCCGGCCTTTTCCCACCCCATAATATCCACGCTGTTTTAATATCACAGGAGGTGAAGGGACTTGAGCAGCAAACACGCTGCTTGCCTTAAGGGGAAGGGGAAAAAAAAGGTGATTAAATAAAACGAAAACGTGGAAGGAAGGCAGGTATAGCTTTCCTATAATACGGAGTCGTAAATAACAGCTGTAGTCCACACTCCATATCATCCAGATCTTTTCAATACGCCGCCTATTCCGCCGCGATAGCCATTTCACCATTGGTATCAGAATTTCATTTCACGCAAGCCATAAATCTTGGTGGTTGTTGAGGTGGATGTTGGTGTGTGTGCGGGCCTCGCTGCCTACTCTTTCACTTCCCTGCTCCCTTTCTCCCCTGTTTTTGCATATCATATCAATAGCAATTATGTGCTTTTTTATACCGTGTAATATTGATGCTATTTTCATCGGATTTAAACCGCGTATTAAAGGCTTTTTGTTAAAAAAATATTTGTTTTTACAAAGGGACAATTGATTCGAGCGGTTCGGGACGCATTTCGTTAATTTGTCGGTGTTGGGGCGACGAGGCGATCGGCAACTCATAAGGCAGAATGTGTTGCCAACACCTGCCATATTGTGGCAAGTGTGGCTGTATTTTGTGGCGGGCGCTGCTGCTATTTTATGGCGTGTGGCGGTGTACTGTGGTGTTTTATGTGTGTGGTGGTGCGTTTTAGGGTGTTGTGGGAAAAACCTGCTGTGATTGATATAAGAGGAGACTACCAGGGACTTGTACTGAACTAAATTAAAAATTACTGTATGCAAATTAATTCAACTAAAATCTCTAGCTAGGGTCGTAAATCCTAGCTCCTCTTTTCCTAATGACAGATAATGGGCTGTAAGGGGCAGGTGGGGTGAGTGAATTAGTTGATAGGTTGATTGCAGTTCCACGTCCACCTGCCAACAGGTATCTCACATCAGCTTGTATTTTATACAAGGATAAGATTTATAAATTCAGTTATATAACTGAACACTGGCTCTGTTTAAATCAGAGATTTAAACATACACAGTCTAGCCTAGCACCTTAGCAATTAACAGCCAATACACTTATACTATAAACAACTTAAATTGTAAATTGTAAAGTATGATAAATGACCTAATGTATGGTCTGAGTACTGTTACTGAGTACTAAAATTATTCAATTAAATGAACTTTATGATTACTTAAAAAATAACTAAGCAAGCAATTGTTAACTTAATTTATATATTCAAGTATTGCAATGTATATGATCAATGTATATGATTAAATACAGTCAGCTTGTTGAATCTCTTCCTACACTCTGGACACTCATGATTATTTGATTACTTATTGTGACAATCTTCTCTGACACTGGACACTCATGAGGTTCAGAGCTTGGATAAGATTCTGCTGTACCACAATATTAATAATAAACTCACAGAAATATGAGGCGTTGCCTCGCCTTTTTACCGACTATCAGTCTTATAGAATATTAATGTTATACTAGCTTTAATTGGCCAACTAATACGCTACAGTAATAACATTCAATAAACTTAGCTGAAGCCGGGTGCCTGTCTGACAAAGTGTGCCAGACTGAAGAACTCTCTTGGCGAGTTTAGGCACGATATTTTAGATTACAGCGTTGCTGTTTGATCTAGTAGCGTTGCTACGGGATTGGACTGCGTTGCAGAAGATAACAATGAAGATTAGGGATGAGATTAGGGATGAAGGTGGAGACCGCGTCACTAAATGCTCCACTCTACACTTATAGATATAAATGTTCTAGGATTTTCCTTGTTGATATATTGTCCAGGTACTCCCCCAGTTCTAGAGAGTGTTCACTGGTGATAATGATATTAGATAAGGTGTCCTGAGCTGAAAATGTTCGCTAAGGGACCGTCACGTGTACACTGTTGTGTAAACATACGCGTTCTGCCCGGGGCTGTGGTGGGCGCTTCTCTCCCGAGATGCCCTCCCCCATCCCCCTTGAAAAGGGGGTAGCTTACAATGAATATTGATTGATTATTTTTACAGTCTAGACTTATGATTGAGATAAGATGTGATTATAATAAAATATGATATAGGATTTAAAGATTATAAGTAGTACTTGATAATACCACTGACTCTTAATAAGGATTCGATTTTATCTCTACCGGATACTACGTCATGTTCCAATAAATTTTTAATTAACAAATCCTTCTAGAAGCTTCTGGATCCTTGAAGAACATGCACTAAGTCACGTAGGCATCTATAGGGCCCTATGGCGTACGTGATCATAGTGGCATTGTCATCTAGGATCAAGCTATGTTGTGAATCTATTGTGATTCTGATATGATCTGATATGATATAGATTTGATATAGATATAATACATTTCTTAGATGATTATTAGATATGGTGGGTAAAAATTTCCCACATCTTCCAGAGGGAGAGAACTGGCACAGAGTCCTATACTAAGGACAGTAGTAACCATATGTATTTATTTACTCTCCATCGGATTGATAATACAAGTGCAAATTTTGCTTGCACTTTTGTGCGGCTGTCCGTTGTGGACGATTGTGCCTGTTAGGAGTCTGTGGGTCATGTGTAGTTAGAAGGTCTTGAGGTCTCTCAGGATCTAACTGCAGCTGGCTCACTGATTCCATGTGGATGAGTTTGTCCAATGTCTTCAGGGAAGTTGTTCCTTTAGACAGGATCTTGACTATTCTCAAAATCCCCTGGCTATCTGGATGGACTGAGACAACTTTACCTAATGGCCAGTCAGCCCTAGGGCCATCACTGTCTACCAAGACAATATCGCCAGGTTGGAGATTAGATATATTATGTGGGACATTGGCCCCATAGTGATGTTCTCGTAGAGATGTAAGATATTCTTTTGTCCAAACATCATTCCATTTTTGGATTATGCTGGACAGATGCTTATACCCCTGAACCAACTCGCTCTGACTCACATATGAGGGATCTCTGATCTCATCATCCACTAGAGATGGTACTGGAGTCAGAAGTCTTCCATACATTAGGTGTGCAGGACTTAATGGCTCATGTTGAGTAGGATCATCAGACAAGTAAGTCAACGGCCGGTTATTCACCCTTGATTCTATTTCCGTGATTACTGTCTGGAGTTCTTGAAGATTGATTTTCTGACGGTGTAGAGATTTTCTCAAGGATCTTTTGACAGTTCCTATTAACCGTTCATAAAATCCTCCGTGCCATGGGGCTCTTGGAGGGATAAATTTCCATCTGCAATGACGCTGTTCCAGTGTGGAAGTAACTGCAGGATGGGAACAGATTTCCCGTAGACATGCTTCTCCAGCTACCAAGTTTGCTCCGTTATCTGAAATCATCAGCTTGGGGCATGATCGGCGTGCTGCGAATCTGCGGAAAGCTTGAATAAATGATTGAGCAGTCATATCGGGTGTTACCTCTAAATGTACTGCCCTGGTGGTAGCACAGGTGAACAGACAGATGTATGCCTTGATAGGTTGCTTATCTGGAGTCCCTGTTAGATATATTGCTCCTGTATAATCTACTCCGGTCGTTTCGAAAGGATGTAGATGGACCACACGTTCTTTTGGTAGAGGTGGTGGCCCTGGATAAGAGCAAGTTTTTGCATCGTACCTTCGGCATATCATGCAATTTTTCAAGATTGATTTGACTGACTGTCTTCCCTGAGGAATCCAGTACTGTTGTCTGATTTGTGTGAGTGTGTCTAACACTCCTCCATGTTTGATGATTTGTTGATGTGTATGTAACACAATCAACCTGGTGATCCAATGATTTTTTGGTAAAAGCCATGGATGCACGGTATCTAGATTAACATCTGCGTGTTTAAGTCTCCCTCCACAACGCAGAATGTTGTGATTTTCTTGGTCTATCCACAGACCGAGATTGTGTTTTAACTTATGCGGAAGATTTTCATAGTTCTTACCATAAGTTTCTGTCTGGGCTTGTCTTACCCAATAGATAAGTGCATCAGGAAAAGTGTATTTTATACCTTTTTTCCTGAGATATTGAAACACGTTCTGTGTTACATTGATTAATTTGATGAGCGAGGAGTAACGAGTACAATCCAAGACTGATATTTGAGCTTGCTGCCTGGTGGTAGTTATGGTTTGTGTCGTGATGACGTGCGGCTTTTGTTCAGGCCAACTGCCATTCACTAACCATCTAGGCCCATAAAACCAAATATCTGCCTTTGCAAATTGTTTAAACGTCATACCTCTTGATAAGAGATCAGCTGGATTATCTTTTGTTGGTACATGCAACAATTGAAAGCCTGCGGAAATTTCTTTAATTTCCGAGACGCGATTTTTTACATAGGGAGTCGGACAGTTGTCGTTTCGTACCCATTGTAAAACAGCTTCATTGTCAGACCATATAATGACATCTTTGATGTTCATGGTAGACAAGACTTGTTTGATATGCACAGCTAAGCGTGTGGCTGTTAGCAGTGCTGTTAGTTCCATCTGAGGCAAAGTCCTCTTTTTTAATGGAGCGACTCTGGCCTTAGAGGTGATAAGATATGATTGATTAGAAGTCACTAAGTAAGCACAAGCTCCAAAAGCTTTGGCTGACGAGTCTGCGAATACATGTAGTGTTACTTCATCATTTTCCTCGACTATGTGTCTCGGAAAGATTATCTTGTCGACTAAAGTTTGTTCTTGAGCCATTTCCATCCAAGCTTTTTGTAACTGGAGTGGTAGTGGATCATCCCAACCAACTTTAGACTTCCAAGCTTCTTGCCACATAACGCCACTTGATAGTTAAAGGATTTAGTAGACAAGTGGGTCAAAACTTTACTAACTTGTGAAAGCAATCCCTTTTTGTAGCAATGCAATAATTTACTGGCACGATTTGATCGAGATCATGTCC
>WNGS01092210.1:41422652-41435676 GCA_020271785.1 Procambarus virginalis | reverse complement strand
AAGGCGCCAGTCAGCCTCGGCAAACCCGCCACCGAGGGAAGGAGAGAGGAGGGCGAAAGGAGAAAAAAGTGACAAGGATAGGAAAATGGTCACTGCCATGGAGGTCGTCAAGGACTCCGCCACCCGAAATCTAAGGAAAGGGATGACGAGCACAGAGAAAGATCGAGACAAGAAAGGGAGCGAGTCCGAGAGTCCAATGAGTGGGCTCACCAGAATAAGAAGGGATAGGGAAGAGGAGAGGATGAAAGGTTCAAGTAGGCGACCCCGGGTGTTTGTCAGCACATCACCCAAAGGGCATGACGACAATTGAAATCACCCAGCAGGAGCACAGGCTCCGGCAAGGAGTCTAGGAGGTGTTTAAGATCGGGAAGAGAAAGTGGGACAGTGGGGGGAAGATAAATGGAACAAACCGTGTACCATCTACGCACAAAGACACGGGCGGCAGAACAGTGGAGAGGCGAGGAAAAAAAGTAAGGGGACAAAGGGAACATCGGAACGAATCAAGAGAGCAGAAGAATTATGGACCCCAGCGACAGCTGGGGGAGGGGAGAGAAAAGAATAGCCACGGAAGCGACCAGAACGAGAACCAAGCATCGGCTCCTGGAGACAGACACAAAGGGGCGAAAACTGTGAGATGAGAAGTTGAAGGTCAAGGAAATTGGCGTAAAATCCACGGATGTTCCACTGAAGAAAAGACATCACGAAAGAGAGAGAGGAGAGTAACAGAGAGCAAAGAAACAAAGGTGAAGAAGGAACACAGCACGCTAAAAAAGCACAGAGTCAGGATCAGGGTCAGCAAAGTCAGGGTTAGGGGGCATGGGTAAACTGAGTAAAGAAGGAGGGCAAGAAGCGGAAGGACGGACCAGAGGTGGACGAGCAGGGCCTGGAGGAGAAGGAAGGGGAGGAGGGGGAGCAGAAAGAGGGGAGCGCACCTCAGCAAGGGCAGTAACCGAGATGGAACTGGGGGCTAAAGAAACCCCCACAGTAGGAACAGGGGGCACCACCACCGAAGCGGGAGGGGAAGGAACGATAGAAGCAGAGATAGGGGGCGAAGAAGAAAGCGAAGCTTTCTTACCGACAGGGGAGGAGGAAGGAGAGGACCCAGGTTTCCGTTTCTGACTCAAAGAAACAGGCGTCCCAGCAGCAACGTACTGGGCAACAGACTCCAGAGTCTCGATAGGAGAAGAAGAGCGAGAGCGAACAACACAACCATCAGGAGAGCGATGGACGTCGGCCCGCACAGTCAGGCGGCGTGGAGAGCCAAGAGACGGAGGAGAAGGACTAGTAGGAGAGGAAATAGAAGACACAGGAGATGCGACAGACTGGGTAGAATGAAGGGGAGCCCTAGACAGAGAACCAGGAGGGGGACCCTTCGGGACAGAACTGAGGGAAACAGGGGAGGCGGTGGTGGGCGTGTCTGGGTCTAAGCCTCGGAAACGGTTGTGAGACTGAGGAAGGCGGGAAGGACGAGGAGAGGAAGAGCGCACCACTCGAGCATAGGAGACACCAGCGAAAGAGGGGAGACGATGAACTTGGCGTCGGCCTCAGGAAAAGACAAACGGTCCCGGTGCTGCAAGGTGAGGACAGCCGCCTCAAGTTTGTAACGAATACACGCACGGGAGAAGGTAGGGTGGGCCTCACCGCAATTGAGGCAGCGGGCCTGGGGGAAGTGCACTCTAACTTAGAGTGACCCTCGCTTCCACACAGGGGACAGAGAGAGACAGGACTAGAGCACCTGAGGGTACCATGCCCAAACTTCCAGCACTTACCGCAGAGCCGAGGAGATGGAATATACTCCTGGACGGAGCACCTGGCACCAGCGAGAATAACAGAGGATGGAAGGGTCCTACCATCAAAGGTAACCTTCACAACCCGGAGAGGCAGACGGCGATGACCACGAGGGGGACGAATAAATGTATCCACTTGGAGGACAGAATGACCCTGGGCCTCGAGGACATGTTTGATATCCTCGTGGCAGTCCCTAAGATCCCTAACACCGGTCGCAACATGGTGCGGGAGGAGAACAGTGCCCACACTGGCATTCAAACGGGCGTTCTTCGAGACCCGAACAGGGGTCTCACCAAGGCAGGATAAGGCGGCCAAGCGAGTGGCCGCATCCTGAGAAGGAGCAGCAACGACACGGGTACCAAGACGAGTGGGGTTAAAGGTGACAGAGGCGTCCACGGAATCGACAAGATGCCTATGAAGGGAAAAATCGTCAGGAGGAGTCGAGTCCAAGGGTTGGAGGTCAAAATACTTAGTCCATGTAGCAGGACCAAACAAAGCATGGAACGAAGTAGGATGGGAAGGAAGCATACGAGAGCGGCCGCGGCGGGGACGGCGATGAGAACCCGTAGAGAGAGACGGGTCGAAAGGCGCAGTAGTCGCAAGAAGAGATGGAGCCGTGCAAGGGGACGAGACGGTCACCACAGCAGGCTTGGAGCTCGACCCAACCACAGAGGAGGGAGGGGAGCAGGGAGGAAGAGTCCGGTCTGGGCCTAACCGGGCTCTGCAGTGGAGGCTACAGATCCCGGTCTTCCAGGACGGTCCGACTCAGGGGCCTGGTCGCCCACCCCATGAGCCTGGTTAGAAGTAGTCAAGTCGTCATCCATAAAGCAAACGAATAAAAGAGATGGGACCGGAACCAAGGGATACCACCTACCAGGGCAGCCAGGGAGGCCGAGCGCGGGCCAGTGCAGGAAGGGTGTGTCGTCCCCAGCGGTGCTCCCCTTTTCAACAGGGGAGTCCTACTACTTCGTGCATTCTCCCACACAGGTGCTAAGACCCAGTCCCCCTATCGCCCTAGCCTGGACACCCAACCATCCACTCAGGGCGGCCTCTCACAGGCGACCCTTCCAGCGGGTGGTCCGATGGCTCACAAGGCCCTACATGGTGCCCTTCAGCACGTACACCACCCAAAGAGGGGGCAGGTGAGGGGGCACAGGCAACCCACACCGGTCCCAGGGAGGTGTACGTGAGCCCCTCACCACGGCAAGGAGGCACCACGGAGGGGCCTACAGGCACAAATAGGTGAAAAGCTGGGATCTAAATCAGGATGGTAGGGGGGGGGGGGAGGATGATGGGCAGTTGAGCTATGTAGAGAGACTATTACACCCGCTTCATTGCCCGTCACACCCGCCAGCACTTTGAGTGCATTTCAAGCTATTCTTGTCCTTATTCTCTACCAGTGACGCACCTACTTTTTATTTTTAACTCAACCGAATTTATTGATTATGGTGCACGTGTCAAAACCCAGAGACCAACATTTTGTGGATAAATATATAGACAGGCATTAGGGCGTTAACACCAGATAATATACTGTACAGTAAATATTCCTCATCCCTTCCAGCACTCGCTCCAAATCCTTGCAGGTTTTAGGGGTGAGAAATTAGCAGAAGCATTGGCTTCAACGCTGATCTAGCCAAGGCCTGATTCTATTTTTTATATTTGCAATGCAGTTTTGTCTGCTCTCCATCATGATGAATTCCCAAAATGGAATTCCATATCATGTATAATACTGTACTATGTCTATGCTTGCCAAACACACAATGAAACTACGACGTTGCTACATCGTTCGAACAAGGTTTAACACCTAACAATTGTAACAACCAATATAGAAGTTGTAACAACATTCTAATACGTAATAAAAATGTTATAACAAGATGTAAAAACTTTATTACAAGTTGTAACAAGGAAATCATAGGGACTTGCGTTGGGTGTTTGCAGGGTGGGTTTTGGCGAAAACAAAACTGAAAATATTTGAAATGGCAGTGAATTTACACTTTTGTGTAAGTTTGTCCTGCTGCTGTCAGCACCCAAAAATTATTCAAAGACAGCTGTAGGGAGATATACAAGGGAAATTATTCAAAGACAGCTGTAGGGTGATATACAAAGGAAAGTAGTGAACAGCCTGATGATCCGCTGTTGGATTCATTTAACTGGTCTTTCTCCCTTAATGTGTGTTGCCTTGACGTGAGGGGAGGGGGCTATTCTGTGCTGTCCTTCAGTAGAAGGGGTGGCTCCTGCCTGCTCTGGTAGTACACAAACAAATTATACCCGGTGTGTTAGCAGGGCATGGAGACCCATACATGTTCCTTCATTTGGGAGTTAAGCTTACCTAGAGGTTGTGACCTAGGAAAGGGGGTGGTCACGGCACACTCCTTTAGTGAAGTGGTGGAGGTAAAATGGGAGGTTCAGTGCGACCCACCTGAACCAATCGGCTCGTTTGATTAGTCCTGTCCAGTTAGACATTGGGTCAAGTGGACATTGTAGTGTTGATACCTCTATTCGACCCCCTGGGATGCCATTCGGCCCTGCAATGGTGACCCATGTATGCTGTTCCGGTTACACCTGAGGATGCTTGCCCCTTGTGCACTCTGTGGTGGGTGGAGGTGCTGGGCAGTGAAGTCTAATCAGTTTATTTGTTCGTTTACTTTAGACCCTGTTTTCCTTTCTCAGACTTATGGGGAGGGCGACCAGGCCCCAAGAGTGAGATTGTTGGAAGGATAGGCTACGTTGGGCCTAGACCAGGCTTTGTCTCTGACTTCATTGGAGAGTGGGTAGGAGGGAGAGAGAGAGGGAGAGGCAAGAGCAGAGAGAGGGGGGGGAGAAGAAAGTGGACAGGAGGTGGTAGAGAGGGAAGGAGGGAGAGGAGGGAGAATATGGAGAGAGAAGAGGGAGGAAAGGAGGGAGAATGTTGAGAGAGGAGAGGGAGGGAGGGAAGGAAAGAAAGAGAAGGGGAGAGGTGGAGGAGGAAGAGTGTGGAGAGAGGGAAGGAGAGAAGAGTGTAGTGAGAGGGGAAAGGACAGAGAGGAGAGAAGAGTGTAGTGAGGGGGGAAGGAAGGAGAGACTTAGACACTACTAAGTACTCCATCTAGTTATGAAATAAGACTTCCTGAGCTAATGCTTAAAGGGATATTAGCTAGATTAATGTAATCAAAGTATATATTTTTCTCGTGAGGAAATTAGTGAAGAAATTTATAAAATATCAAAATCCAGTTTAAGTAACAAAACACGTGAACAATAATAAAAGATTAGGTCTCGAGTTACCATGAAAATGCTCTTATTTTCCATGAAAATATAGAATTTTGATGAAAGCTGTGAAACTATGAAGGTACGATCACGATACACTCAAGCTGGCCAGACGTATGATAAAAACCTGGAGAGTGTTTAAAATACACACATACATATCTTGCCAAGTTTGAACCTCAGAGAGCCCTTCATGACTCACAAAACCACCTGGCTAAATAATTATTATCTGAAGGATAATCTTGAAGGTGCACGCTATATTTACTGGAGTGTGTGTTCGAGTATTACCTTCATCGGTATTTGTCAGGCATGAAGGGGGGGGGGGTCCGGTGGTTCACTGGGGTCTGAAGATGGGGGGAGGGGTGCTGAAAGGTCACCAGTCCTCACTACTTTACCTATATTCACACATAATGTACTCCATTTTGTATGTTGTCGGCCACATCATCAAAATTCCAGTGAACTATTAAAATGAACACCATTGACGAGGCTTTCTCCGACTAATATAGCATTGTTAAGGATGGGATGCCAAGGCTCGAATGTTTCCGGTTAGACAAAACCACTTCAGACTTGACGAACGCAATAGGTGATACTACGACGTCCACCATCTTACGTCTCGTATGGGGTATATTTTTGACATGATTAATACAGTGTTTGACAACTGGTTTGTTTATTTATTCCTTAGGGCGGCAAATGATGCCTCTCGTGTATTTTACCCGCTGTTGACGGTAGTTACGTGTGATCTTTTCGCGTGTGCGCGCGCGTTTTTGTTCACTATATTGTAATGTTGTCTTGGACAGTGTATTGTTGTCTATGGTATCATGATCACCTTTTCCTGACTGAAGGTTATAATTTTTATCGGTTGATTTCGAGATGTGTTCTACTCCCGCTGCCTGATCTGTGGCCAGCCTTCCATGGTGCGTGAGGCTGTCTTCGTAGGCTGAAGGCCCACATACCCATCACAGCCAGGCTGATCCCCTAACCCCAGCAAAAAAATGAAAACTTTGCTATTCACTATTCCAACCATACCTTACAGGAAAACACAAGATCTACCTGATGTGATCTAAAGCATCAGACAGGCCTACCGTGCGGCGCTGTATGAACCCCGTTGTTGAAAGTATACGCTTCGTGCAATTATATTTAGGAAGTTTTAGAGTTTGAATTTAAGTTATTTTAGGTAAAGCGGCCAACTCCAAGACCTATAAATGCCGGTATTGGCCATTGTACAAGTTTCTGGCCAGAATACGTCACGTAAAGGGCAACGTCACCGGAAGCAGGCATTAACCAATAGGAACAGATGCTTGCTTCTGAACAACATGACTGGTCTTTGTCCCCCTGACGTAAGCCACCAAAATGTTCCTGTGCCAGGAGACTCAACGTTTCCCGTTCTAGTTCACAGTAGAATATCTACTGGCGCAGTGGTTCATCGGGAATGCGCACATGATCAGCACATCTGAGCTGGGCCTTGGAAAGCATAATGTGGATGCTTCTCACGCCAGTCTGAGCAAGAACGTCTGTATCTGGCACTTTGTCTGGCCATCTTGCCTTCAGCAGACCGCTACTATTGCAAGACACTAGAATACGGCAATGCATATCCTTAGACTTTATTGTAAGTGTCTTTGATCTTTGGCAGGTGGCTACAGGTGACTTGTTTTTATTGCTGCCGCCGAAGGCGGCTAGTTTATTGTGCACCCCATACTCATCCTGTGAGCGGTAGCGCAAAAAGCATTACAGAGGGATCTCTCAATCCTGAGCACTCCAGATACAAACTCTGAACAGGAACTGGGACATGATCTCCCACACTACATCACCGAATGCCCATTCGGGGCATTCGGTGACCATTCAGACCCGTTGGCATGAGGTACCTGGAGCTTTGCAATTACTTTATTCACTCTCGTGTTCTTGATATCCTCATAATGCTCCCAGAGTCTGCCAGTGTAGACTACTTATCACATGCCTCTGTATGACTAACCATTCTGTGTGATGGGGATTTTTAGCATCACGTAGCTAGCTTTTTTATACACTCTGTACTCCCCTTCATATAGTCTAAGTCAGCTGCACAAATGCAGATGTACCTAAATGTGTAAATAATAATAATAATAATAATAATAATAATAATAAATAATAATAATAATAATAATAAGGCAATTCTTGTGTAAATTTAATTCACTCGTACCCAATCACTTTAAGTGGTGGGTACAGCGACGGCCTCGCTTCTTGCAGGTCTGCGTTCTATCCCCAATGGCCCAGTGTATGGACACTGTTCTTTACTCCACCTTTATAACCCGGCTCTTTGTCGCTCTATGTGTTAGTCCGACTGGCTTAGCTCTTTTACCTGATAATTACCTTTCCTTACCTCACAGTCATTGTAGTTAAATACGCACCGTGCTTGTGTAGGCTGTGGCCTATTGTGTACACATCCTATTTTACCTTTATGTAGGGGAATATCTTATTGAAATAAGTAATTATCAAATGACACCAAACTGGGAATAATATTTTCCTTCGTCTATCACAGAACATTAAACACTTCCTAGACATCATTCTGAAGGTCAATACGAAAGCAGAAAGATGAGACATGTCAAATGTTTTGGATTCATTAAGGGCTTTATCGAGAGAAGTGATTCGAAGGAAAACTGGGAAAGCAAGAAAGCAAGTACATTATATCTCCTCGTACAATGTCCTGAAAATCAGGACATTATACGAGGAGAGATGTAACTATCAGAAGAACAACGTAGTTCTGAGAGTATGGTGTAGGTAAAGTCTTACTCAAGTGTGTGGGGACTTACAGGACTTAAGACCCCCAGAATGAACACCTCACTTGGAATTTTCCGTTTGACAACAACTACGCTGATTTGTCTCGTCATGATGGACATAAATTAGTAACAATGAAACTATTTAGATTATGTAGAGTGCATAATTATAATAAATACGTATTATGCTGTTATTACGATTTTCTGTTATGTAAATAATGTTGGGCGATGTTGGAATCAAAACATTATTTGATCCCGGTCATACTCTATATGCGCGCCTTCTATATATACGTGTTATGTAAACCCTTATTTGTGTTGGCGACACTTGCTTGGTGTCGGAGCACATCCGCTCGCCTAATACCTCACAATTTTACCGAATCGACTAATTCGTTAAAAATTCAACGTATTGACACACACTGGAGCAATGTAATATTAATGTTTTCTATACATCGCTCTCGATTGGTTAGGTGGGTCGTTTGGGTTCGTACGTTCCTGGTGAAGGTAAAATGTTGCATGTATTACGGAGTTGCAAATCTAGATAACGGTCTATTTACTCTGCAACCAGCATATGCTCTCCATTTGTCACTTCGCAAACAATCATTTTGCCTAACCAGAATACTTACGAAGTGACAAATGGAAAGGCTGGTTGCAGAGTAAATAGACCGTTATCTAGCTTTGCAACTCCGTAACACATGCAACATTTTTACCTTCAGCAGGAACGTACGAACCCAAACGACCTACCAATCGAGGGCGATGTATAGAAAACGTCAATATATTTCGAGTAATATTGACTTAATACGTAATAACATTTGTACGTAATATATACAAATACTTGTTAACGGACTGGTCGATTTCGTTCAAGTTAGGATATAGGCAGATGAGAGAACAAGTTGTAGACTGGATGTGGGAGAAGAGTGTGGTCGAGGCATTAGAAGAAAAACAGAATGCTGATGTGATATACACGGACTTCGCAAAGGCTTTCGACAAATGTGACCATGGCGTGATAGCACACAAAATGAAGTCAATGGGAATAACCGGTAAAGTAGGACGCTGGATACTCAGTTTCTGTCAAATAGGACTCAGCGAGTAACGGTCAACCATATAAAATCTAGTCCAAGTGCAGTTAAAAGCTCTGTACCTCAGGGTACAGTCCTTGCACCGCTGCTTTTCCTTATTCTTATATCAGATATAGACAAAAATACAAGTCACAGCTTCGTATCATCCTTTGCAGACGACACAAAAATCAGTATGAAAATTACCTCGGCTGAAGACATTGAAAACTTTATTGATATCAGCTTGAAGTTTTTTCAATGTCTTCAGCCGAGGTAATTTTCATACTGATTTTTGTGTCGTCTGCAAAGGATGATACGAAGCTGTGACTTGTATTTTTGTCTATATCTGATATAAGAATAAGGAAAAGCAGCGGTGCAAGGACTGTACCCTGAGGTACAGAGCTTTTAACTGCACTTGGACTAGATTTTATATGGTTGACCGTTACTCGCTGAGTCCTATTTGACAGAAAACTGAGTATCCAGCGTCCTACTTTACGGTTATTCCCATTGACTTCATTTTGTGTGCTATCACGCCATGGTCACATTTGTCGAAAGCCTTTGCGAAGTCCGTGTATATCACATCAGCATTCTGTTTTTCTTCTAATGCCTCGACCACACTCTTCTCCCACATCCAGTCTACAACTTGTTCTCTCATCTGCCTATATCCTAACTTGAACGAAATCGACCAGTCCGTTAACAAGTATTTGTATATATTACGTACAAATGTTATTACGTATTAAGTCAATATTACTCGAAATATATTGACGTTTTCTATACATCGCCCTCGATTGGTAGGTCGTTTGGGTTCGTACGTTCCTGCTGAAGGTAAAAATGTTGCATGTGTTACGGAGTTGCAAAGCTAGATAACGGTCTATTTACTCTGCAACCAGCCTTTCCATTTGTCACTTCGTAAGTATTCTGGTTAGGCAAAATGATTGTTTGCGAAGTGACAAATGGAGAGCATATGCTGGTTGCAGAGTAAATAGACCGTTATCTAGATTTGCAACTCCGTAATACATGCAACATTTTTACCTTCACCAGGAACGTACGAACCCAAACGACCCACCTAACCAATCGAGAGCGATGTATAGAAAACATTAATATTACATTGCTCCAGTGTGTGTCAATACGTTGAATTTTTAACGAATTAGTCGATTCGGTAAAATTGTGAGGTATTAGGCGAGCGGATGTGCTCCGACACCAAGCAAGTGTCGCCAACACAAATAAGGGTTTACATAACACGTATATATAGAAGGCGCGCATATAGAGTATGACCGGGATCAAATAATGTTTTGATTCCAACATCGCCCAACATTATTTACATAACAGAAAATCGTAATAACAGCATAATACGTATTTATTATAATTATGCACTCTACATAATCTAAATAGTTTCATTTGTTACTAATTTATGTCCATCATGACGAGACAAATCAGCGTAGTTGTTGTCAAACGGAAAATTCCAAGTGAGGTGTTCATTCTGGCGGGTCTTAAGTCCTGTAAGTCCCCACACACTTGAGTAAGACTTTACCTACACCATACTCTCAGAACTACGTTGTTCTTCTGACAGTTACATCTCTCCTCGTATAATGTCCTGATTTTCAGGACATTGTACGAGGAGATATAATGTACTTGCTTTCTTGCTTTCCCAGTTTTCCTTCGAATCACTTCTCTCGATAAAGCCCTTAATGAATCCAAAACATTTGACATGTCTCATCTTTCTGCTTTCGTATTGACCTTCAGAATGATGTCTAGGAAGTGTTTAATGTTCTGTGATAGACGAAGGAAAATATTATTCCCAGTTTGGTGTCATTTGATAACTACTTATTTCAATAAGAAATAAAGGTAAAATACAAATAAATAAAATACCCCTACATAAAGGTAAAATAGGATGTGTACACAATAGGCCACAGCCTACACAAGCACGGTGCGTATTTAACTACAATGACCTGTGAGGTAAGGAAAGGTAATTATCAGGTAAAAGAGCTAAGCCAGTCGGACTAACACATAGAGCGACAAAGAGCCGGGTTATAAAGGTGGAGTAAAGAACAGTGTCCATACGCTGGGGTCATTGGGGATAGAACGCAGACCTGCAAGAAGCGAGGCCGTCGCTGTACCCACCACTTAAAGTGATTGGGTACGAGTGAATTAATTTACACAAGAATTGCCTTTATTATTATTATTATTATTATTATTATTATTATTATTATTATTATTATTATTATTATTTACACATTTAGGTACATCTGCATTTGTGCAGCTGACTTAGACTATATGAAGGGGAGTACAGAGTGTATAAAAAAGCTAGCTACGTGATGCTAAAAATCCCCATCACACAGAATGGTTAGTCATACAGAGGCATGTGATAAGTAGTCTACACTGGCAGACTCTGGGAGCATTATGAGGATATCAAGAACACGAGAGTGAATAAAGTAATTGCAAAGCTCCAGGTACCTCATGCCAACGGGTCTGAATGGTCACCGAATGCCCCGAACTGGGCATTCGGTGATGTAGTGTGGGAGATCATGTCCCAGTTCCTGTTCAGAGTTTGTATCTGGAGTGCTCAGGATTGAGAGATCCCTCTGTAATGCTTTTTGCGCTACCGCTCACAGGATGAGTATGGGGTGCACAATAAACTAGCCGCCTTCGGCGGCAGCAATAAAAACAAGTCACCTGTAGCCACCTGCCAAAGATCAAAGACACTTACAATAAAGTCTAAGGATATGCATTGCCGTATTCTAGTGTCTTGCAATAGTAGCGGTCTGCTGAAGGCAAGATGGCCAGACAAAGTGCCAGATACAGACGTTCTTGCTCAGACTGGCGTGAGAAGCATCCACATTATGCTTTCCAAGGCCCAGCTCAGATGTGCTGATCATGTGCGCATTCCCGATGAACCACTGCGCCAGTAGATATTCTACTGTGAACTAGAACGGGAAACGTTGAGTCTCCTGGCACAGGAACATTTTGGTGGCTTACGTCAGGGGGACAAAGACCAGTCATGTTGTTCAGAAGCAAGCATCTGTTCCTATTGGTTAATGCCTGCTTCCGGTGACGTTGCCCTTTACGTGACGTATTCTGGCCAGAAACTTGTACAATGGCCAATACCGGCATTTATAGGTCTTGGAGTTGGCCGCTTTACCTAAAATAACTTAAATTCAAACTCTAAAACTTCCTAAATATAATTGCACGAAGCGTATACTTTCAACAACGGGGTTCATACAGCGCCGCACGGTAGGCCTGTCTGATGCTTTAGATCACATCAGGTAGATCTTGTGTTTTCCTGTAAGGTATGGTTGGAATAGTGAATAGCAAAGTTTTCATTTTTTTGCTGGGGTTAGGGGATCAGCCTGGCTGTGATGGGTATGTGGGCCTTCAGCCTACGAAGACAGCCTCACGCACCATGGAAGGCTGGCCACAGATCAGGCAGCGGGAGTAGAACACATCTCGAAATCAACCGATAAAAATTATAACCTTCAGTCAGGAAAAGGTGATCATGATACCATAGACAACAATACACTGTCCAAGACAACATTACAATATAGTGAACAAAAACGCGCGCGCACACGCGAAAAGATCACACGTAACTACCGTCAACAGCGGGTAAAATACACGAGAGGCATCATTTGCCGCCCTAAGGAATAAATAAACAAACCAGTTGTCAAACACTGTATTAATCATGTCAAAAATATACCCCATACGAGACGTAAGATGGTGGACGTCGTAGTATCACCTATTGCGTTCGTCAAGTCTGAAGTGGTTTTGTCTAACCGGAAACATTCGAGCCTTGGCATCCCATCCTTAACAATGCTATATTAGTCGGAGAAAGCCTCGTCAATGGTGTTCATTTTAATAGTTCACTGGAATTTTGATGATGTGGCCGACAACATACAAAATGGAGTACATTATGTGTGAATATAGGTAAAGTAGTGAGGACTGGTGACCTTTCAGCACCCCTCCCCCCCATCTTCAGACCCCAGTGAACCACCGGACCCCCCCCCCCTTCATGCCTGACAAATACCGATGAAGGTATACTCGAACAACACTCCAGTAAATATAGCGTGCACCTTCAAGATTATCCTTCAGATAATAATTATTTAGCCAGGTGGTTTTGTGAGTCATGAAGGGCTCTCTGAGGTTCAAACTTGGCAAGATATGTATGTGTGTATTTTAAACACTCTCCAGGTTTTATCATATGTG
>WNGS01092210.1:41380424-41404389 GCA_020271785.1 Procambarus virginalis | reverse complement strand
AGACTCGCTCCTTCAAATGCCCATTGTACCTATTCCCTATGAAAAACCTCATTGCAGCTCTCTCTTCTTTTCAAAGTTATCTAATGTGTTTTTTGAGTTGAGGACTCCATGTTGGGACTTTGTACTGTTTAATGTACTTGGTTGTGATGGTGTGAATGTCGCTTCCATAATCTTCCTGAAGACTTGATGGTGTTCTCCAATGTGAAATATTCCACTAACATCACACTGTAATGGATAGAGCCCAGAGGATTGGGAGAGGCTTTGATGGAAATGGGATGATTTAAAGACTTTAGGGAAGAATGCAGACCATCATTATGGAAGAGTATTGAAAAAACACATACCTTGATGTGGTTCTGAGTATCAACATTTCTGAGGCCCTAGTTATGCAAGAGCAAAGTTATGCCACAAGAAACCCAATAATGGGTGCCTGTTCCACCTAATGGTAAGCTCTGACAATGAGTATCCAAATAGTGTACTGGTCTCAAAACTAGCCATTAAATCCTTACATAAGAGATGGGGAAGGGAGGTCTTGTCATCTGGTTTCTGACCAGAAGAAAGATTACACAAGCAGCAATCAGTGGTCATCCAACCTATCACAAGTGGTGTTTGCTTCCTGTTTCCAAGTAAAAGTTATACTGTACCATAAATTTTAGACGTAGAAAACTTGAAGCTAGATCCGCCGATTACACTACCAAGACAGAAGAGAAAATTGGGAAAGGACGGAAGCCTTCTTATCTACTGGGGAGGAAAAGGGAGTCCCCCCTATAGGACACAGGTGGTGTCTTATAGGAGAGACTGATATGAGAAATGGCAGTGCATAAGTATTGTATATGGGACAAAGATCAGTGTTAGGATATGAAGGATGGGGCTTATAGTTAGCAGCATAAAGAGAATGCAGTGCTGGGGGTGAATGCAAATGTTAGCCAAGAAGGAAATAGAGATGTTGGCATGGAGAGCTACACATGATTTTGTAATCATTGTTTAGCTTATAAGACTGCACTTATAACTGTTTAGTGGTGAATGATCTGTTTGACATAAGAGCTTGTTGCCAGAATAATACACTACTGTACTCTATATGAATTTCATTTAGTTTCATAATTTGGGCTAGTAATTCAAATACCCACCATGTGCTGAAGTAATGATGGTAACAATTATACATGTTGATATTGTTTGGGTCTTACTGTTACAGTAGTTATAGGTATATGTTAAACATTACATCTTTTATGTGATAAAAATTGTGTTCTACAAGTGTTAACATGTTAATATTTTTACGTGTGCTGTTTGATTTATGAAATATGTTTTGAGGTTTGTGAACTTATTGGCAGATGCGGCAGCGAGAGTGTGAGGGTGGAGGTGGCGGGGAGGAATCGAGACCCCTGAGTGATGCCTCCTCCTGCTGCGATCCCTCAGATACTGCTGTCAAGTTCCGTGAGAAGGCAAGAACTCAGGTTAGTTCATATCTGAAAAAAAAGATATATATTGGCCCATATTGATTTGTACTGTATATATATATTTACTGTCCTACATATATTATTTTCTATGCCTTGCATATAATTATACAGTACTGTAGTTTCACTACCATACAACATACATATACAGTATATAATAGTGGTCATTAATATTAATATATATATACAGTATATATATATATATATATATATATATATATATATATATATATATATATATATATATATATATATATATATATATATACTGTATATATATATATATAATATATATATATATATATATATATATTATATATATATATATATATAATGTATATGTATGTATGTATAATCACTATTAACTCGTTTTGACCAGATCCGTGTAAGATCATCCAAACGAATACAGTATATGATCATCACTTTTTCTGTCATAAACTTATTTGCTGTACTCTTGTAAATGTTAGCAAATCCTTACAGGCCAAAGGTCATCTACAGATTGTCTAATCTCATTTTGATGTTTCTCTACATAAGTATGAGCCCCTTGTGCTCTCTTAAACATACTGGCTGAATGTGGTATACTATTCCACACAAGCTTCATATACAGTATTTCATCTTCTTCCAGCTCCTGTAAAAGATATTCCAGATTTATCATGCAGTATTAGATCCATTACAAGAATATATATTATACTTTTTGCCCCCACAGCAACGACCTCTGACGAGATACCTACCTGTGCGTAGCGAACAGCACTTTGATCTCAAACAACACATCGAGTCTGCCGGCCACCAAATTGAACTTTGCCCTTACATAATTGTCACATCAACTGCATGCCGAGGTTATCTTCATAAACTAGGGTCAAAGTTCCGCACATGGCATAAAAGATGGTTTGTGTTTGATCGGTCAAGACGGGCGCTAACATATTACAGTGATAAGAATGAAAACAAGGCACGAGGTGGTGTATACTTCCAAGTAAGTATGATTATTTTATTGTTGCTGTGTTCTTGATTGAGATCTGATGCATCTATTTCCAGATTATGACTGGTATAAAGTACTGTACATACTTGAGGCAATCTGAATACAGTACAAAGGAAAATTCCAAGACACCTGATAATTGAACATGAAAATGGAATGGGTGTTAAAAATAAAATTTTGGTCTTAACAGCTATATACAGTAATGGCATTGTCAGCTATATCTGCACCTGAAGAAAACAATAATTTGCACCTCCCTCCCCCCCCTCCCCTCCCCCTCCACAACTCCACTCACTACCTTCAGTACATTTTACACAACAGGCAGCAACCAAAGACATAATTTAAACATTTGTATTAATTTATTGTAGAAATTTTGTGCAAAGCTGTAGTTCTTGAATGAAGGTGAAAGAAAGACCCAATATATATGTGTTAGTGTATTAAAAACCAAATACAGTGGCCTATCCGTTTACGAATTTAATCTGTTCCCAGATATGGTTCGTAAGCTGAAAATTCGCAAATGAATTTTCCCATAAGAAATACTCTAATGTAAATTGAATTAATCCGTTCCACACGCCCAAAAATATTAACTTCAAAATACATTTCACGCCTAATTCACATAAATATTTTGTACTATAGTATGTACAAGGTTTAGCTTACCTTTATTGATGACTTGTTGGCGTATGGAAGATGGTGAGGAAGGGGAGGAGGAGGAGAGGTGTTAGTATTTAGAAGGGGAGTCCCCTTCCCTCATAACATCAGGTAGTGATGACTTCTGTAGTTAAGGGCTTACCATAGCCCGTGCTACTTTAAACTTTTTGTTCTGAGTAGCTGAATCTAAAACACAACAACTTCCCTGGGTAATTCTCTCTCCTATGTTTTGCAGGAATACCACTAGGACCTGGTTGCAGCTCTGCTTGTTTTTCTCACTAAAAACCTTTCCATTGAGACTTGTTTTTCCCTACATTGCAACACTTGTCTGTAGCGAGGCATCACAGTGTCATTAAAAATGTTAAGGCAACGGCCTACTACAGCTTGCTCTGGGTGAGTCGTTTCACCTAAAGTTTGCATTTCTTCCCATACTCTACACCACTTCTTAATTGTTGAAGAAGGGACATTCTCTACTGCCTCCTCCTTCCCTGAAGACATCTCCTCAGCTGCCTCTTGTTGCTGCTCCTTGTGAAGGGCTAGTTCTTTGGTGGTCAGTTCTTCGCTGTGTTCCTCCTCCAACTCTCAACACTCAACTCTCACAACACTGTGAATGCCACTTCCTTTTCTAAATTCTCGAACCATCCTCTGCTCGCCTTAAACTCTTTCATATCTGCATCACTTGTTCCAGGGGTTTTCTTTAAAAGGTCTTCATGCAATAGCATTGCTTTTTCACAAATGATGGCCTCTGAAAGGCTATCACCTGCTAACTCTTTGTTGTGTATCCAAATAAATAACAACTTTTCAACATCCTCAAGTGTGTGTGTGTTCTTTGTTTTATGATGTTGATACACCTTTTGCCACGTTAGCACTCATAATGTCCTTTTTCTTAGCAATTACAGTGCATATCGTTGACACAGATTTGTTGTACTGTACTGCCTAGCTACTTCAGCAACCCGTGTACCATTTTCATGTTTACGAATGATCGCTTGTTTTTGTTCTATGGTCATCCTCACCTGTGTTTTCTTCAGTTGAACCTTACCACTGACTTTCTTGGGACCCATGGCATGATATATAATAATTACTTTTATGTTCAAAACCCAAAAAAGTCAAAGAACAATGAAATTCTTTACAAAGAATTCAAACGCGATAGTCACTAAGCGGGAGGCACTGGTAAATTGAAGCGCGAGTGACCGTGCCACCTGGAACTACGTGCTAGGTTGCCCATACTTGTATCAACAAACTACTGTACGTTACTAGAGTCAAAGCTCATAACCCGATTCACATTTTTCTAAAAAATTGGGTTCCTAACCCGAAAAGTTCATAAATAGGCATTCGTAAGCTGAGATGTCACTGTACATTGGAACCTTGGTTGACAAATGCCCCTTTCCAAATTTTTCGGTTTTCGAGCTCAATTTCTTCGTAAAATTTGATAATTTTCACTCGAGGTTTGCCTCACTTCTCGAGTTTGTTGATACACGTATGGGTCAACCGACCACGTGGTTCTCGTGGTGCAGACGAGTCTCGCCTCAGTTTACTAGTGTGTCCCGCCTAGTGACGACCTCGCTGGAATTTTTTGTGAAGAATTTCATTGTTTTTGTGCTTTTTTTAGGTTTCTGAACATCAAAGTAATTATTATACAGTATATCACGCCATGGATCCCAAGAAAATCAGTGGTAAAGTTCAACCTAAGAAAATAGTTGAGTAGAGGCAGTTGAGGATGTCCCTTCCTCATTAAGAAAATGTGTGCAGCATGGGAAGAACTGCAAAGTTTTTGTTGAAAAAACTCGCCCAGATAAAGCTGTAGCAGTTACATTAACCTTTTTAATGACAATGTGATGTCTTACTACAGACAAGTGTTAAAACGTAGGGAAAAAAAAGTGTCTTTAGACAGATTTTTAGTGAGACAAACAAGCAGTGAGCCACAACCAGGTCCTAGTGGTATGCAGGCAAAACGTAGGAGAGAGAGTACTCCAGAAATGTCTTCACTGCCTGATGTTATAATATAAAGGTACTCCCTTTCCAAACACTAACACCTCTTCTCCTTCCCCCCCTCCTCACCATCTTCCATATGCCAACAAGAGTCCTCAATAAAGGCAAGATAGACTTGTACATACTGTAGTACAAAATATGAGTAATATTATGTATAAAATGTATTTTTAAATTAATATTTTTGGATGTGTGAACCCCAAAAATATTAACGGTGGTGGTGAAAAAGAACAGCCTACCTGAGGGGTCAACGGCCAAAACTCAGCAAAAGCAAGAATGACGATTCTGCAGAGACCTTGCAAGGTAGCAAAGGCAGTAACAATTCTGATGATCCTGTAGTGACAAAGTGCTGGTTTTAACATGCAAGCTCTATAGGGAATGAATGAAAAACACCAGAGCTGAGGAGAGCTTTTCATTTGCCCTGTACAGTGCCCTGCACCCAGCACAGTGCAGCACCAGAGCTGCACTGTGCTGGGTCCAGAGCATCAAGACCATGAAGGGTGGAAGGAGTGGCAGTCATAGACAGGACAGCCATAATGCAGTTTAGACAGCATGAGAGAGGAGTGTGCATCTGTCAGCTTCCCAGTAAGTACCAGACAAGACTCAAAGTAATACCTGTATAAGGGGCCTTAGAGCATTCAACTTGGAGGTAAGAGATATGGGTGGACCAAGACAAAAAAGTGTCAAAGATCAACCCTAAAGTTTAGTAGAATCTTTAAAGAGAAGGGGACTAACATAGTGACAATGGGGCAACGAAGAATAACCTACTTCCAAGTAAAAACTATATCATCAATCTTAGACGTAAAATAAACTTGAAGCTAGCTAGGAACAGCCGATTCTGCTACTGAGACATAGGAGGCAGAAACCAAGATGAAAGAGAAAGTTGGGGGAAGGACAGACGCCTACTTACCCACTGGGAAAGAAGAGGAAGAGGAACCAGGTTTTCATTTCTGACTGGCACACAAGTGTGCCAATAGCAACATACCGTGCAATGGCCTCCATAGTTTCAGTCAGAGAGGGAGAATGAGAGCAGATGACTAGGATGAAGGACAGCTGTGGGGAGGGCCAAAAGAAAGAAAAAAGGAATAAAAAAGTGAAGGAGGGCACAGAGGAAAGAGGAGGAGGAAGTAAAGAAGCATTGCTAACCAGGTGAGTAACAGACAAGTGGAAAGGAAGGTTGGAAACGATGGTCGGAGAGCTGAGAAGAACAGTTGTGGTGATAGATCGGAAAGGAGCGGAAGAAGGGAAGCTCCTTTCAGGGTTTAAGGTTTGAAATACTTGTACTGTATAGTGAATGGTCAAGTGTAACTTTTTTAATGTTGTAAAGATTTGTCTGTACACTACTACTTTCCTGTGCTGATACCTTTCCACCCAATGAAAGTGGGAATTGTGATGATGATAATTACAATAATAATGCTGATGAGAATTTGCCTCTTAAACCCTACAGTGGACAGAACTTTCCTCTTGAACCTTGTGGTGGACAGAAATATTTACTTTAATCTGAGTGTGGACACTCAAGTGACAAGACACATTTGTTGAGGATAGCACATTATTTCCACACGAAAAACTTAAAATGCAGGATAACTTGGTGCAGCTTATATTTATGGAAGTGGGGTAATTTAAATTTGCAATTGTATGAAAGTTTTAGTGATCACTGCATAAAACCTGTAAATGAAGGTAAGGCAAGGTAATTATGAGAAGCAAGTCCTATGCCAGTAGCCCTATACAGCACTTCAAAGGGATTTGAGGAAAAGGAACTAGGATACGAGGACAATGAGCTAGGCTATGAGGACAGCGAATAAGTGGTACTTTTAAAACTAATATTTTCTGTACATTTGCTTTACCATTTAAATTTTTAATCATGTAACTTTATCGTATGTTATAATATATTTGATCTTTGTTTCCCAAATTGATAATTAGTGTCTTTCTTATGCTATCTTTTCTCCACAGGCTATTGAAGAGGTGTATGTGGATCACCTACATTCTGTTAAATCTCCAAACCCCAAATTGACTTTCTGTGTCAAAACCTACGAGCGAACGTTCCACTTGATGGCTCCTTCCCCAGAAGCTATGCGCATCTGGATTGACATAATTTTTACTGGAGCAGAGGGTTATCAAGAATTCCAAGGAGGAACCTGAGATTAAGAAATAATCCTTTGGCAGAATGTTCATCTGCTCTTTACTTTGGGGGCTTCCTCTTGGATGCACAGTTTTGTTCAATTTGACAGGTATTAATAATTATAGTAAAAACCTGATCTTTGATTTAACATGCCTTGGTTTGAGCTATAATCACCTGTCTGTTGAGGCAGATAGTGATGTGCACCTGTAAGGTCACGTCCTAAACTGTTTAGTTAACTAATCGGGAGATTTCCTTACCAAATGACTTGGTTTGGATTCTCTGTTTTATAATCTGTACATTTATGTATAGGTATAATCGATTCTTTCAGAATTTGGACCATGCTCGCCAAATCCTACTTTTTGGCCAACGAATGGCTCGGAAAATATTTTTTAAATTATTTCTTATACTGTACTGTACAATTTTTAATGTACTATGAAACACATTATTGTGCCTTCATGATTTTATACTAAGTTTCCTGTGATCCATGAAAAGGATTTTTATATGCTCAATATTTCATACAGACTTGAATAATGTGAAAATGACTACTAATCTGTATTGCCTCTAATTTTTTTAACAGAAAAGGTCTGTTCTATATTTTCCAAGGCAGTCTACAGATCAATTCTTAATTCTATATATTTAAAGTGTCTTCCTGGAGACATCATGTCGGTCCTCTTTATCACATACTGTACCTTCTTACAGTTTAATTGTATTAAGCAAATATTTGATATACAGTATTTTGCTTTTGTTTAAAGAGCTGCAGTCATATTTCATTATGATAAAAGTTTTTACACCAGTAATGAGATGAAAAGGTTGTTTGCAGGCGAGAATGTCGGGCAGGACAGTATGGCACAATACAAATATGAAAGAGTTATTCCTGTATTTATTTTTGTAGGATACTCATTAACTGGGACATGATTATTTTTAGGTGTATTCACCATGTAATTTTAGCAACTTAATAAGTTTCATGTACGGCAGGCTAGGTAATGTGTAGGTGCATGTTACACAAAAATGAACAATATTGTATGCTATCAGAAATTTTTAACAATTATTGTAGAGCTATGTAATATCGGAGCAGCAGCTATAAGTGGCTTACTGTAATACAAAGTGCCGATCACCACTTGTGTAAACAAATTTGCATCCCATTTTTCATAAAGGAACCCCACTTGCTACAAATGAAAACTTTCATGAATTTGCTATTTTCAAATTATTGCTTAATAGAAGTGCTTGATGACAATGTTTTATAATTTTGTTGTCTGCTTTCTTATAATAATAACCAGTTGGTTAACTAGGGTTATCGTTAGCATACAAATGGAGACGAGTCCTCAAGACATTGTAACCCCTTCAATATCAATATATTTTTATGTTGTGAATTGCTTATTTTATTTATGCCTTTCATGTGTATATTTGACAGCTTTTAAAATCGAACAAGTTAGGATCATGTTGACCAGACCACACACTAGAAGGTGAAGGGACGACGACGTTTCGGTCCATCCTGGACCATTCTCAAGTCGATTGTGATGAGGAAGTAGAGAGACAGGCAATAAATAGGCGAGAGAGAGCTGAGGAGCAAAGTAAAATGTAGTAGAGGGGATAGTAATAGTAATAAGAGCTGCAGAAGGCCTATTGGCCCATACAAGGCAGCTCCTATTATGACCACCGAAAAGAGGAGATAGGAATAAGAAGAGGATAGCAAGGAAGCGTGGGAGAAGAGAGAAAGAAAAGGAAAGAGAAAGAAAGAAAATAGAAGGGGTAGGCTTATGTTAGGTCACGTTTGTTAGAAAGATTAGAGCATTTGAGTATATACTGTGAAAGGGAAGCGTCCACAGCAACAAAGCCAGGACTCAAGTTCATGTTGGGTACATTGTGTATTAGAGCCGATTCAACAAGACGGCGTCTGTGTAGAGTAGAGGCAGGAAAGCTTATTTTGGAGGAAGACCAATCAATGGGATGATTAGAATCCCTTACATGGCAGAAGAGAGCATTGTTAGTGTCTGCAGACTTAACACTTCTCTTGTGTTCTTAAGTCTGTCGTTCAGTGTACGGCCAGTTTCGCCAAAGTATTGGAGAGGACAAGACGAACAGGAAATAGAGTAGACACCAGCAGCATTAGAAGCAGGAGGAGCAGTGTGAACTAGATTGCTACGAAGTGTGTTAGTTTGTCGAAAGGCAAGTTTAATGTCAAGAGGACGAAAGGTGTTGGTAAAAGTTTTGAGTTCAGATATGAAGGGAAGGCATAGTACAGTGCTACTAGTGTTGGAAGCAGGTTTAGGATGAAAGAAATTTCGTTTAGCTTGAGAGTAGGCACAGTTGATGAAATGCAAAGGGTAACCAAGGTGAGAGAATGATTTGTAGATAAAGGCAATTTCAGAATCAAAAGAAACTGAGGGTCGCTGGTGCGTAGAGAGCGGAGGAAGAGAGAGACGAGGACACTTTTCTTAACAGAAGGAGGATGGTAGGAAAAGAAGTGAATGTACATGCCACTATGCATGGGTTTACGGTAGACAGAGAAAGAGAACCCAGACACAGAGCTGTGAACATGAACGTCAAGAAAAGGAAGGAGGGAATTAGATTCCCACTCAACTTTGAAATGGATAGAAGGAGCCAGATTGTTAAGAGAGTGGGAATTTCATCAATTCATCCTCATCAACGAGGACCAGGATTCGTCAAGTATTTACTCAATTACTTTTGAACCTGTACATCTTTTCTCAATATTTGGTGGCCTTGTTTACATTTATTAAACAGTTTACAAGATTTGAACCTTCCCAATCAAATGTTGTTATAACCAGCCTCCTAGTGCTTCAGAACTCATAAATTGCTTAATAAATGTAAACAAAGCTGCCAAATATTGAGAAAAGATGTACAGGTTCAAAAGTAATTGAGTAAATGCTTGACGAATCCTGGTCCTTAGCTATTTATACACTAGCCCATCGTAAAATATAAGATGGGATAAACAGAATGTATCTTTAATATGAAAATTATGTGTGTATATGACTACCAAGATAGATGTACAAAACTTTGGTGTACCATACTATATGCCAAATATTTCCATTTTATTTGTGTTGCTCAAGAACTCTTATTAGATGATGTTAGGTTGGATGAGGTTAATTAGGATAAGATAGGTCTGGATAAGTTGTGTTTAGTTAGTCTACGTTAAGTTTGCTAAGGCGTTGTGGTTCGGGCAGCTAATTTACCACCACAACAGTAAACAACATTTTTTGTAATATATCTGTGCAACACAGCAATGAACAACGCTATCACAAGACAAGTCTGGCCCCAGGCCAGACTTGGGAAGAACTCTCAGAACCTACACCAGGTAAACCATACCAGTAGCCATACCGTCATTTTAAAGATTTAAAGATTTAGCCACTATGCCCTAAGTAAATACATGCAATTTGTTTCATATCCACACTAATCCAACAAAAGAAATTTATATATCGGGCAGTATAGTCACTTTTAAAACCTTTGACAAGAAAGATTAAAGAACATTATACCCATGCAAACTCATTTAAATATATGTCAAACCTTCCCTTGAAACAATGTAGAGATCCCAATCTATTATGTTACCCAGTAATTTGTTTTATAAATCAACAACTATATTTACAAAGCAATATTTGCCTGGGTCTTTACTGAATCTAAACTTTCCAATTGGTTGTGTTCTAATAATTGTTTTATCCTGTGTTTTTGCTCTATTTTCATAGGATATGCAAAGTCTTGGTATATACAACAGTCTGAATTTACTTGTACTGATGTAATATAATTTGCTTTCATTAACTGCAAACCAATAATCATAATTTATATTAACTTATTTTCCCTTACAAAACTAACACACAACGCACAGAAATTTAGCATTACCTCATTCCATATTTGACCAACCTTCAGACCAGGTTATACAAATTCAGTACGACAAATTAGGTCAGTAAGAATCCTGTCATTTAGTCTATAAAAGAAAGGCAGTCACTTGGAGGAAAGGGTTGGGGAGAGGGATGATCCTTACAGCAGTATGGCCATTCCACACACAGCTCAACCTGGAATACTCTATGAACACCCTGTAACCCTGACACTTCATTCATCAGTCATCCTTTCTTATCCTCAGAAATTCCAGTGTGGCTAACAATGCCTCCACACTACAGAATGAAATATTCGCTCAAACTGTCCCTTGAATGTGCATATGACAGCAATAATAATAATAATGCAATGATTAATACTAAAACATTCTTTAAAATCCAAAGTCATCAGATGATTTAAACTTGATCACCAAACTTGTATAGAATCTTCAGTTACTGTACTAAGAATAATTAATAATTAACCCTTTTCTGCGAAAAGATGAAATTCTTGCTTGATAAAAAGTGTTATTCACTGTGATAAGTGTGTTTCTACATCCTAAAACAATAGTCCAGACTGGCCTTCAGAACAATGTTTGTTCCCATTAACTGCTTCTGACTGAAGGCAAGAAACCATCATCAATCTAACTCTGCCAAAAATACCTTATTCCTGTTCAGTACTAAGTCACCAATGTGGGTACTATAATGAGTAATGATAAATATGAAAGTAATAGTTTTTGACTATAAATGTAAACAAAAAAGACACAAACATATAAGGGAAAGTAATTATCGAGAAAAGTACCAAGCCAGTATGACTGTATGACTTGGAAGGAGCAGGACTGAATAAGAACTGGGATAGGATGGAGTGAAGTAACTGTCAACAACAGATGCCAAGGTGTCAAGACTATGCAGCACAGGAGTGCTACATAGTCTCCCCAGTTTCATTGTAGTTTTTCTTGCATTTTGAGATCATGTGTTCAGTAACATCCTAGCCACTTATGTATGGAAATATAATTACAAACTATTACAGAAAGAAACTACACCAATGTGATTTATATCAATGAGAAAATCAACTGGAGCTCTTAGGCGACTTGATCCCATGACCAGCAGACTCCCAGCTGCAACTTCTACCACTGGACCACCCTGACTTGGTGTAGGTTATACGACCTAGGATTCTACTGAATCGACAGGGAGTCTGGAGGCCTCTACTGAAGCCTGTCCAAGTTTTACTTATACAGTACAGTATTACCTAGGCAGCCGGGTGTGGCTAATGTAAGTCAACTTCGTATGCCCAACATCAATTACACAAAGAAATTACACTAATGTGACATGTATCAATGAGAAAATCAACTGGAGCTCTTACATAACTTAGGTGACCATTAAGTCAGGGTGGTCTAGTGGTAGAAGTTACACCTGGCATTCTGCTGGTCGCGGGTTCGAGTCACCTAAAAGTTCCATTTGATTTTCTTATTGATATATACAGTATTGAGAAATGTATCAAGATGATACATTGACATCCAGTTATGCAACATCCACCACAGATAGGCCTACTGGTATCATGATCTACTACAAAGGATTACCTACTGAGCAGTGGTTTATCTAGGGTATGGCAAGTAAAGCATGTGCTCTGGGCTCCACTTGAAGGGGGTGCCATTGAGCACTTTCTATTAAAGTCAGATAAGCTACCCTCGGAAAGGGAAAAAAAATTCTTCAGATGTATGATATGTCTTTTTCATTATACTGTATTATTATTGAATGTAGCTAAGGGATTTATTTCCTTCAATTACTGTACATATAATAATAATTATTATTGTGTTACGGCACCGCCAATGACAATAACGATTTAAAGAATTGTGAAAAATTGGGTGAATTGTACACCTCTGATGTTGATGAGACTATATGAAGAAATTGTGAATTTCAAAAGTTACTCTCAAGTCAGGCCAACCTGAAAATATTAAGCCCTATATATTGAGGTTAATTCAGATGATTTTGGGGCTTAGCGTCCCGACGGCCCGGTCCTTGACCAGGCCTCCTTTTTGTTACATATCCCCAGGAAGCAGCCGTAGCAACTGTCTAACTCCCAGGTACCTATTTATTGCTAGGTGAACAGGGGACATTAGGGTGAAAGAAACTCTGCCCATTTGTTTCTGCTTCTACCGGGGATCAAACCCAGAGGTCAGATTCACGAAGCAGTTACGCAAGAACTTATGAACGTGTACATCTTTTCTCAATCTTTGGCAGCTTTGTTTACATTTATTAAACAGTTTACAAGCATGAAACTTCCCAATCAACTGTTGTTATTGTCATAAACAGCCTTCTGGTGATTCAGAACTCATTAACTGTCTAATAATTATAAACAAAGCCGCCAAAGATTGAGAAAAGATGTACACGTTCGTAAGTACTTACGTAACTGGGACATCCTACATTATAATCAGGATGTAGAATACCCACGAAGGAATCCGGCGGCTGTAACGAGTAAATAGGAGTCCCACTGAGGCACAACATATTAGAATTATATCAAAGGAAAACAGATATCCATAGATGCGGTGCCTTCTACAATATTCATAGAGCAGGATATCAACAGCTCTCAGATATGCTTTCATTGTCGTCAGGATCAAGGATATCCAAAAGAATGCTCATAAACAAGGAATAATTGAGTGAATATATATATATATATATATATATATATATATATATATATATATATATATATATATATATATATATATATATATATATATATATATATGTTATTAAATATGACCGAAAAAGTAAGATTAATAATTCTAACACGAATTTTCTCAATTTTCCTTATGTTTGTTTTTACTGATGACGGTAAATTAAAAATCAATTCTCCAAAATTCATTCTTTATTTCTTAGTCTTAATTTTGGAGAATTGATTTTTAATTTACCGTCATCAGTAAAAAAAAACATAAGGAAAATTGAGAAATTCGTGTTAGAATTATTAATCTTACTTTTTCGGTCATATTTAATAACATATGTCTACAGGAAAGACTGCTACCAAAATATACTAATATATATATATATATATATATCTTTGTTCAGTATGATGCATCACACAGCTAGCCGGTCATTTTTCGGCAAAAACCTTTTGTTTTCTTTTGATTTTTAATTACCTTATTTCCTATAGAAACAGAAAATAGTCAATGATTAAATCAAATAATAAAAAACTGACCAAAAGATAGACACAAGCATGGTGCCTCGGGACATGATGGCTACACAGCTCAGCGGTCAGTTAAATCAGTAAATAATTGTCAAAAGATGGCGCAAAGCGGAGCTGCCACGGAAAAATCGCCACCTCGGCGAAATCGCCATTTTTCTCAAAACTCAAAATCAAAACCAGCCATAGAATCGTTTTCAAAATGCCAAAATTCTATGATATCCTGTTTCAGGCAGGACTCTCTCTAGTGGACGTCCAACATCCTGATTCAACCAGAACTCTCTCCAGTGGATATCCAACATCCTGATTCTGTTAGGACTTTCTTCAGTGGATATTGAACATCCTGATTCAGGCAGGATTCTCCAGTGGATATCCAACATCCTGGTTCAGGCAGGACTCACTCTAGTGGATATCCAACATTCTGATGACATTGTAGACAGAGAAATTTTCTACACAGTGATTGTAGGCTGTTATAGGCTTGAAGATATAAAAAAAGTATCTACGTAAATGACGAAGAAAGAAATTCATAATTTTTTAATATCCATTTATTATTAGGCTCATTATAATTATTATTACTTGCTCATCAACTCATTTTTGTTAATAGTATGTTAAGAAAACATGATGATAATTTGATATTTGAATTGGCTGTATCTCGGTAAATATATGTGTAAAAGGCTTAATATTTGAAATTAGCAAAGAGAGAGTTAACAGAAAAAAACGTCCAGTGATGCGGTAATTCTAATGGTAGCATTTTGAAAACGATTCTATGGCTGGTTTTGATTTTGAGTTTTGCGAAAAATGACGATTTCGCCGAGGTGGCGATTTTTCCGTGGCAGCTCCGCTTTGCGCCATCTTTTGACAATTATTTACTGATTTAACTGACCGCTGAGCTGTGTAGCCGTCATGTCCCGAGGCACCATGCTTGTGTCTATCTTTTGGTCAGTTTTTTATTATTTAATTTAATCATTGGCTATTTTCTAATTCTATAGGAAATAAGGTAATTCAAAATCAAAAGAAAACAATAGGTTTTTGCCGAAAAATGACCGGTAGCGACTGATGCATCATACTGAACCACTATATATAAATATATATATATATATATATTATATATATATATATATATATATATAATATATATAATATATATATATATATATATATTATAAACAAGAGTTATTCACTCAATATTCTTTATTGATGGGCATTCTTTGGGATATCCTTGATCCTGACGACAATGAAAGCCTATCTGAAGCTGTTGATATTCTGCACTCTGAATATTGCAGAAGGGATCGCATCTA
This sequence comes from Procambarus virginalis, assembly GCA_020271785.1. Taxonomy (NCBI): domain Eukaryota; kingdom Metazoa; phylum Arthropoda; class Malacostraca; order Decapoda; family Cambaridae; genus Procambarus; species Procambarus virginalis. The sequence goes on along the minus strand of WNGS01092210.1, from coordinate 41,388,918 downwards.
TGATATCTGCTTTCCTTTGATATAATTCTAATATGTTGTGCCTCAGTGGGACTCCTATTTACTAGTTACAGCCGCCGGATTCCTTCGTGGGTATTCTACATCCTGATTATAATGTAGGATGTCCATCATCCTGAGATATCCAATATGATTATATTAATGAAGGCTAATTCCTCATAGTGGACATCTAGCATCATGATTCAGGCAGGACTTTCTCCAGTGGATATCCAACATCCTGATTGTGGCAGAACTCTCTCCAGTGGATATCCAACATCCTGATTCAACCAGGACTCTCTCCAGTGGATATCCAATATCCTGATTCTGGCAGGACTCTCTCTGGTGGACATCCAACATCCTGTTTCAGGCAGGACTCTTCCAGTGGACGTCCAACATCCTGATCAGGCAGGACTCTCTCCAGTGGATATCGAACATCCTGATTCAACCAGAATTCTCTCCAGTGGATATCAATCATCCTGATTCTGTCAGGATTTTCTTCAGTGGATATTGAACATCCTGATTCAGGCAGGAATCTCTCTAGTGGACATCCAACATCCTGATTCAGGCAGGACTCTCTCCACTGGACATCCAACATCCTGATTCAGACAGGACTCTCTCCAGTGGGCATTAAACATCCTGTTTGAGGCAGGACTCTCTCCAGTGGACATTAAACATCCTTATTCAGGCAAGACTCTCTACAGTGGACATCTGGCACCATGATTCAGGCAGGACTCTCTCCAGTGGATATCGAATATCCTGATTCAGGCAGAACTCTCTCCACTGACATCCAACATTTTGATTCAGGCAGGAATCTCTCTAGTGGACATCCAACATCCTGATTCAGGCAGAACTCTCTCCACTGACATCCAACATCCTGATTCAGGCAGGACTCTCTCCAGTGGACATTAAACATCCGGATTCTGGCAGGACTGTCTCCACTGGAGATTCAACATCCTGATTGAGGCAGAACTCTCTCCAGTGGATATCAAACATCCTGATTCAACCAGGACTCTCTCCAATGGATATCCTATATCTGATTCTGGCAAAACTCTCTCCAGTGGTCATCCAACATCCTGTTTTAGGCAGGACTCTCTCCACTGGACATCCAACATCCTGATTCAGGCAGGACTCTCTCCAGTGGACATTAAACATCCGGATTCTGGCAGGACTGTCTCCAGTGGATATCGAATATCCTGATTCAACCAGAATCTCTCCAGTGGATATCCAATATCCTGATTCTGTCAGGATTTTCTTCAGTGGATATTGAACATCCTGATTCAGGCAGGATTCTCCAGTGGATATCCAACATCATCTGGTTCAGGCAGGACTCACTCTAGTGGATATCCAACATTCTGATGACATTGTAGACAGAGAAATTTTCTACACAGTGATTGTAGGCTGTTATAGGCTTGAAGATATAAAAAAGTATCTACGTAAATGACGAAGAAAGAAATTCATAATTTTTTAATATCCATTTATTATTAGGCATATAATTATTATTACTTGCTCATCCTCTCATTTTGTTAATAATATGTTAAGAAAACATGATGATAATTTGATATTTGAATTGGCTGTATCTCGGTAAATATATGTGTAAAAGGCTTAATATTTGAAATTAGCAAAGAAAGAGTTAACAGAAAGAAACGTCCAGTGATGCGGTAATTCTAATGGTAGCATTTTGAAAACGATTCTATGGCTGGTTTTGATTTTGAGTTTTGCGAAAAATGACGATTTCGCCGAGGTGGCGATTTTTCCGTGGCAGCTCCGCTTTGCGCCATCTTTTGACAATTATTTACTGATTTAACTGACCGCTGAGCTGTGTAGCCGTCATGTCCCGAGGCACCATGCTTGTGTCTATCTTTTGGTCAGTTTTTTATTATTTAATTTAATCATTGGCTATTTTCTAATTCTATAGGAAATAAGGTAATTCAAAATCAAAAGAAAACAAAAGGTTTTTGCCGAAAAATGACCGGCTAGCTGACTGATGCATCATACTGAACCACTATATATAAATATATATATATTTATTTAAACAAGAGTATTCACTCAATTATTCTTTATTGATGGGCATTCTTTTGGATATCCTTGATCCTGACGACAATGAAAGCCTATCTGAGAGCTGTTGATATTCTGCACTCTGAATATTGCAGAAGGATCGCATCTATGGATATCTGCTTTCCTTTGATATAATTCTAATATGTTGTGCCTCAGTGGGACTCCTATTTACTAGTTACAGCCGCCGGATTCCTTTGTGGGTATTCTACATCCTGATTATAATGTAGGATGTCCATCATCCTGAGATATCCAATTATTATATTAATGAGGGCTAATTCCTCATAGTGGACATCTAGCATCATGATTCAGGCAGGACTTTCTCCAGTGGATATCCAACATCCTGATTGTGGCAGAACTCTCTCCAGTGGATATCCAACATCCTGATTCAACCAGGACTCTCCAGTGGATATCCAATATCCTGATTCTGGCAGGACTCTCTGGTGGACATCCAACATCTGTTTCAGGCAGGACTCTTTCCAGTGGACGTCCAACATCCTGATTCAGGCAGGACTCTCTCCAGTGGATATCGAACATCCTGATTCAACCAGAATTCTCTCCAGTGGATATCAATCATCCTGATTCTGTCAGGATTTTCTTCAGTGGATATTGAACATCCTGATTCAGGCAGGAATCTCTCTAGTGGACATCCACATCCTGATTCAGCAGGACTCTCTCCACTGGACATCCAACATCCTGATTCAGACAGGACTCTCTCCAGTGGGATTAAACATCCTGTTTGAGGCAGGACTCTCTCCAGTGACATTAAACATCCTTATTCAGGCAAGACTCTCTACAGTGGACATCTGGCACCATGATTCAGGCAGGACTCTCTCCAGTGGATATCGAATATCCTGATTCAGGCAGAACTCTCTCCACTGACATCCAACATTTTGATTCAGGCAGGAATCTCTCTAGTGACATCCAACATCCTGATTCAGGCAGAACTCTCTCCACTGACATCCACATCCTGATTCAGGCAGGACTCTCTCCAGTGGACATTAAACATCCGGATTCTGGCAGGACTGTCTCCACTGGAGATTCAACATCCTGATTGAGGCAGAACTCTCTCCAGTGGATATCCAACATCCTGATTCAACCAGGACTCTCTCAATGGATATCCTATATCCTGATTCTGGCAAAACTCTCTCCAGTGGTCATCCAACATCCTGTTTTAGGCAGGACTCTCTCCACTGGACATCCAACATCCTGATTCAGGCAGGACTCTCTCCAGTGGACATTAAACATCCGGATTCTGGCAGGACTGTCTCCAGGGATATCGAATATCCTGATTCAACCAGAATTCTCTCCAGTGGATATCCAGTATCCTGATTCTGTCAGGATTTTCTTCAGTGGATATTGAACATCCTGATTCAGGCAGGATTCTCCAGTGGATATCCAACATCCTGGTTCAGGCAGGACTCACTCTAGTGGATATCCAACATTCTGATGACATTGTAGACAGAGAAATTTTCTACACAGTGATTGCAGGCTGTTATAGGCTTGAGATATAAAAAGTATCTACGTAAATGACGAAGAAAGAANTTCAGACAGGACTCTCTCCAGTGGGCATTAAACATCCTGTTTGAGGCAGGACTCTCTCCAGTGGACATTAAACATCCTGATTCAGGCAAGACTCTCTCCAGTGGACATCTGGCACCTGATTCAGGCAGGACTCTCTCCAGTGGACATCCAACATCCTGATTCAGGCAGAACTCTCTCCACTGACATCCAACATCCTGATTCAGGCAGGACTCTCTCCAGTGAACATTAAACATCCGGATTCTGGCAGGACTGTCTCCACTGGAGATTCAACATCCTGATTGAGGCAGAACTCTCTCCAGTGGATATCCAACATCCTGATTCAACCAGGACTCTCTCCAATGGATATCCTATATCCTGATTCTGGCAAAACTCTCTCCAGTGGTCATCCAACATCCTGTTTTAGGCAGGACTCTCTCCACTGGACATCCAACATCCTGATTCAGGCAGGACTCTCTCCAGTGGACATTAAACATCCGGATTCTGGCAGGACTGTCTCCAGTGGATATCGAATATCCTGATTCAACCAGAATTCTCTCCAGTGGATATCCAATATCCTGATTCTGTCAGGATTTTCTTCAGTGGATATTGAACATCCTGATTCAGGCAGGACTCTCCAGTGGACATCCAACATCTTGGTTCAGGCAGGACTCACTCTAGGTGATATCCAACATCCTGATGACATTGTAGACAGAGGAATTTTCTACACAGTGATTGTAGGCTGTTATAGGCTTGAAGATATAAAAAAAGCATCTACATAAATGACGAAGAAATTCATAATTTTTTAATATCCATTTATTATTAGACTCATTATAATTATTATTACTTGGTCATGAACTCATTTATCTTAATAATATGTTGAGAAAACATGATGACATGTTTGATATTCGAAATGGCTGTATCTCGGTAAATATATGTGTTAAAGCCTTAATATTTAAAATTAGCAAAGAAAGAGTTAACAAAGAAAACGTCCAGTGGTGCGGTAATTCTAATGGTAGCATTTTAAAAGCGATTCTATGGCTGGTTTTGATTTTGAGTTTTGCGAAAAATGACGATTTCGCTGAGGTGGCGATTTTTCCGTGGCAGCTCCGCTTTGCGCCATCTTTTGACAATTATTTACTGATTTAACTGACCGCTGAGCTGTGTAGCCGTCATGTCCCGAGGCACCATGCTTGTTTCTGTCTTTTGTCAGTTTTTTATTATTTGATTTAATCATTGACTATTTTCTGTTTCTATAGGAAATAAGGTAATTAAAAATCAAAAGAAAACAAAAGTTTTTTACCGAGAAATAACCGGCTAGCTGTGTGATGCATCATACTGAACCGCTATATATATATATTTATATAAACATGAGTTATTCACTCATTTATTCTTTGTTTATGAGCATTCTTTTGGATATCCTTGATCCTGACGACAATGAAAGCATATCTGAGAGCTGTTGATATCCTGCACTCTGAATATTGTAAAGGCATCGCATCTATGGATATCTGCTTTCCTTCGATATAATTCTGGTATGTTGTGCCTCAGTGGGACTCCTATTTACTCGTTACAGCCACCGGATTCATTCGCGGGTATTCTACATCCTGATTATAATGTAGGATGTCCATCATCCTGAGATATCCAATATGATTAAAATAATGAGGGCTAATTCCTCATAGTGGACATCTCAGGCATCCATCCTGATTCAGGCAGGACTTTCTCCAGTGGATATCCTGATTCAGGCAGGACTCCACTGGACATCCAATATCCTGATTCAGGCAGGACTCTCTCCAGAGGACATTAAACATCCTGATTGAGGCAGGACTCTCTCCAGTGGATACCCAACATCCATATTCAACCAGGACTCTCTCCAGTGGATATCCAAGTCCTGATTCTCGCAGGACTCTCTCCAGTGGACATCCAACGTCCTGTTTCAGGCAGGACGCTCTCTAGTGGACGTCCAACATCCTGATTCAACCAGGATTCTCATCAGTGGATATCCAACATCCTGATTCTGTCTGGACTTTCTTCGGTTGATATTGAACATCCTGATTCAGGCAGGTCTCTCCAGTGGATATCCAACATCCTGGTTCAGGCAGGACTCACTCTATGTACCCTATGCTGTGTGTACCCTATGCTCACAGGATGAGTATAGGGTACACAATGAACTACCACTCACACGATGGGTATGGGTTGCACAAGAAACTATCACACAGAGGATGAGTATGGAGAGCAAAGTAAACAAAGATACACACGGTGAGAAAGGATTGCACAGTGTCCTATATGACTCACAGAATGAGTATGAGGTGCACAATAAACTACAGGTAACAGGATAAGTATGAGTTGCACAATAATTTACAGGTCACAGGATAGGTATGGGGGTGCACAAACAACTGGTAACAGGATGAGAATGGGTTGCACAATAAATTACAGGTAACAGGATGGGTATGGGGTTGCACAAACTGCTGGTAACAGGATGAGTATGGGATGCACAATAAATTACCGCACAGAGGATGAGTATGGGGTGCACAAACTACTGATAACAGGATGAATATGGGTTACACAATAAATTACAGGTCACATGATGGGTATGGGGTTGAACAAACTACTGGTAACAGGATGAGTATGGGTTGCACAATAAATTACCGCAGAGGATGAGTATGGGGTGCACGTAAACAGGACTCACAGGATGAGTATGGGGTGCACGTAAACAGGACTCACAGGATGAGTATGGGGTGCACAATAAGCTACCATTCACAGGATGAGTCTATGATGTTCGTGCTCTATATTAAGATAACTAAAATACACCTCTGTTTCCAAAAGACTTTAATGACCAATATTTGCAAATATATTTTATGTTTCCGATTTTCTGATAATATAAAACATATCATCATATGTATAGGGGTCCCAGTATTAGTCTTGTTCGTTCTAGACACAATCGAGAATTCCGTGTTCGAATCCTGGGCGGGACAGAAATGGTTGGGAAAATTTCCTTTCACGTAATGCGACTGTTCACCTAGCAGTAAGTAGATACTCAGGAGTTAGTCAGCTTGTTGTGGGGGTTGCATCCTGGGCGGGGTCAGTAATTCGACCTTAAGGATGACCTTGATAAAAGCCTATCGTGTATGAATATACTGTGGCTTCCTGTCCCCCAACACAATGAATTATTATAATTATAATATTATGGTTTATAATTAAGTTCTTAAGAGCGATCCTGTGTCATAATTGACATACGTCTATCTTTACCTCAACATTTTATAAGTTAATTTCTGTCTGTATATGATGATGATCATATACAATTAAGGTAGCATTTCAACTTTATAGGAAATTGTTAAGTCCAAAATATATCTTGATTCTTATACTTGAGATATTGTTACAATAAATGTTTGAAAACAAAGTTTATATCTGTATTTAAAATATAAAACATTTTGCGTTTATCAACGCATCTCTCTGAATTACAATTTTTTTCTGAATTGTGAAGCCTGTATTGGCCGCCTGGCAGGACACTGATGCATTGGAAGTTTTAATGTGTCCGGACACCGGCGATGGTGTCGTATTGGCTATTTATTTAACCATGTCTTGGCTTTCATTTAAGATATATTTTCCTTGAAATGTAGTCACATTATCGTCTACATCTTTGTTTATGCTGACATATAGACCTTTGATGTTACTTTGCACATATGCAAATGAATTACACAATTAATTCACTTGTTTGCAGGCCTTCACAATCCCTGAGATAGCCATCACGTAAATGTAAAAAGGCATATATCTTCACTTTCACTTCAGTTATATTTATGCTAAAGTATTAACATGCAGCTTATATTTCTGTCTTTATTATGACATAGAAAACTTCGTTTATTACAATATTTAGATTAAATTAACATTGATCTTCGAAAGATCATAGTTCCCATGGATAGGGAGAGCGTCGGCCAAGAAATCTTGTTTGAAATATGAATATCTTTCCTGTCTAATAAGATATAATCTCTGTGATGGATTCACAAAAACTTTTTTTTTTTGAGATATATACAAGAGTTGTTACATTCTTGTACACCCACTAGTACGCGAAGCGTTTCGGGCAGGTCCCTGGAATACGATCCCCTGCCGCGAAGAATCGTTTTTTCATCCAAGTACACATTTTACTGTTGCGTTAAACAGAGGCTACAGTTAAGGAATTGCGCCCAATAAATCCTCCCCGGCCAGGATACGAACATGACATAGCGCTCGCGGAACGCCAGGCGAGTGTCTTACCACTACACCACGGAGACTTTTATCTCTGCCTTTCTGATAACATATACAAATATAAGTTATATTTGTGAATCTCTATTAATTAAGCAATATATCAGAGAGTGTGTAGGGTTCGGTGTTCTATGAACGAAAAAGACATGAGTAGTTTAAGTAGCGAACGCATACAAACGAATAACGTTAGTATCTATATAACAAAATTATTGTCCTGTGGAGTTGATTTAACTTAGACACATTTTTATAAATAAATATTAAATGTTTTGTGGCTATTTATGAAAGATATTATTACAAATACCCATTCTACTTATTAATATCATTAATTAAATTTGTGACAATTTGAGCAAAGAATTGCGACGACTGGATCACTGTGTACAGGAGGCTGATATGGCAGCAAACACTCTCCAGGCGACCATATATCTTGGATAAGTCGCTCCACAATTTTGTCGCTTGGACCGTCGACTTCCTATGGCGTCACCTGTAACATATTTACTTCGAATTTCGATATGAAATTACATTATTTCAGAATGAAAATAGGTTTGATCGTGTTCTACGTGCAGCACCAACATTACAGTAAGTAATTATACCATATTTCTTCATTACTTACGTAATGCTAGGAGGATTTGGGTACATTTGGGTAGATTTGGGTAATTCTACGGACCGCCCCTGCTCTTCATTGGTCCTATTC
>WNGS01092210.1:41345383-41375240 GCA_020271785.1 Procambarus virginalis | reverse complement strand
GATCGTATTCCAGGGACCTGCCCGAAACGCTGCGCGTACTAGTGGCTGTACAAGAATGTAACAACTCTTGTATATATCTCAAAAAAAAATTGATATTTGATTCGTCAGCAAATAACAGAACCAAAAGAAGAAAAAGGAAACGGGAAGAACAGTTTGATAATGGAAACGTGTCATTCTCAATACCTCGAGAGAATAGGTGTAGTGCCATTGGAAATATGAGCCAGTCACATACTAATGAAAAGAGAGAAAGATGCAAATTGGAAGTGGACTTTAACGCCCAGCCTATCTCAGGGACGATACGGAAGGCTGTGTAGGGAAATAGGAACGATTGGACTAAAGCCGCAAGATTCATATAAAATCCAAGAGATTCGAAGAGAGCAAAAGGCCATCAGTGAATATTAAAACGTATTTTGGGTTCCCTTCTAATGTACAAAATCCTGAAAAGTTATATTTAGCATTGGTGCACTGTCAAGGGAGAAGGAACTTTCATAGATTACAACAAAACAATTATTGAAATACTGACGATATTTTACGATTCTGTTTTCTTGGAAACTCTGAATACACTGATCAATAATCCAAATGACTTCTTCATGGATGTGATATCAAATCATATATCAGATGTCACCTTTATAGTAGCCATAGCATGACTATGCACTCTACGTATGTCCAAGCACTCTACATTAGGTCGTGATTCCTGGAAATCTATATCCATCAAGAATTAAATTAAAATTAAAATTTTGCCCCGAAGGGCGAGTTTATTGAGCAGCGCCACTCATCTTGTGAGTGGACACACCGCCATAGCAGCATGTACAACACTCCCCAATAGGAAGAAACCCCGCTGGGTTGTTCATCCTGTCACTTGTACCCAGAAACAGCTGGGACTTGCTTAACTGTCTCAAGTGAACAGCTTCTCAAACAAGCCCTTAACATTATTAGAGAGAGCGTACTTACCGATGTTATCCCAGTCACACAGGAGTGGTGACCGCGCCGCTACACGAAGAAGGAAATAAAGCGGACACAAACAATTATGAACCGAGAGAGAGAGCACTAACATCACAAACAATACACATCTTTACAAGAGTGCTAAGGACAAAGGTCACACAACACATGAAATGACAACGTCAACATAACCCTGGACAACCTGAGCTCAGAACAAGGCGCTCTTAATTTCCAAACTTTTTCTCATCCTCATATTTGACCTAGACCAGGACACAAACTGGACTACTGTATTGTCCTTTACAGATGACACTTGGGATTTTCATGAGAGTAGACAATATAGAGGACACAGCAAACCTCCAAAGTGATGGTAATCAGGCCTTAAATGGGCCACAGAAAATATAATGATGTTTAATGGAGAGAAGTTCCAGCTCCTGGGCTATGCAAAGAACAAAAATATCAAAACGGAAGCCACAAAAAAAAATGCACTCAAATCACACTGCAGCACGAAAAAGTAATATACATTTCTTTTGGAGTAATTATATGTAAAGCTAGAGCACCTTACTTCTAGAGAACACAATAAAGTAGGTGTCACAGCTACAAGGTTCACGGGAGACATCTCCTGTCCACGAAGCTCACCATAGCCCGTGCTTCTTGCCCAGCTCCTGTGCCAGGTAAGTTACGGGCTCACCATAGCCCGTGCTACTTGGAACTTTTTCCGAGTAGCTGAATCTATAACAACAACAACAACAGCTACAAGGTGTACAGTCCCCAATGGGTGAAAAAGCACCTCATCTTACACGTAAGTGAAGTCTCTCAGCTGTTTGGTATAATATTGAACAGGTGGTTTATAAGTGTGGCTGGAGCTCCATGGGTGCAGGTGCGATCATGTTAAACGGTCTCAATATGTCCTCAAAAATTAGTTAATTTAAATATCTGCTGGTAACATGGAGACCTGTGTGCTCCTGATTTACCTTCAGCTGAAGAGTTTACCCTTTCCCAGAACACCTCCTTAGTGGGCAGCTCCTATTGGCCCATACGAGACAACTACTATATATATCCAGCCAAACTCATCCATGTAAGTCTAAGCTACGCTTGAAACAATGTAGTGATCCCACGTGTGTTACGCTACCCCCAGTAACCATAAATAAACATAGAGCAACAATTGTGGTCAGCAGTCATGGCTTGGATCAAGCCTAGGAGACTCTGCAGCCCTCTGTGGATCCTGTCATGTTGTTTGACAGGATCGTGCCTCGTGCCCGCCGCTGGGGTCCTCCTGATACCAGAATACCCCAGGAAAAAGCGCTTCCACGTTGGGATACATAATGGGTTTGCGACGAGTGAAGGTTTAATATCCATCATGTGTCTGCCTCTCATCCTGCTTCATACTTCTCTTCTGTTTTGAGCTGGAAGCGAGGATCAGACCGAGCCTTGGCTGGCGTGGAGAGCTCTTAATCAGCCGGGCGACCTTCGCCCTCGTGCAAGCCTCGACAAAGGGGTCGAGTCTCTGGTTCAATTGCTTTATTGGGGCGTTGTGCGTGGGTCTTTCATCCCGATTTATATGAGCAACGTTGACCAGACCACACACTAGAAGGTAAAGGGACGACGACGTTTTGGTCCGTCCTGGACCATTCTCAAGTCGATCAAGTCCAGGACGGACCGAAACGTCGTCGTCCCTTCACCTTCTAGTGTGTGGTCTGGTCAACATACTTTAGCCACGTTATTGTGACTCATCGCCTGCATATGAGCAACGTTCTCGACTCTCAATCGTGGATCCTGGGTTCAATTACATACAGCCACCAAACCCCAGGTGTTTATGAATGAAAAGCGCTTTACACACGGCTCAACTGATGACGTTCGAAAATTTCTCGAACAGTGTTTTAATGACGTCCTCTGTTCGAATTGAAGCTGTAAATGCTTCACCCACGCATTTCAAATACAAATACACAGCGCCGGCGAAAAACAAAATGGGCAGAGATTCTTTCACTGATGCCCCTGTTACCTAGAAGTAAATAGGTACCTGGGAGTTAGTCAGCTGTTACGGGCTGCTTCCTGGGGTGTGTGTGTGTGTGTGGTGTGGAAAACAAATAGTAGTAGTTAGAAACGGTTGATTGACAGTTGAGAGGCAGGCCGAAAGAGCAGAGCTCAACCCCCGCAAGCACAACTAGGTGAATACATACATACATACATATACACACACACACACACACACACACACACACACACACACACACACACACACACACACACACACACACACACACACACACACACGTGTGTGTGTGTGAGAATATTATCTCCTACAATAGGAGATGAAGTACTTAATGAAACGGACAGAGAGAAAGATCTAGGAGTTGATATCACACCAAACCTGTCTCCTGAAGCCCACATAAAAAGGATAACATCTGCGGCATATGCGAGGCTGGCTAACATCAGAACAGCGTTCAGGAACCTGTGTAAGGAATCATTCAGAATCTTGTACACCACATATGTAAGACCAATCCTGGAGTATGCAGCCCCAGCATGGAGCCCGTACCTTGTCAAGCACAAGACGAAGCTGGAAAAAGTCCAAAGGTATGCCACTAGACTAGTCCCAGAACTAAGAGGCATGAGTTACGAGGAAAGGCTGCGGGAAATGCACCTTACGACACTGGAAGACAGAAGAGTAAGGGGAGATATGATCACAACCTACAAAATCCTCAGAGGAATCGACCGGGTAGACAAGGACAAACTATTCAACACTGGGGGGACGCGAACAAGGGGACACAGGTGGAAACTGAGTACCCACATGAGCCACAGAGACGTTAGAAGGAACTTTTTCAGTGTCAGAGTAGTTAACGGATGGAATGCATTAAGCAGTGATGTGGTGGAGGCTGACTCCATACACAGTTTCAAGGGTAGATATGATAGAGCCCAGTAGGCTCGGGAATCTGTACACCGGTTGATTGACAGTTGAGAGGCGGGACCAAAGAGCCAAAGCTCAACCCCCGCAAGCACAAATAGGTGAGTACACACACACACACACACACACACACACACACACACACACACACACACACACACACACACACACACGCGCGCGCGCACACGCACACGCACGCACGCTTACTGTCCCTGACAAAACTAAGTGTTAAAGTGTATCAAAACTGCGTTTGTTGACACCCGCATACATAGAAAACTGGGCGCGACGCTCCCGTTTTCTTCCATTTAAGGACACTCTTAACAAAATAAATCTTGAAGGTATTAACGCGTTCTTAAAAGGTAATTTACCCCTACTTTCGTATTAGAAAATTTGAGTGATGATATATATATACTGTAGTCAGTAACGAGAGCACTTGAGCTCATTAGCGTAGCAACGTTAACAAGCGCCTAAAAAATAAATAATTTATGTCAGCAGGAATTGAGACACTTTCTGGGAACCGCGTTTACTGAGAAAACATACAAAGGTATACGAAAAGTTGCTTTTTATGCCTAAAGTTGGTATAATTCATGTAGTTGACAGTTATCTCATTATATTAAGCATGATTCCTAGTGCTCGGAGGTAGTTCTTATATTGGCCAGCCTCGCATAGGCCGCTGATGATATCCTTTTGATGTGAGTTTCAGGGTTTCAGCTCTTTTTTTTTTCTCTCTATCTGATTCTTGAAGGATATCATCTCCCAGTTGGTACCTCCTGCTCCCGTCGCCTATTTTAATTACTTTGCATTTACTTGAGTTAAACTCTAGTAGCCATTTCTTGGACTACTCCTTCAGTTTGTCCAGGTCATCTTGTAGTCTCTTGCTGTCTTTCTCTGTCCTTATCCTTCTCAAAATATTAGCATCAGTAGCTCTAGTTTAGTGATGCTATTGTGTCCTTACTTCCTCTGCTCTTACCTTAATGTTGAACTGTTCAGGTTCAGTTGTGAGGGAGGGATTATCAGGGAAAGCGCCAAGCCATTACGACTATACAGCACTTGGAAAGGGGTCAGGATAAGGATTTGGGATGGGACGGGGTGAAGGAAAGGTGCCCAACCACTTGGACGGTCGGGGATTGAACGCCGACCTGCATGAAGCGAAACCGTCGCTCTACCGTCCAGCCCAAGTAGTTGGGATAGGTTCAGTTGTGAACATTCCATGGAAGCTGGCATTAAGTTCCTCACAAATTTCCTGATTATTTCCTGTATATCACCCCCCTTTTTCATAACCTGGTTACTTGTTCATTCACTGTCGGTTTCCTTCTTATATGATTATTTTTAGTGTTTCTTAACTTTAAAGGCATTATAATTTTCATAGTTTCTTTCCGACATTCTTCGTATGAGAAGAATGAATTTCGTATCTCATCTTCGTATGTTTATTTATTTATTTATTTTTATTTATTTATATATATACAAGAAGGTACATTGGGTTTGTGAGAATACATTGAATAGTACAGTATTTACAATCTTGTAAAGCAAAGGTAAAGTGTATTGGTTCCTGGCCCATTTCCCTATCATGCCTGCTTTTACAGTTATGAATGGCGTTAGCCTCTACAACCTGCTGCTTTAAGTCATTCCATATACTCACTATAATTACGCTAAAAGACAACTTCCTAACATCTCTATGACACATCTGAGTCTCAAGCTTCCATCCGTGCCCCCTTGTTCTGTTGATATTAATTATAAACATTTCCTCTCTTTCCATCTTGTCAGTCTCTTTAAGTATTTTATACGTCTGAATCATGTCCCCCCTCTCCTTCCTCCGTTCTAACTTCGTCAGGTTTCGTTCCTTCAGTCTGTTTTTTGTATCTCATCCCTCGCAGCTCTGGGACGAGTCTTGTTGCAAACTTCTGCACATTTTCGTACATCCTTATGTTTTTTTAAGATGGGTGCTCATCTTAAAAAATGAAAGACGTTAGAGAGAATTTTTTCAGTGTCAGAATAGTAGACAAATGGAATGCATTAGGTAGTGATGTGGTGGAGGCTGACTCCATACACAGTTTCAAGTGTAGATATGATAGAGCCCAATAGGCTCAGGAACCTGTACACCTGTTGATTGACAGTTGAGAGGCGGGAAGAAAGAGCCAGAGCTCAACCCCGCAAGCACAATTAGGTGAGTACAGGAGGGGATCTGGTAGCTGAGCGGACAGCGCGCAGGACTCATAATTCTGTGGTCCGGGCTCGATTCCCGGACCAGGCAGAAACAAATGGGCAGAGTTTTTTCACCCTGATGCCCCTGTTACCTAGAAGTAAATAGGTACCTGGGAGTTAGACAGCTGTTATGGAGCTGCTTCCTAGATGAGTGTGTGTGTGTGTGTGTGTGTGTGTGTGTGTGTGTGTGTGTGTGTGTGTGTGTGTGTGTGTGTGGTGTGTGTGTGTGTTGTGTGAAAAAAAAGCATTAGTAGTTAGTTACAGTTGATTGACAGTTGAGAGACGGGCCAAAAGAGCAGAGCTCAACCCCCGCAAGAACAACTAGGTGAATACACACACACGCGCACACACAGGAAGCAGGCCGTAACAGCTGTCTAACACCCAGGTACCTATTTACTTCTAGGTAACAGGGGCATCAGGGTGAAAGAAACTCTGCGCATTTTGTTTCTCGCCGGCGCTGTGAATCTAACCCCGGTCCACATGATTACGTGAACAGGGTGCTGTCCACTCAGCCCCCAGCGCCAGAGAGAGAGAGAGAGAGAGAGAGAGAGAGAGAGAGAGAGAGAGAGAGAGGAGAGAGAGAGAGACAGAGAGAGAGAGAGAGAGAGAGACAGAGATAGAGAGAGACCACAGAGAGAGAAGGGGGGGGGGGGCAGGAGCTGTTCACTGGCTTCGGAGGTTTGGATACACGTGTCACTCAAGCTAATCTTGCAAGCCATGCTCAGGCTATGCACGTCCAACCTGTGGCCAACCCCCTAACACGCTTGCATAATTCTTAATGTAGTGTGTAATACAAAACGGTGCTTGCTTAAATACAAATTAATATATATATATATTATATATATATATATATATATATATATTATATATATATATATATTTATATATATATATATATATATTATATATATATATATATATATATATTATAGTTTTTATGTATAGTTAGGGCCTAGGTTAGATTCTTAAGGTTCTGTTGTTAATTAGTTGTANGGCTGGTTGACGCGGCGTGAGGCAGGGAGGGTTGACTGGCTGGTTGACGCGGCGTGACGCAGGGAGGGTTGCTGGGCTGGCTGACGCGGCGTGAGGCAGGGAGGGTTGGCTGGCTGGCTGACGCGGCGTGAGGCAGGAGGGGGTGGCTGGCTGACGCGGCGTGAGGCAGGGAGGGTTGGCTGGCTGGCTGACGCGGCGTGAGGCAGGGAGGGTGGCTGGCTGGCTGAGCAGCGCGGACGCAGGGAGGGCTGGCTGGCTGGCTGACGCGGCGTGAGGCAGGGAGGGTGGACTGGCTGGCTGGACGCGGCGTTGAGGCAGGGGAGGGTTGACTGGTTGACGCGGCGTGACGCAGGGAGGTGGACTGGCTGGCTGACGCGGCGTGAGGCAGGGAGGGTTGACTGGTTGACGCGGCGTGACGCAGGGAGGGTTGACTGGCTGGCTGACGCGGCGTGAGGCAGGGAGGGTTGGCTGGTTGACGCGGGCGTGACGCAGGGAGGGTTGACTGGCTGGCTGACGCGGCGTGAGGCAGGGAGGGTTGGCTGGCTGGTTTGACGCGGCGTGAGGCAGGGAGGGTTGGCTGGCTGGCTGACGCGGCGTGAGCAGGGAGGTTGGCTGGCTGGTTGACGCGGCGTGAGGCAGGGAGGGTTGGCTGGCTGGCTGACGCGGCGTGAGGCAGGGAGGGTTGACTGGCTGGCTGACGCAGCGTGACGCAGGGAGGGTTGGCTGGCTGACGCAGCGTGACGCAGGGAGGGCTGACTGGCTGGCTGACGCAGCGTGAGGCAGGGAGGGCTGACTGGCTGGCTGACGCAGCGTGAGGCAGGGAGTGCAGGCTGGCTGACGCAGCGTGAGGCAGGGAGGTTGACTGGCTGGCTGACGCGGCGTGACGCAGGGAGGGTTGACTGGCTGGCTGACGCAGCGTGACGCAGGGAGGGTTGACTGGCTGGCTGACGCAGCGTGACGCAGGAGGGTTGGCTGGCTGACGCAGCGTGACGCAGGGAGGGCTGACTGGCTGGCTGACGCAGCGTGAGGCAGGGAGGGCTGGCTGGCTGGCTGACGGCGTGAGGCAGGGAGGGTTGGCTGGCTGGCTGACGCGGTGTGAGGCAGGGAGGGTTGGCTGGCTGACGCAGCGTGAGGCAGGGAGGGCTGGCTGGCTGACGCAGCGTGAGGCAGGGAGTGCAGGCTGGCTGACGCAGCGTGAGGCAGGGAGGGTTGGCTGGCTGGCTGACGCAGCGTGACGCAGGGAGGGCTGGCTGGCTGGCTGACGCAGCGTGACGCAGGGAGGGCTGGCTGGCTGGCTGACGCAGCGTGACGCAGGGAGGGCTGGCTGGCTGGCTGACGCAGCGTGAGGCAGGGAGGGCTGGCTGGCTGGCTGACGCAGCGTGAGGCAGGGAGGGCTGGCTGGCTGGCTGACGCAGCGTGACGCAGGGAGGGCTGGCTGGCTGGCTGACGCAGCGTGACGCAGGGAGGGCTGGCTGGCTGGCTGACGCAGCGTGAGGCAGGGAGGGCAGGCTGCTGACGCAGCGTGACGCAGGGAGGGCTGTCTGGCTACTCTCTGTGGAGTAGCAGAGAGGACTATATTTAAATATTTAGGTGGTGGAGGGAAGGGTTGTATGTGGGAGGGAAGGTGGTGGAGGGAGGGAATGGAGGAAGGGTGGTGGGAGGGAGATACAAAAGGAGAAGCAAGGAATGTAAGAGGGAGGAGCATGAATAGGAAGTGGAGTTAACAGTGAGGGGAAAGTGGGGGGGAGGGGGTCGTCTCCGTTCCCACCAGCATGCCAAGTCCTCTCCATTGTCTCCTCTCTACAGCTGTGGTTGTACCTTTAAACACGCAGCCAATCCAGTTGGAGCAGTTCTCACCCAGAGCGGCTGCTGCTAAGCCCTGCACCCTGTTCAGCGTGGTGTTCAAGACGCGCACGCTCTCTCTCTCTCTCCTTGTCTAGCATTCACCTTGCAAGTTGTGTAACCCACTTAACGTCTCCTTACTTCTCTGCGTCGCCTTCTTCACATGTGAGGACGTTGCTTGCTGACACTGCCACCTGTTCTCATCTCTACGTATCCCCTCCCCTCCCTCCCTTCCCTCTCTCTCACTCTCTCTCTCTCTTCTCTCCCCCTCCCTCCCCAACTCAATTTTGTCACGAGTGAGAGTTGATATGACGAGCAGATTGGTTGCCACTTTGTGTCTACCCTTGGCATTATTCAGTAATCTCTGGGGGAATATCACATTAGTGATCATTCTTGTTATCTTAGTCAATCGTGTTATCGTGTCAATGCACCGGTAGACACGACGCCTGACACGGCACTGGCATAATGTTGGTGCCAGTGGTGCCTGCGTGTGAGTGAGCCCGTGGCTCTGGAGGCACGACTACGAGGCCCGGTGACCCTCCCACACGTGACCCCGGGTGTGATAGCCGCCACGGAGACGGACGACCCGCCCTGATTGCCTGGAGGTGAGCCAGCTGCCTCTATCTCACTTCCCTGCTCACGTCCGCTGCCCTACCTCAACCTCTCCTGCTGCTGCTGCTGCTGTTCCTGATGCTCCTACTTCTGTTCCTGCTGCTCCTACTTCTGTTCCTGCTGCTCCCACTTCTGTTCCTGATGCTCCTACTTCTGTTGCTGTTGCTGCTGCTCTAGTTGCTGATGTTGCTGTTGTTGATGCTGCTACTTCTGTTGCTGTTGCTGCTGATGTTGCTGCTGCTGCTCTAGTGCTGCTGCTGCTGTTCCTGATGCTGCCACTTCTGTTGCTGTTGCTCTTACTGTTGCTATTATTGCTGATATTAATGTTGCTGATGTTCCTGTTACCTCTGATTGCGGTCCTGTGTATAATTGCTATCCAAAACTATACTAAAGATTGAGTATATCGCTGGATGTATTACAATGACACATGCATGTGGTGAACCCCAATGCAATTGATGAGAAATATGCGTAATGAACATAAATTGACCTTTAGAGAGCATATTAGAGTAGCAAGATTCCACCTTTCACAATTACTCAACCAGTATGACGAAGTATTGGAAGACCACCAACTTGCAGACGATGAGCCACAATAACGGGGCTGAAGATATGATGACCAGAAACCACATGTCAGACCATGAAGGAAGGTCGACGTTTCGGTCCGTCCTGGGGCCAGATTCACGAAGCAGTTACGCAAGCACTTACGAACGTGTATGCACATTTGATGGTGCTACATAGCCTTCCCAGTTTGGTGCCTTCTATTGATAATTACTTACTTACGAACGTGTACATCTTTCCTCAATCTTTGACGGCTTGGGTTACATTTATTAAACAGTTTACAAGCATGGAAACTTGCCAATCAACTGCTGTTGTTGTTATAAACAGCCTCCTGGTGCTTCGGAACTCATTAACTGTTTAATAATTGTAAACAAAGCCGCCAAAGATTGAGAAAAGATGCACAGGTTCGTAAGTGCTTGCGTAACTGCTTCGTGAATCTGGCCCCAGGAGCATTATCGTGTCATTACACGACACGATAAAGGTCCAGCACGGACCGAAACGTTGTCGTTTCCTCATTATCGAAGGTGTCGTTTGGTCATCAATATCTAGATATTATAGCAGCATACTCGCACACAAACATACAAGTTCCTCCAATAGTCACGAGGACAGTGTGGCCACATACACCCCGCATGCACAAACCCTCGCATGACGCTTGAGAAATGTGGCCAGGGAGCGATAGCCCACAAGATGAGATTCAAAGAAATGACAAAGTCTTGCGATGGATATTAAATTTCCTGACAAGCAGCAGATCGCAGAAAGTAACAGTGAACCGGACACAATCGAGCATGAGTACGGTGACAAGTCTGAGTGCGGTGACAAGCCTTCCAGTACGGTGACAAGCCTTCCAGTACGGTGACAAGCCTTCCAGTACGGTGACAAGCCTTCCAGTACGGTGACAAGCCTTCCAGTGCGGTGACAAGCCTTCCAGTGCGGTGACAAGCCTTCCAGTGCGGTGACAAGCCTTCCAGTACGGTGACAAGCCTTCCAGTACGGTGACAAGCCTTCCAGTACGGTGACAGCCTTCCAGTGCGGTGTCAAGCCTTCCAGTGCGGTGTCAAGCCTTCCAGTGCGGTGACAAGCCTTCCAGTGCGGTGACAAGCCTTCCAGTACGGTGACAAGCCTTCCAGTGCGGTGTCAAGCCTTCCAGTACGGTGACAAGCCTTCCAGTACGGTGACAAGCCTTCCAGTGCGGTGACAAGCCTTCCAGTACGGTGACAAGCCTTCCAGTACGGTGACAAGCCTTCCAGTGCGGTGTCAAGCCTTCCAGTGCGGTGACAAGCCTTCCAGTACGGTGACAGGCTTTCCGTACGGTGACACCTTCCAGAAGGTGAAGAGACGACGAAGTTTCGGTCCGTCCTGGACCATTCCCGTCCTGGAGAATGGTCCAGGACGGACCGAAACGTCGTCGTCTCTTCACCTTCTAGTGTGTGGTCTGGTCAACATACTTTAGCCACGTTATTGTGACTCATCGCCTATCTTGAACTGTCTCATTAGGAGATACTGAAAACCAATAATATCTTTCAATGGGCGACTAAAGTAACATGATATTCAACAGTGAATATCAGAACTTAAATATGATGCAAGATATAATTAGATCTCGTAGAATGGAAACAAAATCTAAAGGATCTGGGAATAATGATGTCAGACGTCTTAACGTTTAGTGAGCAGAGCCAAGCAGACACAACCAACCAGGAAAATGATCATGTGCATTATGAGCAGCTTCATATCCAGGGATTCCACCACAATGCACCGACTATCAAAGCAATTCCAGGCACACTTTGACGCAGTAAAGCACTCAAATTATTGTGCCCGTCTCAAAGCACCAAAAAAGTACTCCTTGGAAAGGAGACGAGAAAGATACCACACAGTACATACATGGAAGATGCTGGTAGGCCAAGGGGGGCCAAATATGTACAATAAAGTACTATACCAACTTCTTGGAGCAAAAGATACGGTAGGAAATGCAGATAAGACCACATGAGTAGAGGTGCCACACGCTTCCCATCCTCCTCTCCCCCCACACACAGTAAATGAAATATTGCCAGAACTCAAGTGGATATTTTCAAGAGATAATTCTACACATTTCTGCAGCAAGTTGTTCGGCGTCAGCTGTGTTGTAAGTGATATTGAGCGAGTTACAGCGGTCTTGTACACCTTCCCTACACCTTGAGACGCATGCTAGAGAACTTCTCGCCACGTTTTGTAGATTCATAAAGGAACTGTACACCTCGCTGACGTTGTCCAGATCCACCAGTGTCTCTTTATTCTCTGGTGCACTTGTGTCCCGCCTTTGTGTCACTGCTACCCTCCTGTGTGTCACTGCTTCCCGCCTCTGTGCCACCGCTAGCCTCCTCTGCGTCACCGCTACCCTCCTCTGCGTCACCGCTACCCTCCTCTGCGTCACCGCTACCCTCCTCTGCGTCACCGCTACCCTCCTCTGCGTCAGTCCTTTGTCCCCCTGGTGTAGTCCCCCAGGTAGCCTCGTCTTGTACCGAGGATCCAGTAATGATATTTACCATCAAGGGAGGAGTAGAGGACGGGACCTCCCGCGCTGACCCGTCTCTCTACGTTACTGCTGTAAACACACTTGTCTCCCGTGGGAACGTGCAGCACGGCTGGCTTCTTTCCCGGCCTGCTGCCATCCTCGTGGGTCGTGCTAGGTCTGCTGTCATCCTCATGGGTCGTACCAATATTGCACCATTAGTATCTGGGTTCTTCTCCTCCATCCACTTAGTACTGAGAGGCTGTGGAAGGACTTGTGATCGCCTGTTGGTACTTGGATGACTGTAATGCCAGGTAGAAATACCCTTTAAAACAGTGTGTGTGTGTGTGTGTGTGTGTGTGTGTGTTAATGATTTATGGATGTGATAAAACTGTGTGAGTGTGTGTGTTATGCTCTACACTACGGACACGCCCTCGTGTGCTCTCCTGCTCTCACTCACCTCTATTTGGCAGGTAAACACTGTCATGTTTTTGTGCCATTAGAACATTACAGTGTGTGTGTATGTGCTCACCTGTTTGTGTCTGCAGGATCGAGCATTGACTCTTGGATCCCGCCTTTCTAGACATCGGTTGTTTACGGCAATGACTCCGGTTCTTTTTCCCTATCATATCTAGTTTTAAATTATGAATAGAGTTTGCTTCCACAACCTGTTCCTTAAGTGCATTCCATTTTCTCTCTCTTCTCTCACGCTGAAAGAAAACTTCCTAACATCTCTGTGACTCATCTGAGTTTCCAGTTTCCACCCATGTCCCCTCGTTCTATTAATATTAAGTGAGAACATTTCATCTATTTCCACTTTGTCAATTCCCTTGAATATTTTATATGTTCCAATCATGTCCCCCCATCTCCCTTCTTTTATCTAGTGTCGTAAGGTTCAGTTCCTTCAGACGCTCTTCATATTCCATCCCTCGTAACTCTAGGACGAGCCTCGTCGCAAACTTCTGAACCTTTTCCAGTTTCCTTCAGGTGGGAACTCCATGATGGGGAGGCAAACTCTAAGACTGGCTTCACGTAGGCAGTGTAAAGCGCCCTAAAAGCCTCCTCACTTAGTTTCTTAATGATGTTCTAACTTTTACCAGTGTAGAGTACGCTGCTGTCGATATCCTATTTATATGTGCCTCGGGAGTTAGATTAGGTGTTAAGCTTACGACCTTTCCGCTTACTCCTGCCTGCCTCTCAAGTTTGTATAGCAGTCTCATGTGCGGTACTGTACCAAAGGCTTTTTGGCAGTCTAGAAATATGCAGTCTGCCCAGCCTTCCCTGTCCTGCCTTATCCTTGTTATTTTATCATAGAATTCCAAAAGGTTTGTTAGGCAGGATTTCCCTTTCCAGAATCCATGTCGATGTTTGTTTACAAACGTAATGTTCTCCAGGTGTGCAATCAGTTTTAGACTAATTATTCTTTCCAGTATTTTGCAGGGGTGCTTGTCATTGATATGGGTCTGTAGTTAAGTGCCTCCTCCCTATCTCCTTTCTTGAAAATCGGCACGACATTAGCCTTCTTCCAGCAACTGGGCAATTCTCCCGACATAAGTGACGTTAAAGATCATTGCCAGAGGCACGCTGAGGGCCTGCGCTGCCTCTCTTAGTACCCACGGTGATACTTTGTCTGGTCCAACCAACACTACTGGCACCTTGTTCACACTACTGGCACCTTGTTCACACTACTGGCACCTTGTTCACACTACTGGCACCTTGTTCACACTACTGGCACCGTGTTCACACTACTGGCACCGTGTTCACACTACTGGCACCGTTTCACACTACTGGCACCGTGTTCACACTACTGGCACCGTGTTCACACTACTGGCACCTTGTTCACACTACTGGCACCGTGTTCACACTACTGGCACCGTGTTCACACTACTGGCACCGTGTTCACACTACTGGCACCTTGTTCACACTACTGGCACCGTGTTCACACTACTGGCACCTTGTTCACACTACTGGCACCGTGTTCACACTACTGGCACCGTGTTCACACTACTGGCACCTTGTTCACACTACTGGCACCGTGTTCACACTACTGGCACCTTGTTCACACTACTGGCACCGTGTTCACACTACTGGCACCGTGTTCACACTACTGGCACCGTGTTCACACTACTGGCACCTTGTTCACACTACTGGCACCGTGTTCACACTACTGGCACCGTGTTCACACTACTGGCACCTTGTTCACACTACTGGCACCGTGTTCACACTACTGGCACCGTGTTCACACTACTGGCACCTTGTTCACACTACTGGCACCTTGTTCACACTACTGGCACCGTGTTCACACTACTGGCACCAATGTTGTCTTCTCTAGTGCCAAAGAGCAGTGTTGCCCCCTGCGTGGCACCTCGCTGCCTCATCCACCGTTGTTCTTCGTGTTCCCTGGCTTGGCAGCGGTTGCCAGGACCTGGGCACTGGAGGAGGGCCAAGAGGCAGTGCCAGGGGTCGTAAAGGAGGGGGACACGCTGGGTTTAGCGGCGTCACTGTGGTTAGGGTGTGGAGACGGGCCATTAGTGGTGCATTAATGATGGGGGGCAGACGCTGGCTGGCTGGCTGGCTGGCTGGCTGGCTCTCCTTCTCTCCCTAATATACCATCCTCGACGTCTCTCTCTCTCTCTCTCTCTCTCTCNTATATATATATATATATATATATATATATATATGTATATATATATATATATATATATATATATATATATATATATATATATATATATAAACAAAATTAACGTTATCTCTTATGACATTGGCAGGTACTGAGGCTCGGTAGGGAACACCCCCATGGAACCTGTCATTGAGTACCTCACAGATTTCCATATCACTTTCTGTGTCTGCCAATCCCGTTTTTTCACAGCCTTGCCACTTGGTTGTTCAATGTCAGTTTCCTTCTTACATGTCGATGCAGTAGTAGCCGTTGTGTCTTTACTGTCATAGCAACATCCTTCTCGGATTTTCTTTCCAATTTCTTATGAGATCTTGAGATCTTGAGATCTTGAGATCTTGAGATCTTGATTATGTTTATGTACTCTGTTGCGTCTATTCCTGTTTTCCCGTCCCGTCCCGTTCATGCAGGTCGGCGTTCAATTCCCGACCGTCCAAGCGGTTGGACACCATTCCTTCCCCCCACCGTCCCATTCCAAATCCTAATCCTGAACTCTTCCAAGTGCTTTATAGTCGTAATGGCTTGGCGCTTTCCCCCTGATAATTGCTTGCTGTCCCTCCTGCTTTCCCGCCTGACTTCTAGACATTGTTTATCAAACGATGGGTTATTACCTTCACGTCTTTTTTTCCTTTATTGTTGGTATGAAAGACTTCAGCTCCCGCGCATCTCCATTTGGATTGGTCCATCATTTTCTGTATGGGTTTTCCTCTTAAGTTCCTCCTCCCACTGTACGTGGGAGGAGGATATACTCTTATAATTTATTCATAATTTCCATAGTCAACTCTCCTTTCCCTGACGATCCCCCTCCCCCCCCCCTTGTCCTGCGGTCATATTTTTAAGTTGGATCATATCGTGAAAGATTAGGGCACACTTATCACTGGCTCCTGGTGGTATGTCATGGTCCAAGTCTTTGATGTCTTTCTCTTTCTCACTGAAGATCAGGAGCCAGATTCATGAAGCTGTTACGTAAGTACTTACGAACATGTGCATCTTTCCTCAATCTTTGACGGCTTTGGTTACATTTATTAAACAGTTTACAAGTTTGAACACTTGCCAATCAACTGTTGTTATTGTTATAAAGATCCTCTTGGTGCTTCAGAGCTCATTAACTGTTTAATTATTGTAAACAAAGCTGCCACAGATTGAGAAAAGATGTACAGGTTCGTAAGTGCATGCGTAACTGCTTCGTGAATCTGGCCCCAGGTCTAATAAGCTTGATGTGTCATCTCTTGTGTTAAGAAGTTTCATTTCATATGCGTCAAGAAGTATCTGTCTACAACTTCCACTAATTTTCCTTCCCTACGTGTCTTCTCCCACCATAGGGACGCCTCGATTCCCAGTCCATCTCTCCATGATTTAGGTCCCCCATGACCAGTTGCTCTGCTCTCATTCTGGGAGGTAGATGCTGTTGCTGCTTGTTGTTGTTGTTAAAGATTCGCTACCTGGAACAAGAAGCTCCAAGTAGCACGGGCTATGGTGAGCCCGTAGTGGATGTTGTATATTGTTGCTGCTGTCTGCAGTTCATCTATGCACGCGTTATCCTCATATTCCTGTCTGGATATTTCTGCTTGTT
Organism: Procambarus virginalis; assembly: GCA_020271785.1. NCBI lineage: Eukaryota > Metazoa > Arthropoda > Malacostraca > Decapoda > Cambaridae > Procambarus > Procambarus virginalis. The sequence goes on along the minus strand of WNGS01092210.1, from coordinate 41,358,463 downwards.
TAGTGAGGGGGGGATTGTATATTACCAGGACCCCCCTATCCGGGCTTCCCGCCTGGTGTTAAAGAGTCCCAGTGATCGAGCCTGTGTGGTTGATTGTACACAGGCCTTGCAATTCTTCTAACGTCCACTCTTCCTTCGTGTGTGTGTGTGTGTGTGTGTGTGTGTGTGTGTGTGTGTGTGTGTGTGTGTGTGTGTGTGTGTGTGTGTGCGTGCGTGTGTGTGCGTGTGTGTGTGTGTGTGTGTGTGTGTGTGTGTGTGTGTGTGTGTGTGTGTGTGTGTGTGTGTGTGTGTGTGTGTGCGTGCGTGCGTGCGTGTGTGTGTGTGTGTGTGTGTGTGTGTGTGTGTGTGTGTTTTCTCACCTATTTGTGCTCACCTAATTGTGCTTGCGGGGGTTGAGCTCTGCTTTTTGGTCCCGCCTCTCAACCGTCAATCAACTGGTGGACCGATTCCTGAGCCTAGTGGGCTCTGTCGTATGTACCTTTGAAGCTGTGTATGGAGTCAGTCTCCACCACATTACTGCCTAATGCATTCCATCTGTTAACTACTCTGACACTACTGACACTGTGTGTGTGTGTGTGTGTGTGTGTGTGTGTGTGGTGTGTGTGTGTGTGTGTGTGTGTGTGTGATGTGTGAGTGATGTGTATGTACTTAACAGCTATTTGTGCCTGCAGGTTGGAACTGGACAACATGAGAGGGAAGAGGTGGGGGGAGCCACAGCACAATACCAGTAGAGGCTAACACCTCTACTTTAATGTACAACACTAGTCTCGACACTCCCCTTCCCTCACCCCTCTCTCCTCTCTCACTTTCCCCTCCCCTACCCCTCCATCCCTCACCCATTTCTACTATCTCACCATCCCCTCCTCTCTCCAGTTCCTACTGTCTCATCTCTTCCCAATTCCCCATTATCCCAGTACCCTCTCCCTCACCCAGTGCCACCGGGAGGCTGCCCCAGTGCCATCGGGAGGCTGCCCCAGTGCCATCGGGAGGCTGCTCTAGTGCCACCGGGAGGCTGCCCCAGTGCCACCGGGAGGCTGCCCCAGTGCCATCGGGAGGCTGCTCTAGTGCCACCGGGAGGCTGCTCTAGTGCCACCGGGAGGCTGCCCCAGTGCCACCGGGAGGCTGCCCCAGTGCCACCGGGAGGCTGGCGGGACAGTGCCACCTGGAGGCTGGCGGGACAGTGCCACCTGGAGGCTGGCGGGACAGTGCCACCTGGAGGCTGGCGGGACAGTGCCACCTGGAGGCTGGCGGGACAGTGCCACCTGGAGGCTGGCGGGACAGTGCCACCTGGAGGCTGGCGGGACAGTGCCACCTGGAGGCTGGCGGGACAGTGCCACCTGGAGGCTGCCTTTATCTTATACGAGAGAAGTGAGGAGGGAGGAGACTGGGCCGGGTCAGGATGTATCGAGCATTTTTCGTAATTACGAAACCTCTTCATCTTTCCTACCTTATAGTGCTACAGAGCTCAGGGACTGTTTAATAAATGAAATAAAGCCGCCACGATTAAGGAAAGAGGTACAGGTTTCGTAAATGATTAGGTAAATGCTGGATGAATCGTGGCCCCTGAGTGCTAGTTAGGTGAACTACTCTTGAAGCAAGGTATATCGTAACTTGATCACCGTGGAAACTTGTAACTACTAAATGTGTGTGTCTTCCTCCGCAGGTACGTATTGTGGGTAGACGGTGGCTCTCTCACCTGCCAGGACCTGCTGCTGGAGCCTGGTCCACAGGTTAAGTGTACACACACACACACACACGCACGCACGCACGCACACGAGAGCACTGTGTCGCACCTAAGGCCTGGAGACCCCAGTACAGTCTCTACCACCTGAGCTGACAGACAGTTGTCGCCATAGTGACATCACACACACACCTCGTACATACCACATACATATATAAAACACAACATTTAATATCTCGGTCATGTTGACCAGACCACACACCTTCTAGTGTGTGGTCTGGTCAACATACTTTAGCCACGTTATTGTGACTCCTCGCCTGCATCTCGGTCATGTTGACCAGACCACACACCTTCTAGTGTGTGGTCTGGTCAACATACTTTAGCCACGTTATTGTGACTCCTCGCCTGCATCTCGGTCATGTTGACCAGACCACACACCTTCTAGTGTGTGGTCTGGTCAACATACTTTAGCCACGTTATTGTGACTCCTCGCCTGCATCTCGGTCATGTTGACCAGACCACACACCTTCTAGTGTGTGGTCTGGTCAACATACTTTAGCCACGTTATTGTGACTCCTCGCCTGCATCTCGGTCATGTTAGGTCTGGTTTGATTTACTTAGAGATGAAGGAAGGCAGAACTCTGTTTAGATCTTAGATCCTACTTCGAATACTAGAATATCTCAATGTGGTGTACTTGCCAAGTAGTTCTTGTGAGGATTTAGCTACGGCTTTTGGTCCCGCCTTTCAAATGCCAGTCAACTGGTGTACTAGATCCAGAGCCTATTGGGCTGTGTACACTGGAAAATGTGTACGGAGTCTTAATTTACCACCTCACTTCTTAGCACATTCTATTTGTTAACTACTTTAACGAAGAAAATTTTCTAATACCTCTGGCTCATTTTGATACCCAGTTATATTCTACTTAGAATATATATTCATTGTAATGTATATACAGTTGAGAAAATAGCGTTTTTGATTACCTAATACAGACAAATTGACGAAGAAGTCTGTGAGGGGTCAGCGGAAGCTTGGACAATCATATCTCCAGATGGGGAGCATTTTGGCACCGGAGCAATCTTTCAGGAGTCTGCCTAGGACTTTACCCACCTTTACTAAACACAAATAATGGTCATCAAATATAATACCTTATCTAACCTAGACACACAACTATAATACCTTATCTAACCTAGACACACAACTATAATACCTTATCTAACCTAGACACAAAACTATAATACCTTATCTAACCTAGACACAAAACTATAATATCTTATCTAACCTAGACACACAACTAAAATACGGTGGAACCTCAGTTCGGCGAAGCTCCAGTTGGAACACACTTTCCATGCTAGATTTACTCACCTAATGCGAGCAACAAGAGTTTGGTGAAGAGAGCGGTGTGGAGTTGCTTAGCATGTTGGGCCCGAGTATACAAATGGAGCCAACATTACTAGCAATATTGGGCGAGCCTTGGAAAAGTCACTGAACATATTTAAACCCAAATTCTCTGCAATTCTCTCCAGTTGCAGAGTTTTTGTTCAGTAAAATATGGGTCATTCTGTCTTTGATAACTAAGGTGTCAAGGCTTAAGGGGTGGGCAGTATGCTAGATGTATTTCAATCTCTTTACAAGCAGATTCTCTAGGTGGATGCTTACGATATGTCATACGATATGTATGACATATCGATATGTCTCGTATGACAGGTTGAAATTAAAATTTCGCTCGTTGAAATCAGCCCAAATAGAGCGTGGGGAATATTGCTATGTGAATGGTAACTTTTGTTAATATACACTTTGAGCTGGCAAGGTTTACATCCACTCAGGTATGACCAGCTAATTTTTATAAATGAGTTTAGAGGCTACGGGCGTGAGAAGTAAGTTACATGTGGAGACATTTTTTTGGCAGACATTTTCATTTGGTTGTTGTCTCTTATAGATTGAAATTAACATTTTAAGGGAAATTAGCCCATAGGGCATGGGAAATGCACCCTGAATGCATCCATCTAGTTGCAGTGAGTTTCCCACTGCAATGAATTGGGTTTGATCCCATAAAGTTCTTGAATCGAAGTTGTCCTCTACCGTTTATCTAGCCTATTAAGGCAGTGTCTGGGATGCTCCCGGACGCAGGTTCGAATCCTCCTCACTGCCCTTGTGGATTTGTTCGTTACAACACTAAATACTTCACCTAACACAGGCACGAAACTATAATATTTATGATGTGTGAAAAGTACATTTTTCCTGTATCGAGCAATCAAATTTACCGTTTGGACCTTTGGGGGGGGGGGGGAAGGCAGTCTCAGTTTATACATATTTATATGTAAGGAGTCACATGGGTTGTGTTAGTGTAGGTTGGTTGTGGCAAGCAGGGGTACTTGGTGGGGCAAAACATTGTCAATAACAGTGTAATTCACTCAATGTGATAACTGTTTGAGTCACTATTATATAAACATTATTTGCCCCAGTATAGATACCCATCCTTCTACACAAAAGCAACGTTTTTGGAACGTTTTGGTGACATTGTTTCAACATTGTAGCAACATAAAAATAGTAAAATAGTTATAGTGTGTGTGTGAAGATTTTTTTTACATCAACATTGACTCAACATTTCCTGGTGGGGATGGGGGAGGTTTTTTTTTATTATTATTATTTTCTACCACAGACGTGGCCAGAGATTTACAATGCTAACCAGCATATATACATTTTCTTCTGTCCTCCATGGACAGGGTTAGAGATGTGTTCAAACATATAGTTCAGGGGTTTATTGAACAATCAACCACAGAAGGTGATTCGGTAATTTATGGCATTTAGGACGCGTTCGTAAGTGCTTGCGTAAGTACTTTCGTGAATCTGGCCCCCTGGTAAGTGGAGTAGACTCGTATATCAGACATGAGGATGTTGTAGCTTAATGTGCCACTGTAACGATGTACATTTGATCCAATCATTAACCACTGAGATTTATCCAGGATTGTCTATAACGATCAGTTGGAGGGGCCGGGGATTACGACCCCCACTCTAGGTTACAACGTTATTAAATAATGGTTGAACCCGCACACGTGTGTGTCCTCATACTCCATGTAGGGGTGTTTAAAATTGTCTAGTAACTCTAATAGTTATTCTATAATTATGATTTTACTCAAGTTTCTCCAGTGAGACCTGTCTGAGGCCTGGGTGCCACAGGGACACTGACCATTGAAACCACATAATGATGTCCCCAGCTAGTGACGTGGACTTTAGTGGTGGTGTCCCCAGCTAGTGACGTGGACTTTAGTGGTGGTGTCCCCAGCTAGTGACGTGGACTTTAGTGGTGGTGTCCCCAGCTAGTGACGTGGACTTTAGTGGTAGTGTCCCCAGCTAGTGACGTGGACTTTAGTGGTGGTGTCCCCAGCTAGTGACGTGGACCTTAGTGGTGGTGTCCCCAGCTAGTGACGTGGACTTTAGTGGTGGTGTCCCCAGCTAGTGACGTGGACCTTAGTGGTGGTGTCCCCAGCTAGTGACGTGGACTTTAGTGGTGGTGTCCCCAGCTAGTGACGTGGACTTTAGTGGTGGTGTCCCCAGCTAGTGACGTGGACTTTAGTGGTGGTGTCCCCAGCTAGTGACGTGAACCTTAGTGGTGGTGTCCCCAGCTAGTGACGTGGACCTTAGTGGTGGTGTCCCCAGCTAGTGACGTGGACCTTAGTGGTGGTGTCCCCAGCTAGTGACGTGGACCTTAGTGGTGGTGTCCCCAGCTAGTGACGTGGACCTTAGTGGTGGTGTCCCCAGCTAGTGACGTGGACCTTAGTGGTGGTGTCCCCAGCTAGTGACGTGGACCTTAGTGGTGGTGTCCCCAGCTAGTGACGTGGACCTTAGTGGTGGTGTCCCCAGCTAGTGACGTGGACTTTAGTGGTGGTGTCCCCAGCTAGTGACGTGGACTTTAGTGGTGGTGTCCCCAGCTAGTGACGTGGACCTTAGTGGTGGTGTCCCCAGCTAGTGACGTGGACTTTAGTGGTGGTGTCCCCAGCTAGTGACGTGGACCTTAGTGGTGGTGTCCCCAGCTAGTGACGTGGACTTTAGTGGTGGTGTCCCCAGCTACTGACGTGGACCTTAGTGGTGGTGTCCCCAGCTAGTGACGTGGACTTTAGTGGTGGTGTCCCCAGCTAGTGACGTGGACTTTAGTGGTGGTGTCCCCAGCTAGTGACGTGGACTTTAGTGGTGGTGTCCCCAGCACTGACGTGGACCTTACTGGTAGTGTCCCCAGCTAGTGACGTGGACTTTAGTGGTGGTGTCCCCAGCTAGTGACGTGGACTTTAGTGGTGGTGTCCCCAGCACTGACGTGGACCTTACTGGTAGTGTCCCCAGCTAGTGACGTGGACCTTAGTGGTGGTGTCCCCAGCTAGTGACGTGGACTTTAGTGGTGGTGTCCCCAGCACTGACGTGGACCTTACTGGTAGTGTCCCCAGCTAGTGACGTGGACCTTAGTGGTGGTGTCCCCAGCTAGTGACGTGGACTTTAGTGGTGGTGTCCCCAGCTAGTGACGTGGACTTTAGTGGTGGTGTCCCCAGCTACTGACGTGGACTTTAGTGGTGGTGTCCCCAGCTAGTGACGTGGACCTACCTTAGTGGCGTTCCCCTTCAAATCTTGCCTTTCTGCTGGGGAAACTGGCGAGGGGAAAAGAGGTGGTGTTGCTGAGGGTGGAGATGAGGGGGGGGGGGATGGGGGGGGGTTAAAGGGGATGTAGTAGTCGAAGCGGGTGGTGAAGCGGCTCCCCAATGGGGGGGGGCATGGGGAAGGGGGAGGGGGGGATATGCCGCATGAAGAGGGGGGGGGGGCCAAATGTGGGGTGTTCGTGGGGGGGGGGGTTGACTCATGCAGTGTACAATGGTATTTCGGGACAGGTTCACTCGAAACAATGCAACTGATGTACAGGATCCCTTAACCACTCGACCAACACGACCGGACAAAGGAGGATGGTTGCCGAGGCTAATTCCCCCATCTCCCCCCCCCCCCCCCGCCGGCACTCTGTTGGTAATCTTGGGCATGGTATTTTATCAAATCACCTCATTCTTTGGGGCACACGTAAGGCCAGCTCAGCGTGGACAGAAACCTCGCGTCGAGCAAGAGGGCAACTGCTCTTTTGGCTGCTATACACCTTCCCCTACATTNCGTCCCCCTTCCCTGTAGGTGACTGTTTCGGCAGTGTTCCCTGGATAGCTAGCCTGATACTTAGGCATCAGGGGACAGTTTACATGTGTGGGTAGACAGTCACACAGTTACTAGTTCTGCTCCACACCCAGTCAACTGGGCGGCAGTTCTACAGTACACCAGTACCTACACCAGCTGACTGGCTAACATTCCTCCTGACAGTACATCATTATGATTGAAGTACTCGCTCCTTCAACACCACCACTGACAAAGTCATCTCTGAATTCAGCAAACTTTTTTTCGCAGTTGCATAGTGTGGCAAACTGGGCAGCAGAAATATTATTTTTACTAGTGGTGTATTGTAATTGCATTTTATGGAACAAATGAATCACTTAAACTGGATGCAGGAAACTTAGATTTTACTGAGTAGGTGGGGGGGGGGGGTTTGACAGCAGGGGGGGGGAGGGGTTATACACAGCAGGGGGGGGGGTTTAAGAAGGAAGAAGGCGGACAGCACGCCTGCTTTCATACCTCTCACTGTATTTCCCACTTCCATACTTCCCTTCACCTATGCCTCTCTTTCTCTTTACCCCCCCCCCCCCAAAAAAAAAAAAGGAAGGAAGGGGTGTAGTGAGACGGGGACATAAGAGGCCGCATTACCTTCAAGATTCTCAGGGGAGTCGACAGGGTTGATAAAGACAGGCTGTTTAACACAAGGGGCACACGCACTAGGGGACACAGGTGGAAACTGAGTGCCCAAATGAGCCACAGAGATATTAGAAAGAACTTTTTTAGTGTCAGAGTGGTTGACAAATGGAATGCATTAGGAAGCGATGTGGTGGAGGCTGACTCCATACACAGTTTCAAGTGTAGATATGATAGAGCCCATTAGGCTCAGAAACTGTACACCTGTTGATTGACGGTTGAGAGGCGGGACCAAAGAGCCAGAGCTCAACCCCCGCAAGCACAACTAGGTGAGTACAACTAGGTGAGTACCTAGGTCACCGCTATTGGGTGTGGGGGGGGATGGTGGGTGTGGGGAGGGGGGGGTGGTATCAGTACCGCACCATCACAACCACTGCAGGATACCTTACAACACCCTCCACCACTACACACCACCATCACCCCCACCACCACCCCCACCACTACACACCACCACCACCCCCACCACTACACACCACCACCACCCCCATCACCCTTCACCAGCCTACACCACCACCACCACACCCCACCACCACCACCCTACACCACACACCACCACCCTACACCACCCTACACCACACACCACCACACACCACCACACACCACCACCACACACACACACACCCCACCACCCCTACCCCCACCACTCACACCACCACCCCATTAGACATTAGAAAAACCTATTTTAGTGTCATTGACAAATGGAATGCATTGTAAAGTGATGTGGTGGAGGCAGACTCAATACACAGTTTCAAATGTAGATTTCTATTTCTGGAGCTCAATAGGCTCCAGAATCTGTACTCCAGTTGATTGACTGTCGAAACTCGGGACCAAAGAGCCACAGCTCAACTCCCGCAAGCACAACTAGGTAAGTACCAGTAGGGGAGTCTGGAACACAGTCTGGAACACAGGCTCCCAAGGTAAACAGAATATTAACACCCAAGTTGCTGGTCGACTCCTCTTCTCCCCACCCCTAACCCCTCCCCCCTTTCCCATTCCCCAACTCACCATCCCAACCCCCTCCTGTTCTTCTTCCCCCCCCCCAGCCTCCAGGCCCCTCCTACCCCCACCCCAGTGTCTGGTCTCCTGAAGTTTGGTGATAACTGCGTCGTCAGTGGGGCCTGTCTCCTCCGAGTTGCGTCTGGGGAGTCTGGCAACACCACCAATGGGGCGACGCCGCCGCCACACCTGTCTTCTCTGCTGTAGTCCCTGGCCTGTAGGCCTCCCTGGCCTGGTCGTGTCCAGGCCACGCCCAGGAGCTCCAGACCGTGTTTAGGGGGCTCCAGGCCGTGTCCAGGGGGCTCCAGGCCGTGTCCAGGGGCTCCAGGCCGTGTCCAGGGGGTTCCAGGCCAGACCAGGGGCTCCAGGCCGCGTCCATGGGCTCCAGGCCGTGTCCAGGGGCTCCAGGCCGTGTCCAGGGGGCTCCAGGCCAGACCCAGGGGCTCCAGGCCAGACCCAGGGGCTCCAGGTCGTGTCCAGGGGCTCCAGGTCGTGTCCAGGGGGGCTCCAGGCCGTGTCCAGGGGCTCCAGGGCGTGTCTAGGGGCTCCAGACCGTGTCCAGGGGGCTGTAGACCGTGTCCAGGGGCTCCAGGCCAGACCCAGGGGCTCCAGGCCAGGCCCAGGGGCTCCAGGCCAGGCCCAGGGGCTCAAGGCTAGGCCCAGGGGCTCCAGGCTGTGTCCAGGGGTTGTAGGTCGGTCCTGCACACTAATCCTGCCTATTATGTACATAAACCTAAAATCCGTCATCTTGACCTACGCTGTAAGGTGGGACGCCCCTGTGCTGGCCGGCCTTGTAGAGTACTGAGGGGAGCCAGCTACCTGGATTTTACTGCAACAGTTGGATACCAGTTAAGTATTTCCGAGATCCTTATCGCGGGCATCCATGGCCTGGTCGTAGGACCAGTCTCGTTCATTTGAGACCCGAATTCGAATCACCGATGATCCTAGTGAAAGAAATCCTATACATCCTGTAATAATTCCGCTGCATTTGGACCCTTCAGTCTACTGAGTGATTGGGAGCCCTTAGAACTCTTAACCTTCCAGCCTGGAGTGTGAGCAGGAGCGCTCTGTCATCTTCCAGTATTCCAGAGGCACTGCAGATCCCTGGACGCTTCCAACCTTCCAGAATGCCCAAACGGCTTCTCCACCACCAATAGTTGGATCTCGTGGAGTTGTGTATAATTTCTGTTGTGGCGAGGCTTCTACATCTACCTGTCTGGAATGCTTGCCTCTCCTGTTCCGTCATTACCCCCCCCCCCAGCCTCCACCACGCTCCCGCCAGCACCGACACTTCTGGCACTCATCACTCCAGGGGAAACTCTTGCTCCTCCGGCACCTGCTGAGCCGGAAGTCTGCTGCAGCAGCTGTCGCGGCGCGTGCAACAAGTTGAGCTCTGCAACGGTGGGCTGGGTGGCGTATTGCGGCCGGCGGGGCGGTGCTGCCACCTCGTGGGCCGCCCTACACCTGCTGTCTCGGCCCTCACGGCCGCAGCAACAGCGCCAGCATCACCACCAACACCACCAACATCACCACCACCACCACCACCACCACCACCACCACCAGCATCAACAGCAGTAGCAGCATCACCACCAGCACCAGTGTTATCACCAGCGCCGTAGCAGCAGTAGTAATAATTGAATGCCGAGTTGTAGACCAGTTGGCGGGCTGTGTTTGAGGGCGAACTATAGTATGGTAATGTTAAAATGAACCAGCGGGAGGCCAAGCTTGCAAGCGCCTGCTAAAACCAGTGTAAACAAACACACAGACGAGACAGTGACACGGACTAAAGCAAGGGGCATAAGACATGGTAGAGGAAGCGCAGGACAGAGGCATTAATGCACACTCACACAGAAGCTACAAGAGAGGGCTGAGGATCAGGAGAAGGTTGTAAGCCTACAGCGACACACCTGGGGGCGGGTGCTGGTTTGGAAACATGGTTGTTGCTCTGTGAAACAGATTACCTCGCTGCGTTTATAGACGTGGGGTCGTCGTATTGTTTCAAGTGTAGGTTAGACACATACATGAAGGGATTTGGGGTGGATGAAAGTGGGAGCTGCCTCGTATGGGCTAATTTGTGTGTGTGTATCACCTAGTTGTATTCACCTAGTAGTGACTGCGGGGGTTGAGCTCTGTTCTTTCGGCCCGCCTCTCAACTGTCAATCTACTGTTTCTACTACTACCATTTTTGTCTACACACACACACACACACACACACACACACACACACACACACACACACACACACACACACACACACACACACACACACACACACACACATAGAGGAAGCAGCCCGTGACAGCTGACTAACTCCCAGGTACCTATTTACTGCTAGGTAACAGGGGCACCACCCTGGAGACCATGGAGCGCAGCTCCATGGTCTCCTGAGACTGATGGATGCCTACTACTACTAACAGGGGCATCAGGGTGAAAGAAACTCTCCCCATTGTTTCTCGCCGGCGCTCGGAATCGAACCCGGGACCACAGGATCACGCGTCCAGCGTGCTGTCCTTACTGCTAGGTAACATGAGTGTTACCTAGAGGTAACATTTGTTACTGCGAGGTAACATCAGGGTGAATGAAACTCTGTCCATTTTGTTTCTGCCTCCGACGGGGATTGAACCCGGACCCTAGGATTACGAGTCCAGGGCGCGGTCCACTCAGCTATCAGTCCCCGTATGTGTGTGTGTAGGGAAGCTTTTATGTGCTATTTGCACCTATGAACGAGGCATCAATGGTGACAGTAAGCACCAATCACAACACCGGAGCTGTGCTTCCCTGGTCTATGCTTAATGTAGCGGGCGTCAGCTTTTGGGCCCCGCCTTTTTAGCTGTCGGTCTTCTAATTCTAATACACTGGCTCCTGATCTACACTTCTTTCATAACTATTTGCTAACTTGTGTATTCCTGTTACTCCTTATGATGGTCTTGCTCTTGGGTTTAATGTTTCCTTGCATCCCTATTGGCAAGTGCAGTGACGGTCTCGCTTCTCGCAGGTCCATGTTCGATCCCCGACGGTCCAAGTTGTTGGGCGTTATTATTTCCGTCCGTCACATCCCAGTTCTTTGTTCTCGTACCCCCTACCAAGTGCAATTTAGCCATATACTGACTTAGAGAGCTTTCCTTATCCTGACCTTCCCAGTGCCATATACAAGAATGAAGACAGTACAAGAATGTAACACTCTTGTATATATCTCAAAAAAAAATAGTCATAATGGTTCGACGCTTTCCCCTGATAATTCATTTATTAGAGCTGTTTATACTGGATTTATGTAAAATATATTTATGAAAATACTGGACATTTACTTCTATTGTGAATTTGAGTTGCTGGAAGCCTCACTCTGGTGTGTAGAGTACATGTGAACTGTGTCATGTACTCATGTCTGTAACGCCACGAAGTACTTGCTAGCGTCAGTGACACCTGTTAGTACACGCCTCGTGGCCTGCCACTGTCTTGTGTTCTGGTCACCATCTTTGCCGTGTTGTAGCGTCTGGGCAAGTGTTGCCGCCGTCACCAGTCACTGCTGGAGGCCACCAGGGCTCAAGTCTGGTAAGACGGCACCTGATGGCTACCAAACAAAAGACACGAACGTTGGGTACAAATAGACTGAAGCCCAACTACTGTATGTACTAATTAACGCTACTAAATGTATATCCTCTCATTCTCTCTCATCTCTCTCTCTCTCTCTCTCTCTCTCTCTCTCTCTCTCTCTCTCTCTCTCTCTCTCTCTCTCTCTCTCTCTCTCTCTCTCTCTCCCTCTCTCCCTCTCTCCCTCTCTCCCTCTCTCCCCCCCTCCCTCCCCCTCTCTTCCCCCCCAGGCGGCGAGCCTGAGTGCTTCACGCTGAGACCCTCTTTTTTTTTTTTTTTAGTAAAGAGGAAGGAGAGACATAGGTGAAGGGAAGTATAGAAGTAGGAAATACAGTGAGAGGTATGAAAGCAGGCGTGCTGTCCGCCTTGCTGACACGATGAACAGTGGCACCAGTGCCACTGTTGGTGTCGCCCACTTGGGGTACTGGCCGGCGCTGTTGCTCTCCTGGCCGTGACGCTGCCGTGTCTGAGACTGGTCTGATGTAGGTGGTGATGCTTCAAGTGTTTGGGTTGGGTGACTTCATAGAAAAGTAGAGAGTTCAGATCAGTTCCCTCCGGAGTGTCGTAGAGAGAGAGGTATCTGATAGAACTGGTGGATCACGTCTTTGGTATGTAGTAGGATGTTGCGTAGTAGGATGTAGTAGGATGTAGTAGGATGTAGTAGGATGTGTTGTTGCAGCTGTTCAGGCGGTGAATGATGCTACTGGTGTATGTGTGTGTGTTCATCTAGTTGTGTTCAGCTAGCTGTGCTTGCGGGGGTTGAGCTCTGCTCTTTCGGCCCGCCTCTCAACTGTCAATCATCTGTTTCTAACTACTACTGCTATTTGTTCCACCCCCCCCCCCCCACACACACACCCCACCCTAGGAAGCAGCCCGTGACAGCTGACTAACTCCCAGGTACCTATTTACTGCTAGGTAACAGGGGCATAGGGTGAAAGAAACTCTGCCCATTGTTTCTCACCGTCGCCCGGGATCGAACCCGGGACCACAG
>WNGS01092210.1:41259798-41273108 GCA_020271785.1 Procambarus virginalis | reverse complement strand
GCAGCTGCCGCGGTCTAGAGTACGAGTGGGTGTCGGCAGCTCCCGGTCTACTAGTAGGCGGCTGGTCTATAGTGGGGGGCGGGGCAGCTGCCCGCTCTTAGACTACGAGGGGGGCGGGCAGTGCCCGGTGCTAGACTACGGGATGGGGTCGGGCAGCGCGTTAACTGGGGGCGGGCGCGCGCTCTTAGACTACGAGGGGGGCGGGCAGCTGCCCGTGTCTAGACTATCGAGGGGGGGGGCAGCTGCCCGGTCTAGGACTACGAGGGGGGCGGGCAGCTGGCTCCGATCTAGACTACGAGGGGGGCGCAGCTGCCGGTCTAGTACTACGAGGGGGGCGGGCGCTGCCCGGTCTAGACTAGCGAAGGGGGGCGGGCAGCTGCCCGGTCTAGACTACGTAGGGATGGGGCGGGGCAGCTTCAGCGGTCTAGACTACGTTAGGGGGGGGGGGCTGGCAGCTGCCCGGTCTAGACTACGAGGGGGGCGGGCAGCTTTGCCCGGGTTCCTAGAATACGAGGGGGGCGGGCAGCTCCCGGTCTGAAACTACGATGGGGGCGGGGCAGGGCGCTTTCGACCTTAATAACATGTAAGATTAGAATCTGAGAATGGAAGTTAATTAGAAGCCAAATAATTTGGGGGAGGGGATTTAACAAACCAGACATTGGATGGAAGTTGTTGAATTCAGGTCTGGAACTATTTTTCAGGTGAGCTGTCCAGGAGAGACAGAGGAATGTGAAGGGCACTGGAGAACACAGAGCCCTCAAGCACTGTTCACAGAGCACCATTTTGTGTTGGGGGTGGGGGGGAGGAACTGCCCTAAATAGAGCTGAGAAAGAAATTCATTCGACTAACTTGATAAACACTGCACCAGGCGAATAATATGTTTATAAACTAGTGTGATAATGACACGTTAATTTGATAACCGAGAAGTGGGAGATCACCTAAAATCATCACAACACGTGCATAGCCCCAAGCTGGACTTGGGCAGTAGAACTCTCGAAACCGGATGAACGTAAGTTACAGGTATACTGCAAGGAATGAAAAAGGAAGACGACTTCTTGAAACAGCAAAACCAAATGATATCCTAGCCTAATGCCAGAGATTTACACACACACAAGATAACATCATTAGCATGTGCAAAACCTTCAAATCTATGGAAGGAGGCCTTCAAAAAGTTTGAAACACTTGTACAAAATAAACTTCTATTCAGATTTTTTGAGAAGCCGTCCGGTGTGCCGGAAAGAGTGCTCAGTTGAATTAGGGAGTACCTTTTAGGCAACCCGTCCTCGGCAAATTCGTATAGTCAATATGACTTTTAAATACGTGCATAGGTGACATACTAAATATATGGTTTCCCTTGAAAAGCTTCATAGAAAACACCGACCTTACCTAACCCTACTTAGTATGTTAAGATAAGCATCTTATAGCTTCGTAATTACAATTGTTACTTAACCTATTATAGGTTAGTTAAGGTCTGTGTTTTCTATGAAGCTTTTCAAGGGAAACTATTATGTTTAGTATGTCACCTATGCACGTATTTAATAAGTCAATATTGACTATACGAATTTGCGAGGACGGGTTGTTTTAAGAGGAGGCTAAAGAGTCGCCATGAAACTGAAAATATCAGAGTGCCCAGGTCAGTACTAGGACCTATCTTGTTCCAAATTTGTATTTTATTTCGTTTATACATGCATATATATACAAGAAGTATATGGGTTTGTGAGGAGTACATAGAATTGTGTTTACATTCTTGTAAAGCCAGCCTTAGGCGTTTCTGTTCTCGTATTGGCATCCTTGGTGATATTTAGCGCCCTCTGATTAACCCGCACATTTGATGGTGCTACATAACCTTCCCGTTTGGTGTCTTCTTTTGATAATTACTTTGTAAAGCCACTAGTACGCACAGCGTTTTGGGCAGAAATATAGGTAAATATAAAACATAGGTAAATAACCCAGCAGAGGATGTAAGTTTATTTTTATCACTGCTTCGATATGACTTTTTAAGTCAAATACACCATTATGCTGATTGAAGACGTCCCACGCCTGCTTCTTATCCACCACCAGAACCACACATCAGCATATCGCATTGTCAAAATTGGCCAAGCCACCCAATGTCCAGATAGTCTTCAGGAACATGGATGAACGATCTTGAACGCTTCATGCTAAACAAAAATGCAATATTAATTTTTAAAGATATGCAACAAGTAGCGATTTTGAGAATGTCTTGATCCCTATGCAGAAAGATTAAAAAAAACTGGAAGACGCCAATCGCCACACAAGGAGTGAACAGAGTGAAACTGAACAACATACAAGATCTTAAGGGGGAGCTGGCCATGTAATAGAGAAGCCATGTTCAAGGAGATGAACAGCTGAATGAAGATACCAAGATGGAAACTGAAAACCCAAATGACTATCAACAGTATACACACAGACGGATCACGTCCTCTAAAAGACCATCTCGAAGATCAAATAGGACTCTTACGATCATTCACAAGTCCAATATTCCGAACAAAAGAAAAACTTACCAGAAAGCCATCAAAGGGATGTATTTAAAAGCTTCCAGAATGCGCTAAAGTTAAGAAATCGGCAAAAGATTATAAAAAAAGAAAAAAATCGTTCGTAGCTGTTTATGAATATTTTGTGGCATTTCACATCAACCTTAGCGAGAATGCATTTTCTAAGTACCTATACAGTACTATAGAAAAGTTTTCTGTAATTTTGGGATCTTCTCTCTCTCCTCCGGTGTCGTGAGACATACAAATGGCCCAATGAACATTTCCTCAGCTCCGGATCAGCCGAACTGTAGTGTATATGCTGGCCGCTGCAAGCAACAGCCTGACCGAACAGATGATCACCAAACAGGCTTGGACCCAGGCCGAGCTTAGGGAGTAGGAAAAACTCCTTGAAACAGTCCACAGGTAGATCCAGCACACTGATGTAGGATATATATATATATACCCAAGAAATATTGCATATAGAGATATACATAAGAAGAAAAAGAAAAAAAATATTGAGAAGATTCGTGTTAAAATCATTAATCTTCCCCTTTCGGCAATATTCAACAGCACTTTATATTATTATATATATATAAATATAATATATAATATATAATATAATATATATGTTATTAATATGACCGAAAAAGTAAGATTAATAATTCTAACACGAATTTTCTCAATTTTCCTTATGTTTGTTTTTACTGATGACGGTAAATGAAAAATCAATTCTCCAAAATTCATTCTTTATTTCTTAGTCTGACGCGACACTTGAGCGCGTTTCGTAAAACTTATTACATTTTCAAAGACTTTAGTTACACACACACAGAACAACTATAACTGAACAGAGTATAAACAGCTTTTCTTTTTTTATACCTGCATTTGGGTGAGGTGACATGTTACAATGGTTTGGGTGAGGTGAGAACAAACACAGAACACGAAACAATGGGTATAAGCTAAAGGGAAGAATAGATCTGTAACTGCAGAAGGCCTATTGGCCCGTATTTCTTGATGTTTCTATATTGGAGCGGAGTCTTGAAGTGGGTAGAATATAGTTGTGCGTTAATTGGCTGTTGATTGCTGGTGTTGACTTCTTGATGTGTAGTGCCTCGCAGATGTCAAGCCGCCTGTTGTCGCTGTATCTATCAATGATTTCTGTGTTGTTTGTTAAGATTTCTCTGGTGATGGTTTGGTTGTGGGAAGAGATTATATGTTCCTTGATAGAGCCCTGTTGCTTATGCATCGTTAATCGCCTGGAAAGAGATGTTGTCTTGCCTATATATTGAGTTCTTTGGGGCTTACAGTCCCCAAGTGGGCATTTGAAGGCATAGACGACATTGGTCTCTTTCAAAGCGTTCTGCTTTGTGTCTGGAGAGTTTCTCATGAGTAGGTTGGCAGTTTTCTTGGTTTTATAGTAAATCGTCAATTGTATCTTCTGATTTTGTGTCTGTAGGGATAACGTTTCTATTAACAATATCTTTCAGGACCCTTTCCTCCGTTTTATGAGCTGTGGAGAAGAAGTTCCTGTAAAATAGTCTAATAGGGGGTATAGGTGTTGTGTTAGTTGTATCTTCAGAGGTTGCATGGCGTTTCACTTTCCTTCTTATGATGTCTTCAATGAAACCATTGGAGAAGCCGTTGTTGACTAGGACCTGCCTTACTCTACAGAGTTCTTCGTCGACTTGCTTCCATTCTGAGCTGTGGCTGAGAGCACGGTCGACATAAGCGTTAACAACATGTCGACCGTGCTCTCAGCGACAGCTCAGAATGGAAGCAAGTCGACGAAGAACTCTGTAGAGTAAGGNACACACGCCTAACATTCACTAACTTGTTTGAATTCTGAACTAGTCTTCGGCAGCCTTTTTTTTCCTCCTTTGGCCCCCAATCGGGGAACGAAAATGGGAGCAGCTCTTAATCTATACGTGCGAGTACATGCTGTGTATATATGCTTAGAGTCGTTGCACGCGGGAATATTTAAACTTCTAAATGTCCCGGCTCGTGGGAATATACACTATACGTGATCATTAATATATTATACGGAGATAATACCTACCTCTCCCCCAGCGAGTATCGATTCAAATATCCCGCCACTTAGATAGCCCCGCCCCCGGGCCACGCCTGCCGCCCCGCTCATTGGCTCTCGCCGCCCCTATAATTATTTATTTTAAAAGTTGCCAGAATATCCGGTCGTGAATGATTTTTTCGCACTGAATTCAGTTTTGTAATTTATTTTTACCAATTCAGCAACAATATAACAACACTACATAATTAATGAATGCATTCTGATATCCCAAATGAATGTCTATTTCTCTTAGAGCAGTTTTAAATCGGATATTTTTTTTAAATATTGCCATTCGCCATCTTATATCCCATGGGTGTGTCTCCCGCCAACACAGTCGCCGTTCAGTGGCAGACGACACTCGGCAGCGCCAGCACCTCAGAGCGGCGTCCTGTTCTCCCGCATATCGGAGGCAACTTCAGCCCAGCTTTGTACAAAATGTGTCGTTCGTGTCTCACGGGCCGCATAGGTACGGGAAATTCCGCCGGAGAACCACCAGGCTCCTCGATGGGTCGGATATTCGCCGATGGCGTTGCGATAGCAGACGACGCGGTAGAGGGCCATCTTTGACGGAGGTGGGGGTGGCTGCCATGCACACTTTTAGTGGCACTGTGAGAGGGCCAGCGTGGGTCTCAAGTGCCACTCCTGCACCACACACGCATCTGCTTCACCACACACAGTGGTCCTCGTACCCGACGACCCTCTAGCGGTGCCAGCCACACGCGCCACACACCCGAAAAATTGGCACTATGACGGGGCCAAGAGCAGCGGTGCCACCCGGGTGAGTAGTCCTACCAGATGGTGCCACCCTCCCCTCTCACACACCACCACACTTGGCACCCTCTCCACTCTCACTCTCTCTCTTCCCCCTCTTTCAAAATGTACAGAATTACATTTGATTTTGCAAATGAATCATGTTGCTTGTCCCCGCCCACAACGCTACAAATTGGGCAGTGTGGGTGCCTTTACCCCCTCCCCCCCTTCCATCCCCCTTCCTGGCACCCCCTCCCTTGTCTCCACCCTTCCCCCCCCCACAACCCCCCTCCCTCCAGACAGTACATATGGCCGAGCTATCGTAACACTACACAATATTGCGGGCGCCATGTTATAATGCACGGAGGAAGGGGAGGGGGGGTTGGGGGGGGGGGAATATTGAAGGGTGGACATTGACAATGCTAGCCACCACCAACCACTATCCCTTCCCCCTCCCTTCCTATCCACCCTCCCTCTCTCTCACCCATCCCCCACCACCATAGCTAGCCACACCTCACCATCACTCCCCCTCCCCCACCCCTCCCCTTAAACTGTGTGAGTGGGGGAGGGGGGGGGGTTGTGAGGGCGGGGCCTCGCTACAAGAGGGGAAACACAGCGCTCTAATATATATATTATATATTATATATATATATATTAGAGCCACCATATAACTGCTATAGTGGTGGCAGCGATGGGCACGTGCTCCACCTCTCCACTCCACTACACTATTTTTCTTGCTTATCGTTTATCATTTTTATACACATTAAATATAGAATTTGTGTATGTGATGTATCAATACGTGTATAGATATGAAAATGTATATATGTATAAGACGCATATATATATATATATATATATAAATATATATATATATATATATATATATATATATATATATATATATATATATATATATATATATAATATATATATATATGACGTCTAAAATGCATGCTAAGGTAAAGTCAATATACAGGAAAAGTGCTCGAGGAATTTACTATAAATTTCCTTTTAAGTTATCAGTTGTATTTTATAGCTGCACTCCATATATATATATATATATATATATATATATATATATATATATATATATATATATATATATATATATATATATATATATAATCACATCCGTCGCCAGAAATGATAGAACCTAAGCTACTACGGGTCCGGAATATACTAAATATACTGTTACAGGGAACCTATAGCAGTCTAACCTTAACTGCTACAAGCCTAATGTACTACTCGTATGTGCTATAGGACGCTAAGGAAAAGTTAGGTTTGGTTATTTCCTTGTTTCAGGGGTTTTTCATAATCAGTAGTACAAAACATCGATTTTTTTTTTTTAGTGTAACAGCCCATATTGTGTACTTGTTGTCCATGGTAGCCATAAGCACTGTCAGTTTTTGGAGCATGGATTGCACACACATTTTTGTTTTATCTTTATTAAATAATATACAATATGAAGATCATATTCTCATCAATTTTCAAGGGAAATACTACATATTGAATATATATATAAAATCGGACAATTGCAGAATATGGTTGAATTACGTTATAATAATTCAAAGCTGTTGAGAAACATTTTGGTACACACCATATTTCCCGGCGAATAAGACAATTTGCAAGGATATTGTGCGGAGAAAAACTATTTTAGTGTGTTAATTATTCACTCGCTATTTAGTTCATTATTCACTTACCGAACGTGATTGTCGGTTGTATTCGGTCGTTAGTGGATCAAGAAGGTGGGGTTCTATTCGCCAACAACAAATACGGTAATTTCTATGAAGTATTAAGTTTTATCTAATGCTAACTGTGACCTGACTAAACATAGCAAGGTTCCTAACGTAGCCCACAATATATGAAGCTGTCAGAGCCGCAAGGTTATAGGCTATAGTTTCAGGGCATATAAGTTTGATATATTTTTTTTTATCAATTGAATTCCCCATTAAATTCATCACTTATTTTGATTTAGCAGCCAATAGTTCGTTTAGGAGAGTTTTGAAATGGTATGTGGTATAGAGTCAGATCTTTGACTGGTCCAACAGATGCTTTTGCGCCGCGAGTAAATGGAAGAAGAGGAGGAAGAGGGAAACGGGAAGGAGAATAGGAAACAAGGCAGGAAAATGGCAATTAATTTATTACCCGATATTATGGAATATACTTGAAAGTGGTTTACACACGACTTGAAGAATATACTGGATTTTAGTTTACATTCAACAGAAGTAAACCGTGCTGAAGTATCATGAGTAATATATAAGCAATATAGTTTTCATTTGTTCAGTTAACTTGTAGCATCGGGGGATTGAACTCGGTCGTGTAAAAAAATACCAGGCCGGTGCAGATGTATCTTACAGATCTGAGCTCAATGTACCGATGGTCGAAGTTAATGGAAATATTTGTATGGTAAGCATTCATTGGATAGATAATGACTCGACTGGCGTCTAGAACCACAAGGAAAGACACCACACCTCATGCGTGGTGTACTGTCTGTGCTGACAGATGTATTCATACACATCTAGATACTCTTGTGAAAGCCAGGATTCGCGGCGCCCTTCAAATGAACTCCCAGGAATTTGTGCAACTCATGAAGAGTATTTGTTAGTGGCGTTGTACGAGGATAGAGTGATCACTTTTAACGTGAAATCTGAAACGTTTAATGTCAAACAACCCCTCCCCCCCGACATTTTGTCTGTAGATACACGCAAAGCTTTGTGATAGAGGAGATTTATCTCCATACATCCAGTGGCGCATCTAGGGGACACTAGGGCTTCCCATTTCATCTCTTAATTCTCTGTGATAAGTAGCCACATCCGTTTGCTCGCACAGAGGGCGCTAGCAGGCCCGGTAGGGGCTGACCATCCTGGCAGGATGGTGGTCCATGTGGTCAGTTTAGAAGCTGGCTAGTCTAGCAGGCTGGTGGTCCATGTGGCCAGTTTAGAAGCTGGCTAGTCTAGCAGGCTAATGGTCCATGTGGTCAGTTTAGAAGCTGGCTAGTCTAGCAGGCTTGACCATGTGGCCAGTTTAGAAGCTGGCTAGTCTAGCAGGCTTGACCATGTGGCCAGTTTAGAAGCTGGCTAGTCTAGCAGGCTGGTGGTCCATGTGGCCAGTTTAGAAGCTGGCTAGTCTAGCAGGCTAATGGTCCATGTGGTCAGTTTAGAAGCTGGCTAGTCTAGCAGGCTTGACCATGTGGCCAGTTTAGAAGCTGGCTAGTCTAGCAGGCTGGTGGTCCATGTGGGCAGTTTAGACTATTCTAGCAGGCTGGTCCATGTGGTGTCTAACCAGTACACCTAGTAGTAGTAGTAGTCATGTTGCAGTGTGGATCCCTAGCGACTAGAATGAACAGAATTTCCATCTTATTTATTTTGATCGGTAAATATGGCTTGGAGGATACATGATATTTGCCACTTGTTCTGATTCGGTATATTAGAACAGTTCTAGGTGTACACATATGTCGGCAGATATGTATTGGGCGAGTGTGTGCACATCTGCAGTACATGTTCAGGTGTGTACACAAATGCAAATGTGTTCAGGTGTTTGTATAGGTATGGATTTCCTTGGTTAGTTGTACTTGCAGGGAAGGGAAAGCAACCACCAGGAGAAGCACTAAGCCATTACGACTATACAGCACTTGGAAGTGGGCAGGATAAGGATTTGAAATGGGACGGGGGGTGGGGGGGGGGAGGAATGGTGCCCAACCACTTGAGTGTTTCACTTGGTGAACAATCAACCACAGAAGGTGATTGTAGTGCTTTTAAAATGCTAATCCAACCTACAGACATAAATACATAGCTACTCTGTGTATCTATGTATTTATGTCTGTAGGTTAGATTAGCATTTTAAAATCACTACAATCGCCTTCTGTGGTTGATTGTTCAATAAATCCCTGAACTATATGTTTAGCAGATCTCTAACCATGTCCATGGAGGACAGAAGAAAATGTATATATGCTGGTTAGCATTGTAAATGTCTGGCCACGTCTGTGGTAGAAAATAATAAAAAATAACTTGAGTACTCATTCACTTGCTGAGAATGCTCTCTGGCTCTCGAGTCCTTTCAACCCTTCATCAATAGGTTCCAGAGCCTATTTGGCTCTTGTGCAACCTGTATATGGAGACTGTGTATGGAGTTTGCCTCAACCATTTTACTTTTTAACGCAATCTATTCTGTATTCTGACACTGCTATGGTCGACGCCCTCTGCTCACACCCGAGGGGACCCGGGTTCAATTCCCGTGCACAACAAACAGTTGGGCACGTTTCTTTCACCTGATGCCTCTGATAACATTTCAGTAAATAGGTACCCGGGAGATAGTTAACTGTTGTGGGTTGTATTCTGCCGAAGGTCAGGAATTGGCCTGGGGGGGAGGGGGCGCTCGATAAGCCTAAAAGTACAGGCTTTTTGTCCCTGGCAACGGGAATTAGTTCGTCTTCCCATGGCGGGATTTTAAATTTAAATTTTGCCCCGAGGGGCGAGTTTATTGGGCAGCGCCACTCATCTTGTGAGTGGACACACCGCCATAGCAGCATGTACGTCACTCCCCAATAGGAAGAAAACCCGCTGGGTTGTTCATCCTGTCACTTGTACCCAGACACAGCTGGGATTTGCTTAACTGTCTCAAGTGAACAGCTCCTCAAACAAGAAGATTCCCCCATGGCGGGATGTCAGCCATATTAAACTGCCTACCCACTATTTGCCTCATAATTATGTATATGGTGATCATGTCACTCCTGTTTCTACTCTCTCCCAGTTACGTGAGAAATTAGTCTTTCCTTGTAATTCGTACCTCTCGGCTCTGGGACTAGTATTTATTGAGATAGGGATTCCATGCCGGTTTTGCATTTACCAGAAATGGTCTGAAATGCGGTATACAAAGGTCCTGAATGACCTTGGTTTAGATTCCTTAAAAGAAAAAAGTCTTAATATTGGTCGATTTTGCATATGCAACTGATGATATTCATTTCATGTCGGCTTCTGGTGACGGCTGCAGTGCTGTACCATCCATCACCCCCGGGTCTAGTTCTCTTAATTCCAAGAGGGTTTCATCTCGTATGGTGCTTTGAGTTTCCAGCCTCTTGTTTCCAGCACCAGGCTCCATCACCTTACACTTGATTGAATTACTCTGGTAACTCCTCTCAATGTGCTGTTACCTGTTGTCTTTACTATTTGTGTCTGCAGAATATAGCTATTAGCTCTTGGACTCCGCCTTTCTAACCAATCTATTTTCCTCTATTAAGTCTACTACAGATATTTCTCTTAAAACACACACACACACACACACACACACACACACACACACACACACACACACACACACACACACACACACACACACACACACACACACACACACACACACAGTTGATCGTGTGTCCAGTTGATTGACAGTTGAGAGGCGGGCCGAAAGAGCCAGAGCTCAACCCCCGCAAGCACAGCTAGGTGAATACACACACACACACACACACATCCCCAGGAAGCAGCCATCTAACTCCCAGGTACATATTTACTGCTAGGTGAATAGAAACATCAGGGTCAAAGAAACTGCCCGTTTGTTTCCATCTCAGCCTGGAATCGAACTCAGTCCATTAGGACTACGACTCCTAAGCGCAGTCCACTCAGCCGCCAGGGTATGGCGGTATATATGGGGGTATGTCAGCATACCCCCCTTCTATGGGGGGTTTAGTTGTTTTAGATTCAGCCTCTCTGAACAAAAAGTTCCAAGTAGCACGGGCTAGGGTGAGCCCGTAGTGGACTTACCAGGTACAGGAGCGGGGCTGTAAATTGTATATGCGGGGCTGTTGCTTTTAGATTTAGCTACTCAGAACGAAATGTCCATGTAGCATGGGCTATGGTGAGCCCGTAAAAGGGGGGGTGGGTAGGCTGTGTGGTATTAGTACTGATGTATCCTCCAGCTAATCTCTCCTGCCTGCTGCTCCATTTTTGGCACACTAGCATCCTCTGGAGTACCAAGTGGAAGGATATCTGACGGTTCAAAAGTATACAATTTGCCCACTGTATTTCGTGGTCCTTGAACAATGCAGCTTGTGAAACAGGACTTGTCCGTGAAGCCATGTTGGGTGTCGTTCTGAAGGCCATTCGATCCAAGAGATTTCACTATTTTGGCGACCGGGCCGCGGGGTCGCTGATCCCCGAAATCACCTCAAGGTAACCCTGATATACAAGTGAGACTAACCTGTAGTTTGTCGTTTATTTTCGTATGTATATTGCCACTACGTTGGCTGTCGTTCAACACTGTAGTTCTAGCCATATTAAGCGGCCATTGTAAGGCTTCTGCTGCTTCTCATAGTATCCAGGGTGATATCCAGTCTGTTTGCCTTGGTTGTCTCCAGCTCCAGTCTTCTCAGTGAATGAGTTCTTTCGTCTCTTCAGGTTCATAACGTGTTCCTCCACTGTTCCCTCCCCCCTGAACCTACAAGGGGGTTAGCCTTGGAGGGAGGGGGGGGGCTCCAAGGCTAGCTATACATTTGCCTTCCCGATTTGATCAACCAGGCTGTGATTCATACGTCTGGTTGCGAGCAGCCGCGTCCAACAGCCTGGTTGACCAGTCCAGCAACCTGGAGGCCTGTTCGGGGACCGGGCCGCGGGGTGGTTGAGCCCCGAAACCATCGCAAGGTTAAGTTTCCCAGCATGCAACCCACAGCAGTTGTCTAGATCCCGGGGTACCTATTTACTGCGGTGAACAGAGGCATCAGGGTAGGGTGTGATGTTCTCTCCTCAAGGTAGCCTCGTGTAAGGCTAGGGTGAGCTCTAGCTCCCTACCCCACGGAAACCCCTCCTGTGAGGAGGGGTGGGGGGGTTAGGCGTGGTTCACTCACCATTACATTCAACCCCCCCCACCCGCCCCTGCCCCAGCTATGAGGGTAAGGGGGGGGGGTGGAAACCCCCGCTAGCCCCGCCAGGCCCAAGGTAGGGGTACATGGAGTGTGACAATAGATGGCGAGCTCGGACCACCACGTGTAACCAGCCATAACGGACGTCAGCGTGTGTGTGTCAGCACCTATATCTTATCAAGCGAGGGGGGAGCAGGGGGTGGGGGCCTCACAGCACCATATCCTGCCCATGATAACCCCCCCCCCAACCCCCCCTCACACCCCCCCCTCCACATACAGACTTGAGTTCTATAGACAAACACTTCTTGATTCATTTCGGACCCTCGATCTGAGTTCTAGTATGGATGTATTTATTTGCTCAATGCGCTTACTTAATTTTAAGTGATGGTTGTAAGTAGGGACTGCTAGGAGTTGGGGGGGGGGGTATAAGGGTAGGGAGGGGGATAAGGAGGGTGGGGGGTATTAGGGTGTTAGTGTTACATTGGTTAGGTTGTCTGTTCAGACGAGGCGGTTGGCGGGAGCAGGGTAGCTGTCGCCATGAGGTTAATCTTCTCGTCCCTGGGCCGTGTGGTTACCGCTTCGCCGCTGTTGTCTGCTTTTACCGCTTCGCCGCCGCCGCCACCTGGCTGCCGCTTCACACACCACCGCCTGGCTGCCGCTTCACCACCACCGCCTGGCTACCGTCACCACCACCACCACCACCTGGCTGCCGCTTCACCACCACCGCCTGGCTGCCGCTTCACCACCACCGCCTGGCTACCGCTTCACACCACCACCACCTGGCTGCCGCTTCACCACCACCGCCTGGCTGCCGCTTCACCACCACCGCCTGGCTACAGCTTC
The DNA here is from genome assembly GCA_020271785.1 of Procambarus virginalis. Classification (NCBI taxonomy): domain Eukaryota; kingdom Metazoa; phylum Arthropoda; class Malacostraca; order Decapoda; family Cambaridae; genus Procambarus; species Procambarus virginalis. Next base: position 41,260,111 of record WNGS01092210.1, on the reverse strand, counting down.
ACCAACACCACCGCCTGGCTACCCACCACACCCCACCCGCCTGGCTACCGCTTCACCACCACCACCGCCTGGCTACCGCTTCACCACCACCACCGCCTGGCTACCGCTTCACCACCACCACCGCCTGGCTACCGCTTCACCACCACCACCGCCTGGCTACCGCTTCACCACCACCACCACCGCCTGGCTACCGCTTCACCACCACCACCACCGCCTGGCTACCGCTTCACCACCACCACCACCGCCTGGCTACCGCTTCACCACCACCACCACCGCCTGGCTACCGCTTCACCACACCACCACCGCTGGCTAC
>WNGS01092210.1:41181292-41253855 GCA_020271785.1 Procambarus virginalis | reverse complement strand
GTTCACTTAGCCAATTAATAATGTTGTCAAGGCAGTTACAAAATTTATCTTTTTGTTTTCTTTTATACAAATACATGTATCAAAATATATGTTGATATCACAAGTGATTCCAGAAGTGGCCTACAGCAGTCTGACAGGCAGCTTACAGCTGCGGCGAGTCTGCGGGAGTGACGTGTGTGGATGTCACTCTGCCTCAGGTCCCTCCATTGGTCCCTCCACCACCCACGGGGCAGACACAGGCAGGGGGCCAGGCGCTGACAACTCGACCCCAGGAGTCACAAATAGGTGAGTACACATTCACAAACAGGACAGCTGGGCCAGCCTCCTCCTACATCCCCCCCCCCTAGCCCCCTCATTCATTCCAGAGCCTGCATATTGGCGGAGATTAATGTTGGCGCTGGGTTCTCCCTTCACCGCTAAATCAACTCCCTCCTCCACCGCGGGAAATTGAAAAGTTTTGTTCAACTCTTCCCTCACATCTCACCAGTCTTCCCTGCGAGGCATTATGTATGACAACGTCGCCTGGCGTTGGTACGTCGGGCGAACACCCGGTGTGCGTTGGTGTCAAGCGGTGATTGACTCTTGTACTGCCCCCCACCCCACCACCCCACTCCTCCCCCCCCCCATTACTTCACACCCACTGTGCTTCCCCTTTCCTATGATGTAGAGGAGGGGGGGGGGGGGTATAGGGTGATGGGTAGACTAGGGAGGGAGGGGCTTGAACACAATACACTCAGGATGAGGGGGGGGGGAGGAAGAGCGGGTTCCCAAACTCATCAGCTTGAGACTCACCCCCACTACCCACAACTCCATCTGAATGAGAACAGTTGGGTGCATATGATCAGACAATCCAGGAGCTCCATGAGCTCCTGAACATACAGCCACTAAACATCAGACTGCAGCACCAAGCCATCAGGGTGTGGAACACCATCGAATGATAGAGGACTCTATGTTAGAAAGGTTACTCCAAGATGAGACGCCCCGCTCCCACAGCTGGTGGCCCAAGAGCCTCGATTTACTAGATGGAAAACCCCGCCCCACAGTATATAATTCCCAGATGAAATACTGACCAGAAATCCTTCCCCCAATAATTGGAAAAATTGACTATGTGTATAGTTGTGTGTATGCATATGTATACGGGTATATATATGTATAGGTGTATGTATGAATAACTAAATAAATAATAATAATAAAGAGCCTTAAAACAGAACAACATGTGTGGAAGCATCGGAGTGTGTATATATGAATGCTACTCAGTATTCATCTATAGACATCCATATATGGTGAAACACATGTGAAGAACCTCTCACATACTCACAGCTCCCTGACAAGAGGGAGCCAGCTTAGCTTAGCTGCCAACACCCACACATCGTGTCAGCAAGGCGGACAGCCGCCTGCTTTCATACCTCTCACTGTATTTCCCACTTCTATACTTCACTTCACCTATGCCTCTCCTTCCTCTTTACTCCCCCTCCCACCAAAAAAGGCAATGCCACTGGGCCTTTTAGGGAGGCGGAAGAGGCACAGGTTTACTTGACAACGTCTCTTATCCTAACCCACACGACGGAGGGATAGTACACAGTTTACCTATAGGTAATTGATGGGTAGCGTGGGGTGCATACTGCACCCCACGGGGAGCAGAGAAGGGAAGAGGGAGAATATTGCAATTTTAATCAGATTTTCACTCATCCTCTGCCTCATCCCCCCTGCCCCCCGTCCCCCTCTCTCCACACATCAGAAAGAGAATCTAGATTTATAACACACACACAACACGGGGGTCTGGTAGCCGAGTGGACAGCACACGGGACTCGTAATCCTGTGGCCCGGGTTCGATTCCCGGACTAGGCAGAAAGATGGGCAAATAGTTTCTTTCAATCTGATGCACCTGTCACCTAGCAGTAAATAGGTACCTGGGAGTTAGACATCTGTTACGGAGCTGCTTCCTGGGAATGTGTATGTGTGATTAAAAAAAAAGTTAGTAGTTAGTAACAGTTGATTGATTGACAGTTGAGAGGCGGGCCGCAAGAGCAGAGCTTACCCCCCGCAAGCAGAATTAGGTGAATACAACTAGGTGAACACACACACACACACACACACACACACACACACAGTTCTTACACTCTTGTACAGCCACCAGCACGCGCAGCATTTCGGGCAGGTCCTTAATCCTATTTTTCCCCCTGGAATACGACCCGCTAAATTGTTTAACTACCAGGTACCCATTCACTGCTAGGTGAACAGAGGCTACCGCTAAGAATTAGCACCCAGTCAATCCTCCCCGGGCCAGGATACGAACCCAGGCCACGAAGCCATGACCAAGAGCCGGGCGAGTGCTTTACCACTGCGCCACGGGGACTACCCTAAGATCAGCGTCCCTGACGGTTCAATTAACCAGGCTGTTAGACATCGCTATACTCAGTATAACCTAGCTCCCCCCCTCTCCTCCTAGTGTTCAGACTGACATTAAATCCGCTTCTAGTGGAACACGTGTGTGAGATTTTTCTCTACGCCTACCTCCCTTAGGAGGTGGACTACAAGTTTAAAGGCTGCTCTTGGCAGTTAAGCATGAGTCCAGTAGAAAAAGGAGAAGCGGGAGCAAACCGCCAGGCTTCCACCAGCAGGGGTGGAAACCTGTCCACAATAGGCCGCTGGTTCCTCCTAGTTAAACATGACGTTAAAACCAATAAAGGGTAACCGACGGGTTCTCACAATCAAATTTTATATTTGTTGTGTGGCGCTATGAATTGGAATTCGAATTCCCAAGAGCGCAGCCGTCATATCAAGATTTAAAACAACAATATCAAATATATATCAGAACAATGGGAGTGGTACAGAATAGTTGAAGGTTGACATCAAAGACTGTTAACAAATAACAATTTATTATAACAAGAGACTAGACTACTACATTAAAACAAAAGAATGTCAATGACGTTACTCGAACAAAGCGTGCCCACAGAGGAATCAACACGCAAGCAAGAACTAACAGATCTATAATCACAATTACAACAAATGACACAGTGAGTTCTGGAACACGTCTCCAGTAACCTCCTAACTGTTCTACGCCTCAGTGCAGTCTACACCTGCAATAGCGGTTGCAATGCAATCAAATCAGTAGCCTTTCAATGACATCAATAACTAATGGGTTCACTGGCAACTCCAGCACCCTTCCTCAAATTAATCTTTACGTTAATGTCCATCCAGTGGCACCATAACCAACAGCTAAATAGCAACCCTTGCTGTGTGGCTGCATACTGAACTAACCTGAACACAGGTGTGCCCACTGATGACGCAATAATGCAAACTCAAAGAAAAATATCACAGACTAAGTTACACCACAGCGTGTGATTTAATTACGTTACAGTCCAACCAGTGGCATTTGCAACACAGCTATTCAACAGCCCCTCGAGAAATGACAGCAGGCTCCATCCTGCTGACACTTCGGGCTGACAACATGAACTAACTGAACAATCTTCCACTGATGACACAAGCAAGCAATCAATAGTGACACGACTTCCTAGTGGCAACTACTCTAATCACAAGCTTAAGGCCCTCCCTCCAACAGGAGCGACCCCCGTAATCCGGTGGGTAGTCTAACAGTGACTCCCCCTATCACAACTAAAGTGAACACAGTCAGGCAAGGTGGGATTCTGGGACACAGCTCCACTCATCCCTAAGTTACTTTACCCTCGTCACTAGACGATAACCAAAAGAAATTGCCTTAATCAATTGCAACATTGATTATGTGAATAATGATGGAAATTGACTGATCACAGCAGTCAGCAACAAGTACTACTTTAATCACAACAAGTGTCTCACTCTAGACAACAACATGATAGTACTCTACGTTAACACAAGTCCTCTTGTCACAATAACTCAAACTCTTAAATTACATCACACTTGACTCCTTGCAAGTATTCAGTGAGTAATTCTTAATTAAGGTCAAACGGACCACTAATTACATCCCAATTGAGTTACGTTAACTAAGCCTACCCCAAGTGGGTGGCTTCTCAACAGTCTGTGTATCACTAATTACGTTTACTTACTAATGAGTGCTAATTACCCTAATTAGCCTTGAGCAATTAATTAACTGTCACCAGGACCGATAATTAATCATACATAAATACGTCTCACTCCGCACTGCCTAAGCAGGTCTCATCAAACACTGTGAATTCACGGAAGAGGAGTTAATTACCCTAATTAACAATGAGTGCAACTTAATCCACTGTCACCAGACAGAATATGATTAATATAACGTATTATGCTAACCCCATGACCTCGCTTTACCGAGTCATCTGAGTCCTCAAGACTCCAGACGTTAATTACTCCACTAATTATCATGAGCCACTAATTGCCCCAACCCTGAAAGGCAGTTAGTCTCGAGCAACTGACGTTAGCACTATCACTGACAGACTCTGACAGATCCTCTCCCACTACGTGAATTCATGATGAGAATGCTAATTACATAATTAGCTAGAGTGGTCAATTAATTGTCACACGGACAATTAATTGCACCGGACACGTATTCCCACAAGCTCAAGTTCAACACTGTTCTCCCATAACAGCACTCACTCATTCAACAACTTCAAGTGTGCACCCCCTTATCCAGTTAATTACCCCTAATTAACTCACTGAATCCTTAAGTACTCACACAACTAAAGAAACAAAGTAACCCTAAGGTTATAGGTCACACATATAATGGCATGCAAAACATAAAATAGCACTGCCCACATACAGTTGCGACTACTGCAACTCGTTAATTACTATGCCCACACAGTAATGACACACGGTTTTGCAACAATCAAGGTATACCAATCTTACTGTCCCTCTAATCTTGCAAACGTTGCAAAAGATCGCCCGATCCCGGTGCTTCAGCAAGACAATATACGTTAATATAAGACACCGTCGCTCTACGCGGACAGCTGGCACTAATTCTCCCATAATTAGGCAAATTAACAAATTGCTCGCTCCCATTAAGTGACTGAGAATTTCCCTGAATACTCAAAGGGTCCCTTAAATCCTCAACACAGTTCCTAGGACAGTAATATCGTATACCTGATAACACTGCACAAACCTGCACATAATGATACCGTCAGCATGCCCCCCATGCTAATGACATCATTAGGCAATCAGTCAGCGATCACATCTACTGACTCACCACACACCACATACAACATCACATGCAATGAAAACATGGAAATGCCTCCATAACAATGTAAATTAATCACCAGGTGATATATACAGACCTCAGGATATCCACTAATAACCCTGCCCCACGGGCCTGCTTAATTAACTCTAACCTGGCCTAATTACATAATGAGGTACCATGGCACTAACCAAGGCTGGACGATTATACAGAATCGCCAGACTGGATCATTTATATGATGATTTCTCTACACTGACTGGTCCCAAACTCTAGTCAGTCTACACACAACAATATATCTACAGATATATAATTATAACACTACGTGATTTACAGTGACAATTTCCCTCTCCAGGTACTGCCCCACAGTCACCTGGGCATGCCACAGACGGGCGTCTCAGCTACTTCCCTAGCCTGGCCGGGCTAGGGGCCACACAACTTTTCTCTATTCTCTTTTAACTGAGACCATTTTATACACTGATAAAGTACTCACGTTTCCGTCCACACATTTCCTCATTTCCCAGGTCCTTACCACCTGGCTGTCAACACTTAGCTTGCTCCTCGTGCGTCGACAAGATGTGGCCTAGGCTGTCCTGGGAATGTGGCCAAGGGGTGGCCAAAGGTGGTGGCCACATGTGGCCACTGCGTGGCCTTCAGGAGGGTGGCCACGGGTGGCGCGTGACGTCACAGCACCCCCCCCCCACCCGGGCTACTCGCGCGCGCGGGTAAGGGGCCGTGGCCGGGCCGGGCCGGGCCGGCCCACGGGTGGCCAGGGTTGGCCACGTGGCGCCGGGTGTTATACACACATGAGGATGGGGGATCACTAACACCCCATCATACCAGAGCATGACTCGCTCTTACACTGGGGTGACAGGGTGACACTGGCCGGCGTCACCTACCACATGGACGACGTCGGGCGGAATTCAAAGTCCAAGTCCCAGTTTCTCGCAAATTTGGGCTTCGACACACCCAGGGTGGCTGGAGTGCCATGCAATATGAGTAAACAGAACGACAGGAGCGATAACGGTGGTGGGGGTGGCAGGCCCGCCACCCCGCACCTAGACACTTCTTCACACCCTGGCTGCCCAATTCAAACTAACTCTCTTGGCGGCTAGAGAGGCTCACATGCCCATATTTCTCCCCCTACCTTGTCTTGACCAATCAGCAGGAAGCCGGCACTGGTCCTGATGCCGCTTCCAATGACAGCTTTTCGCGCCAAAACTCGGCATAGGAGTAGGGGTGCTTAGACCAATCACACGGCCCCTCGCCTGTGGCGTGGCGTGACGTCACAAGGAGGGTGAGGCCTAACACAACGTCTCAATGTCTCCCTTGGGGGGGGAGGCAGCGTTCGCCCCACTGTCCCCCCTCCACCTCTAACGGTTTTTTGTTATACTACCCTCTCTGTTTCACAGAACAGGCAAATTTTGCTGTAATTCTCTCTACAGAGCAATCACAGACCTCTCATTAGTTTTAACTGCCAGCATTTAACATAAGCTTTCATATGACACCCAACAAGTATATGTAAATTTGAAAGCTTCAGTTTCTAGAGTCCCTAGAGCGACTAGCCTATTCTAGAAACTAGGAAAACTAGCTGAGGAGATTCTACATCTCCTCACCNTGTGTAAATACTCTATGCAAATAAAGGGACATAGTCTATGAAATTCACTCCCTAACTATTGAAAAGCTGTCCAACCTATGCCTTATTAAAATATAACCAAAAAGTACCTAATTTCATCCTCATAGTTTCCTACTGCTGCCTTAAGCTCACACTGTATCTTGTGCTACCCACTTCCCCAATATATGTGCCTAAGCCATTCAACTTTTTCATTGTAATCATGGCTATCATCTTATATCATGGTGGTTATATTGAACACGCATTTTATTACATATACCTAGAAATAATCCTCAAATTATGCTACAATGTACCTGTTGATAATCTTAATTTTACTATAATGTACCTACTAATCTTCGTCAAATTTCCTACACTGTACCTGTTAACATTTCTCAATCTTGCTAGAAATTACCTACTTAAAATTATCTTTAGATTAAGGACCTGCCCGAAACACTGTTAATGGCTCATAAATCCAGTGTACCTATGTGTGTGTGTGTAATGTTATATTATATATATATATATATATATATATATATATATATATATATATATATATATATATATATATATATATATATGCGAACAAGCCTGAATGGTCCCCAGGACTATATGCGAATGGGGTGTGAGTTTTCATTCATATATATATATATATATATATATATATGTCGTACCTAGTAGCCAGAACGCACTTCTCAGCCTACTATGCAATGCCCGATTTGCCTAATAAGCCAAGTTTTCCTGAATTAATATATTTTCTTTATTTATTTCTTATGAAATGATAAAGCTAGCCATTTCATTATGTATGAGGTAAATTTTATTTTATTGGAGTAAAAATTAACGTAGATATATGACCGAACCTAACCAACCCTACCTAACCTAACCTAACCTATCTTTATAGGTTAGGTTAGGTTAGGTAGCCAAAAAAGTTAGGTTAGGTAGTCGAAAGACAATTAATTCATGAAAACTTGGCTTATTAGGCAAATCAGGCCTTGCATAGTAGGCTGAGAAGTGCGTTCTGGCTACTAGGTACGACATATATATATATATATATATATATATATAATATATATATATATATATATATATATATATATATTGGTAGCAGTCTTTCCTGCAGACACATATTATTAAATATGACAGAAAAAGTAAGATTAATAATTCTAACACGAATTTTCTCAATATTTCTTATGTTTCTTTTCACTGTTGATGGTAATTGAAAAATCAATTCTCCAAAAATTCATTTTTATTTCTAGTCTGACGCGACACTTGAACGCGTTTCGTAATAACTTATTACATTTTCAAAGACTTTTAGTTTACACACACAACTATAACCTGCAAACACTAAACAGAGTTCTTACTTATGCTATGAGTTAAACAGCTTTCATTTTATTTTATACCCGCATTTTGGGTGAGGTGATATGTTACAACAGCTTTGGATGAGGTGAACAAAACTTTCAACACAGGATAGAACACAAAACAATGGGTATTTGAAGGTAAGAATGGAAGTAACTGCAGAGGGCCTATTGGCCCATATTTCTTTTTGCTTCTATATTGGAGTCTATATTGGACTATATTCTACCCACTTCAAGACTCCGCTCCAATATAGAAGCAAAAAGAAATATGGGCCAAAAGGCCCTCTGCAGTTACTTCCATTCTTACCTTCAAATACCCATTGTTTTGTGTTCTATCCTGTGTTGAAAGTTTTGTTCACCTCATCCAAAGCTGTTGTAACATATCACCTCACCCAAAATGCGGGTATAAAATAAAATGAAAGCTGTTTAAATCATAGCATAAGTAAGAACTCTGTTTAGTGTTTGCAGGTTATAGTTGTGTGTGTGTAAACTAAAAGTCTTTGAAATGTAATAAGTTATTACGAAACGCGTTCAAGTGTCGCGTCAGACTAGAAACAAAAATGAATTTTTGGAGAATTGATTTTTCAATTACCATCAACAGTGAAAAGAAATATAAGAAATATTGAGAAAATTCGTGTTAGAATTATTAATCTTACTTTTTCGGTCATATTTAATAATATATGTCTACAGGAAAGATAAAATATATATATATATATATATATATATATATATATATATATATATATATATATATATATATATATATATATATATATATAATAAACAATTTGAAAAGAAATATTTTAAACTCTGCCTGTTAGGCAAATCGAGCCTTGCATCCTAAGCCAAGTAGTGCATTCTGGAGATTATATATACAGTATATACAATCTCACTGATTTTATAAGATGTCAGTTCAGCAGTTCATGCTAAATGACATCTTTCATTAAAAAAATTTAATTAACTTGTTTTGAGTCCACTAAGTACACACAGAAAAATGCAGTAATTTATTCAGATGTTCTGGACAGTTTTAGGTGATTACATATTTCAGTACAATATAATGGTACAGTTGTAAAATTGTCTAACAATGAAACGAACATCCACAAGAGAAGTGTTGAAAGTTCTTGACGTAGTTCTGGTTGTATTTCTCCCCCACAAGCCCTTATCAGTTCTCCGTCCAGTGCTCAAGATCAACTGGACTGACGAAATGATAAGGAAACGTGATAAGGATACCCGCTGAAACTTTTCCTCCTTCCTTGTCGACGGCTCATCTTCCTTCCCACTCCACGTCAGCCTCCTCCATCTTCTGGTCCTCTCTCTCTTCTCCACCTTCCTCAGCTCCTCTCTCTCTCCTCCAATTGACTGTCAAACTTCCCTTCCAGGAAGTCCCGGTCAGACTCTTCTTTGTTGGTCCACTCAGAAACTTTGGCAGCAGCTGAGGATTATTAGTAGTCTCTCTCCTTCACAAAACCTGATGAGGTTGGCTCCAGCTTCTCCTACCATTCCTCTCGGCCACAACACCAGAGGATAGACTCACGAGAGGGAGGGCCGAGGAAACACGAGAATGAACCAATAAGGGCAGTAGGATCTGCAGCAAAGCTACCTGGCATAAAGAGAATGAAATCTTTAGTAACGTTATTAACACGTAGCTATATTTCACAACATAAACAACTTATTAATAAGACAAGACCGCTTCATATGCATAAATTAAGACAATACCTTGCTAATTACATGTTAAATACTGCCAATAAACTTGAACGCTAAACGAACCTTGCTGAAACCATCTAAAATGTATTCAGAAATTCTCGGCTTCGGTTTTAATTAAGTTACCCCTCACATCCCCCACGTTCTCTCTCTTCCCCTTACTATATGCAGGGCTGACCATTTTCTATAATCCATCCCCCCCCCCCACCAGCCCATTACCTAAAAGAACGTTTCTTTCAAATCCCTGGCTAATGCTGTTAAGACTAGAAGGGCTTATTTAGCTGTAGATATGAGGGATAATAATCCAAGCAGGAAGTCCTAACTAATAAGAGTAACGGTATTAATTTTGCCGGAACGAAATCCAGTTAGGAAACAATAATTTGCAAGACCACGAAGAGGAGGTGGAGGGTTGGGGGGGGGGGGGAGGAGGCGTTCATTAAGGTTGGATAATCCCAAGGCTTTAACGTCTTTATTTCGACCATATCTCGAGTTTCACATTCTCGTACTGCTAAGTATAACCCGGCCCGGGCTGAACTTCAGTCTTAAACTCGCGTTATGTAGTGGAATGGCCGACTGGTGGAGTTTTGTGGTGTCGGGGTGTGTGGGGGCGGGGTGGAGTGGAGCTAGTGGTGGTGTTTGTGAGTCCTGCTGTTCACAGTTCTGTGTAAGAATAATTCGTGGGATTCTTCACGTGTCTTTATACGTGGGATTCTTAAGTGATTATACGTGGGATTCAGTGACTATATGTGGGAGTTCGTACAGAGGCTTATACGTGGGATTCTAAAACAGTGACTTAGTTATTCGTGGGCTTCTTACAGTGATTAAGACATACAGTGCCATTGTGACTGCAGCAATGGTGCAATACCACATTAACTGTATTGAGAAAGGCATCCAGTACAACAATGACTGTGAATGTCACTTTGTTAACTGTGATGGGCAGCTGTGGTGGTGGGAAGGGTGGGGTGGGGGACCTACAAGCTACGAAGAAAACCATTGTTCAATCCTGAATTCCAGTGACCAGAGGCGCGGGTGAACTTACACAGTCTTGCTCCAACAACTACATAATTCCCAACTACCTAACAACAAGAACAGCAGTAACTACTTCAAGCCTCAATTACGCTCCCTCTCTGTCTTCCGATTCCTTGAGCAGTTGATGGAGGATATTCCATCTCTTTGGGTCTCTCACTCCCAGTGCAATAATTACAGATAACTTCCTAAACATTATGTACCCCAAAGGCTGTTCAAAACACTAATTGTGTTCAAAATGGTTTCTGGTAAACAACTATTACATCTACCCCCCCCCCCCGTTCCCTTCCCACCACCACATCTACTACCCCCCCGTTCCCTTCCTACCACCACATCTACCACCCCTTTGTTCCCTTCCCCACATCTACCACCACACGTTCCCTTCCCACCACCACATCTACCACCCCCCGTTCCCTTCCCACCACCACATCTACCACCCGAGCTCACTGTCACCCCACCAGGTAGCTCCTCCCCACCACCAGACCACATGGTCACTCTCCCACCAAGCACGCGCCTCCCCGCCCTCCTTCCCCTTATCACCCCTTTATCTACATTATCCACCCCTTTATCCATCAAGCCTTCACCACCGTCCTCCTCACCGCTCTATTTACCCAAGTTATCGACTGATCGTAAGCTTAGTTTTGCCCTCCTGGACGAGCTTAATGTTTATCGTGGGCGAGATCAATAAGCAGGGGGTGGTCCACACACTCGTATGGTGGAAAGGGGGACGGGAAAGGGTGTGTGCGGGGGGGGGAGAGGAATGACAAAGTTGGGGATACTGGGGAGGGATTGATGCCAAAGGAAGGGATTAGGAGAGAGTAGAGGCAATGAGTTTCTGTTGCAAACGAGCGATGCCACATAGGAGAGGGAGGGAGGGAGGGAGGGAGGGAGAGAGAGGGTGGGGTGGTAGGAGAGATGGTAGGGAGAAGAGAATGAGCTAGGTGACTAGAGGAGAATAAAGGATAAGGGGGAAGAGCTGGGAAAAAAGAGTGAAGGGTTGCTAGAGTACAATAACTAGTGTTGGAGAAGAGTACTCTCTCATTCTAGCCTGCACCACCTCCTCACTGCTCTGCCACTCACGGGCTTCCTCACGTCGCTCACAGATTGGTAGTGTACTCCCATGACTTGCCCAGGTGAAGCACTGAATGTCTGTTCACTTTTCAAGACCTCTTAAGAAATATAAATGATGTAATCACTGCAACGATGATCATGTCAAAGGAAAACTATGCAACACGCATTTACTCTTTAAATGCTCCATTATGGAGGTACAAATGCTCAATACAAATAGACTATAGGCCTACTATCTTAGAAAACACTATAATTACAACAATTTGTTGTAAACTATCAATTCTGCGGCTGTTGATGTCATTGAATTGTTATTGACATTATTGCTGGCAATTATCATCATTACATATTTGTACTTCGTGTAAATTCCAGGTGACGGTGAGGAGAAGCAGCCAGGTGAGGGGGGAAGCAAGCCAGATGAGGGTGAGGAGAAGCAAGCCAGGTGAAGGTGAGGAGAAGCAAGCCAGGGTTCACATCCAGTCCAGCTCCTCTCCATTCTACATCAAATTTATGTCCAAACTCTAAATCTTTTCCAATAACTTTATTATTTTAAATTGAACAACATATATTAAATCCATTCATCCTTCAACCATTTGAATAGGTTAGACAATCATATCAAAAAACCCTATTTAGGAATATTTAATCACCGTACACCACTACACAATTTGTACATCAGTTCTATTTACATTTGATGTTACCAAATATCCAGATATCTACCGCCTCAATCATAATTATTTTATTACAAGGTTCCACCTTCTCAATCTTCAAAATTCCACATTTATTATATAAAACTTTAGATAATTCTATGATTAACTCATTCGAGCAGTTTTTTCATTCATGATACCGTATCTTTTACGCATTATCATTTTATTCGACTTTTTCTCTAATGCTATTAATAGTATTCCCGACCATTTTACCCAAAATTTTTTCCATTTTCAGTGATAACCCTAAGCGAATTCTTTCTTACAAACCATTCCTTCTATGATTTACCATTTTATAACCATGGCCACGGATTTCCATCTTTTTTTATTATACCTCAAATTCATCCTATTTCTTCTTCGGTCATGCTCCTCTCATCACATTCTTTTATACATAACCATCTATGTTTTTTATATTGTAGCTTGATCGTAACTTTCTTTTATGCTTCTTTTCACCAGCTTACTCCACTTTCCTATATTCATTTTATCTTCACCATTTCCTATGGACTAATTATATATTGAAAAAAAAAATACTCACATAGGCAGATAAAGACAGGACTTTCCATACCTCCACAGACATAATGATTAATTTAAATAAATTCATTTGTCTGTTTTGGTACAGTGCAGCAGCGTTATATTCATCAGCTATCTTTATCTATGTCACACCCCCCCCCCCTCTCCTACCTCTCTCAATTTCTGAAAGTCATAGATGGCTTGAATGCTCTATTGCTTCTCTATAGTTTAATATTTTCAACACTAAACAGCCGCCATTTTTAAAGCTGTCTAATTGCAAAGATCTCTTTTAATGCTATTTCACTCAACAAAAAACTCTGAAAGGACTACCAGTAACACTTTAAATCATTTAAATCTTTATCTCTAGAGCGCAGGCTAAAGTATACATAATAATTTACTTTTGCGATCTTAAAAATAGTTCAGATTTGTAACTTGTCTCCAAATCTTCAATACAAAGATAACAAGGTTACACTATACCAGTAATTTCAATTAATTCAATTCAAAAAAAAACCTTTTAACACTTATGTAGTTTCAACTTTACTCTTATATATAACTTATCAGATTTGCAAAGGTGACTTTTTTTTCTTACAATCCCTCTACGCAGATAATTTCTCTAAATTCAAACTTTTTCGGCTTTTTTCAAAATTTAACGTTGTAACCACCACAAAATGGATATCTATCATCCATTCTGTTTTTAAGTGAACTAGCATTCTTCTATCAATGTTGAGTTCTATTGACGATTATAATCCTTATGATAATACTCTCACTTCTTACTGTTTGTTAAATGTTTTTTTTTTTTATTTTTCACGACCTTTTGTATTCTTTCAATAATGTCACCATGTATCAGCGTATAGTCAATTTTTATTTTGGTTTATACATTGATAGTTTATTTTATTACTAATTATCACAATTTTTATATAATATAGTTACGTGAAAGTATTACAGGGTTTAATTTATATTGGTTATCTTCATGGCAATTATATTTGAAATGTTGTGCTGATAGAATATAGGGGGGAGATACCAAGTCCGCACTAGAAGGACCACCTCCTCCTCTCATTAAAATCCCCCCGATCATAACGCATTTAGAATGGGAGACGGTTATTTTTCTCTCGATGGCTGTCCTTCCGATCGCAGACGAGCCCTCCTCCCGCCTGCTCTCAGCTCCGCAGACTGCTGCCAATATCTACAACTAACTTTTTGTCACCTTGCCATGTTTGGCCTTTTTGTCAAATTTAATTCTTTCTCATCTTATCATTTGTCTCACAATACCCTCCCTTGTGCCCTGTCACCGAATATATATCTTTCTTCTCCCTAATTAAAATTTAATATCTTTTTTTCCTCCTCATTTCATTACCTTTTTGGGATCTCCTCGCTTTTTTTTCAAATTTTTATGCTAACCTTTGCTCAAATATTTTAATCTAAAACAACAACAAAACATCAACATGCGTTCCTGCTCCGCCAACATCACCTCCTGACAGATTTTTGTATTTGTCCTTCAGTCATAAGCTCTTCATTACGTTACCACTTATTTCTTCTTACCTTATTATGCTACTTAATAGGATGGTATCAACTCACCAAAATCTATATTTTTACTTATTATTCCACCTAATTGACCTTAGTGCCCGAAAACTGTATCCTGCCTACTATACAATGTACCTTAGTCAGTATGTACGAGATACATTTAAGACGTGATCAGAATAGGCCAAGAACATCTGTTTCTCACTAACAGTCTTCTATATTCTAACGATACAAACTCTGTATAAAGATAACTCTCAAAAAATCTCGTGAAAAGTTAATTATCAGCATTACTGTATAAACGTTTAATACTCCAATGAAATAAATATTTTTACAAAACACAATATTATATAATCGACATAAAAGATGATGATTGTCCAGACATCATCTTATATGATTGATTTATTTATATACGTTTATACAATAATACTGATTAACTTTACACTTATCATATTTGAGTTAGCTTTTATACGTGTAGTAGGTATCTTAGATAAAAAGGACTGTCTAGTAGCGAGAACAAGATAAAAAGGACTGCAATGAGAAACAAAGATAGTGGGCAGATGCTTGAGGAGTGTCATGCAAGTTTGCATGGTTATAGGGAGGGGCGCTGGCGCTTTCATAGGCTGGTCGGGGTCGACCATATGCCTCCATCCTCCTTTAAAAACTTACCCTCTGTGGCACAATCTTTTGGGACATCTAGAAATGTAGATTTACCTGTATATACTAATATAAGCTAAATATAATTACTATTACAAACGACAAACAGAGGTGGACGCACCTATATATTACAGTATTATAACGTCTACTCAAAGGCTATAATTGTCTCCCTTGTTTGGTCCTTCTTTATGAAATTGACTTGCTACTCAATTTGGATTCGAGACCCATCCGGGCACACTAGGCGGTTTCCCACCATTAGCGCCAGAGTTGCCTGTGTTACCTGAATGTTCGAATCTTGATGGGTGTTGGGGGGGTCTAGTATTATAGCCATGGGATGATTAACATATATGTATAGGCCAAAGCAACTTTTTGTTTTTAATATGAATTTCATCTCTCTCATTTGTGTTATAAGTTGTAAAAAAATATAATGACTCAGCAGAATTAAGTAATATTGATGTGTCAGAACCTATTGAAATTATATATTACATTTCCGTAAAATGGATTAGTTCCACACACCCAAGAATAAACAATTTATGAATTAGGACAAGGCTCTTATGGTATAAACAAACTTCTAAACTCTGCACATTTTCCTTTAATAAGTATAAAAAAATAAGTTTTTAAAAAATTGAAGTCATCTCGGGGCAACCACTAAATATGATTAATTGCTGAAATGTTAAGTGTTGGATTATTTTCAAACTGAACCAACGAGAGGATATGCTACATCAGGTTTCAAACAATTTTTATTTTTTTTAAGGGGGGGGGGGACAGTATAATATATTGTATACCTAATTGGCCAATGGTTGCCTAACAAGTTCGAATTTCCTGAAGTTTAAAAAAAATTTCGTTATGGAATTCGTCAGCTTCGTTACACACACACACACACACGTACATTCATAATTATATATACTGTATCCAAAACTAATAAAGAAAATTAATCAAACCTAACTAGTCCTAACATAACTAAGTAATTATGTTCTTCAATGTGATAATAATGATACCAAAAAATAAATATTAATTACCAAAAGAAGGTGCCAACGATGCGATTAGTAGTCTGTTTCATATAATTAACAGCCCTTGAACAAAAACGAGTTCCCGATGTATCTCTTCATTGACCTGAGAAAGGCCTTTGATATTGTTAACCTCTTGAACTCCACCATTATGGAGTCCGAGGCCTTGCCCTAAACTATATCTCGACCCTATCTTAGTAGACAGACACCAAATGTAGCCATCACTCATAAACCTCTTCATTACCTATGGGGTGCCAGCTAGGGCAGCATCCTAGGACCACCTCTTTATGTACATCAATGATTCTGACACATAATGTCATAACATTCTAAACGCTATATAATTTGCTGACGATATACCCTATATTACTCAGCCCCAACTACTCCACCTAAATATTTGTAAATAACATTAAAAAAAAAAAAAGTCCATTTATGATTCAACCAACAACCTCACTCTTAAACATAGAAAAACCTCTACTACACTTATTTTGATAGTAAATCAGACAAATGCAATAATCGTTCAGATACTAATGTACTCAATCAGCAATTAAATGATGGAAAGTTCGCTTGGCCATGAATATGCATAGACGCGAGTATGATACTTCAGCACACCACTACAACACATAATCAATCACAAAATGGTTCGGTCTACTTCTAAAATCAGATATTATGTTCCAAACCTCTGCTCTCCTCTATTATACTATGCACAATCTATCTATCTTACATACGGGTATCTTTGCATGAGGTTTAACCACTGCAAACTTACCTTATGATGGGGATGATGGAACCCATCATCACCCAGCAAATATTCTATCATGAACATAATCAAAACTGTTTTCAGACAACACTCACCCCCTCCCCTGTTTTAAATCCGCTAAACATGCATACAAACTCCACACATTCTCTATCGTGCCATTTACAAAACTTCTTTCTCAAATGTTAATCTGATCTGAAACTTTCCTTGACAGGATGTAAACTCGATTACATATTCACCATACCAAACTAAAACATCTCGTGTGATAAGGTGAAGCCGGTCGGCCGAGCGGACAGCCCGAGGACTTGTGATCCGGGTTCCGATCCGGGCGCCAGGAGAACTAATGGGAGTGTTCTTTCACCCTATCCCCCTGTTACCCTAGCAGCCATACCTTTTGGCGTTTCAGTACAGCTGTCACGCTGTTCCTGGGGGTGGAAGGCCTGGTTTCGAGGGCCGTGCCCGCGGGACACTAAAAGCCACAATAAACTCATTCTCAAGCTATAACAAATCACCCAGTCAAACTAAATCTGTTGTAAAATATCTACTGCAAAATAATGGGACATCGTCTATGAAATTCACACCTAAATCTATTGAAAATGCTGCCAACATATGCTTAGTTAAAGAAAGTATAACCAAAAATGTACCTAATTATTCATCCTCATTAGTTTCCTACCTGCCTGCCTTAAGCTCACACTTGTATCTTGTCTACCACTTCCCTCAATATGATGGTCCTAAGCCATCAACTTTTTCATTGCTATCATTGGCATCATCTTATTATCATGGTTGGTTATATTGAACACGCATTTTATTAATTATACTAGAATAATCCTCAATTATGCTAAATGTACCTTTGCATAATCTACTTTTACTAATAAATGTACTACAATCTTCGTCAAATTTTCCCATACACTAAGACCTGTATAACATTCTCAATCTTGCTAGAAATTACCTCACATGTAAAATTATCTTTAGATGGACCTGCCGAAACATCTGTAATGTGCTCTAGATCCAGTCGTAACCTATGTGTGTGGTGTAAGTTATTTTATATATTATATATTAATTATATATATATATATCATTTATATACAACAAGTATGTCAGGTTGCGAATATATATATTGTAGCAGTCTTTCTGTAGAGTACAAACATTATTAATATCAGACAAAAGTGATTAATAGATTCTAACACGAATTTTTCAATATATTGTTCTTACTGTTATGGTTAATGAAAAGATAACTCCCAAAATTCATTGTTTTATTTTAGTCTGACGCGACACTTGAACGCGTTTCGTAATAAATTATAATTTTCAAAAGGACTTTAGTTTACACACACAACTTAACCTGAAACACTAGAACAAAAGAGTTAGTAGTCGATTTAAACAGCTTCATTATTTAACCGCATTGGGAGAGGTGATATGTTAACAGATTTGGATGAGGTGAACAAACTTCAAACAGGTATAAACACAAAACAATGGGTTTGAAGGTAATGAATGGAAGTAACTGCCGAGGGCTAGGCATATTTCTTTTGCTTCATATTGGAGTCTTTGGACTATATTCTACACTTCAAGACCCGCTCATTAAAGCAAAAATGAAATAGGCCAAAGGCCTCTGAGTTTACTTCCATCTTACTTCAAATTACCCTGTTATGTTTATCCGTTTTGAAAGTTTGATGTCAAACGCTGTTGAACATATCACCTCACCCAAAATAGCAGCGGTATAAAATAAAATGAAAGCGGAGAAACCACAGCTAAGTTAATACCTCTGTTTAGTGTTTTCAGGTTAATAGTATGTGTGTGTAAACTAAGAAGTCTTTGAAAATTGTAATAGTAATTATTACGAAACGCGTTCAAGTGACGCGTCAGACTAGAAAAAAAATGAATTTTTGGAGAATTGATTTTTCAATTACCATCACAGTGAAAAGAAATAAGAATATTGAGAAAATTGTGTTAGAATTATTAATCTACTACCGGTCATATAATATATATGTCTACAGGAAAGACTGCTACAAAAAAATATACTAATATATATATATATATATATATATATATATATATATATATATATGATAATTATGATATATATATATATATATATATATACTATAAAATAAACATTGAAAAGAAATATTTTAAACTCTGCTGTTAGGCAAATCGAGCCTTGCATCCTAAGCCAAGTAGTGCATCTGGAGATTATATATACGTATATACAATCTCACTGATTTATAAGATGTCAGTTCAGCAGTTCATGCTAAATGACATCTTTCATTAAAAAAATTTAATTAACTTGTTTTGAGTCCACTAAGATACACAGAAAAATGCAGTATATTCAGATGTTGACAGTTTTAGGGATTACTCTTCAGTACAAAAATAAGGTACAGTTGTAAATTGTCTAACATGAAACGAACATCACAAGAGAAGTGTTGAAAGTTCTTGGAGTTCTGGTTGTATTTCTCCCCCACAGCCTTATCAGTTCTCCGTCCAGTGCTCAAGATCAACTGGACTGACGAAATGATAAGGAAACTGATAAGGTACCCGCTGACCTTTCCTCCTTCCTTGTCGAGCTCCTCTTCCTTCCCACTCCATCAGCCTCCTCCATTTCTGGTCCTTCTCTCTTCTCCACCTTCCTCACTCCTCCTCTCTCCTCCAATTGACTGAACTTCCCTTCCAGGAAGTCCCGGTCAGACTCTCTTGTTGGTCACTCAGAAATGGCAGCAGAGGGATTAATAGTAGTCTCTCTCCTTCCAAAACTGATGAGGTTGGCTCCAGCTCTCCTACCATTCCTCTCGGCCACAACACCAGAGGATAGACTCACGAGAGGGAGGGCGAGGAAACACGAGAATGAACCAATAAGGGCAGTAGGATCTGCAGCAAAGCTACCTGCATAAAGAGAATGAAATCTTTAGTAACGTTATTAACACGTAGCTATATTTCACAACATAAACAACTTATTAATAAGACAAGACCGCTTCATATGCATAAATTAAGACAATACCTTGCTAATTACATGTTAAATACTGCCAATAAACTTGAACGCTAAACGAACCTTGCTGAAACCATCTAAAATGTATCAGGAAATTCGTTCTGTTACTATTCCGTGTGAACATTTCGTCTCTGTCCACTCTGTCAATCCCGCTGATTATTTTATACGTTCCTATCATATCCCTCCTCTCCCTTCTTCTTTCTAGTGTCGTAAGGCGCAGTTCCTTCAGGCGCTCCTCATACCCCATCCCTCGTAGCTCTGGGACGAGTCTCGCTGCAAACCTCTGAACCTTTTCCAGTTTCCTTGTATGCTTCTTCAGAGGGGGACTCCATAATGAGGCGGCATACTCTAAGACTGGCCTCACGTAGGCGGTGTAAAGCGCCCTATATGCCTCCTTACTTAGGTTTCTGAATGATGTTCTAACTTTTGCCAGTGTAGAGTACACTGCTGTCGTTATCCTATTTATATGTGCCTCAGGAGATAGTTTAGGTGTTACGTCCACTCCCAGGTTCTCTTTCGCGCGTCGTCACAGGTAGGCTGTTCCCCTTCATTGTGTACTGTCCCTTTGGTCTCGTATCCCCTAGTCCCATTTCCACAACTTTACATTTGCTCGTGTTGATCTCCAGTAGCCATTTCTCTGACTATCTCTGTAACCTGTTCAGGTCCTCTTGGAGGATCCTGCAATCCTCATCTGTCACAACTCTTCTCATCAACTTTGCGTCATCCTAGAACATCGGCATGTAGGACTACTCCTGTAAACATATCGTTAACATATACAAGAAATAGAATTGGTCCCAGCACCGATCCTTATGGTACTCCACTCATTACTGTTCGCCAGTCCGATTTCTCGTCCCTTACCGTAACTCTTTGGCTCCTTCCTGTTAGGTAGTTCCTTATCCATGCTAGGACCTTTCCTCCCGCCACACCATGGGAAAGGCCCTAGCATGTGTGTGTGGTGTTTGAACATCATTAAGCTAAAAACAGGACGTTCTCATTGGTTAGTGTGTGTATATATATATATATATATATATATATATATATATATATATATATATATATATATATATATATATATATATATTCAAAGTATGAAGAACCGACAGCATGCAGTACAAGGACTGCAGCAGGAACAACTGCAGTAGCAGGAGCGTATAATATAAACTATGACGGCAGCTTCCGTTTCTCAACACAATATATGGATTTTTGTCCACTCGCAGAGGGGGAAAACTTTCATTACTACCTCCACTTTCCCTGTATCACCTTTCCCCTCACCTTCCCCTCATCTTCCTCCCTCTATCTCACTTTCCCATTACTCTTCCTCTCTCCTACTCCTCAATCTTCCCCCTCCTCCTCACCTACCCTCTACCCCTCCCCCCCCCTCTACCTTTCCCTCCCCCCTACCCCTCCCCCCCCCTCTACCCCTCCCTCCTTCCTACCCCTCCCCCCCTCTACCCCTGCCCCCCCCCTCAACCCTCCCTCCCCCCTCACCTTCATCGCCCCCTCCCCTCACCTACCCATCCCTGTCACACGGCTAGTAGACGATGGTTTAATTCCCACATATCAATAAACATTCGTTTTAATTTGTATATGTGTGTAAATCTGTGTATATGAGTGTATTACTGAAGTGAACTCAATCACAATTAATGTATACTCTCTGTGTTAATTCTGCAGGTTTACAGTTCTTCTCGACTTTGTTATTGGGAAATGGGTTAAGCTAGGCTGACGGCGCTTGGGATGGATATGAGGACAAGGAGCTGGGATATGAGGACAAGGAGCTGGTATATGAGGACGGAGCAAAGAAACAGTGCTCAACCGCTTCGACCATCGGAGGATTGAATCCTGTCCCAGCCCAAGCATGTGGGATTTCTACCTCACTGAATAAAAGGGTTTCGTAAATAACACAAGGCATTTTAGGCTTGTAGAATTGAAGTCCATTTTTGAGTTCTCTGAATTCTGAATCCACCTACGTTGTGTCTACTTAGTGCAGGTTGTGGGGATCAACGGCCCCGCGGCCCGGTCTCCGACCTGGCCTCCCAGTTGGTCGTCTGGTCAACCAGGCTGTAGAACGCGGCTGCTCGCAGCCTGACGTATGAATCACAGCCTGGTTGATCAGGTATCCTTTGGAGGTGTGTGTCATTCTCTCTTGAACACTATGAGATACCTATATAAGTTTTTTTTTCCTTATTTTAAACCAATTGGTTGTACCTCAATTTAATATCACTATATTATCAATTAATTATAGAAATAAGCACTTGAACAAATTTATATTTAAAAATTAATAGTCCTATATTGAGGATGTTAAAGACTGATCCTCCTGGCTGGTGTGGGTTACAAAATACATTCAAATTTTTATTCAAAATAATGTGTGTGTGTGCAAAGAACATGGGAGTGAAGTGTGAGGACAGGAGTTACATTAATGGAGCCACTATTACGTAAAGCGTTTCGGGCCAAACTGGTATATGTTCCTATACACATATAGGAATTATCCATATCATTTTCAATCCATGTTAAGAGGATATCAATCCAGATCACTTATTTAAAATATCACATGTCACAGCACACTCACACAATTTGTACATCAGTTGATTGACAGTTGAGAGGCGGGACCAAAGAGCCAGAGCTCGACCGCCGCAAGCATAATTGAGTACAAGGGGCTCCACCTTCAAGCTCAACAGGCCACAGTGTAGGATAGAAAACGGGAGACGCTTCTATAGACCTTTCAGACCAGTTGGCATGAGGTACCTGGAGCTTTGCAATTATTTTATTCACTCTCGTATTCTTGAAGATATCCTCACAGTGTACCCAAAATTTGCCAGTGCAGGCTACTAAACATATGGCCCTGCATGACTAACCATCCTGCGAGATGGTGACCTTTATTACCACTGCTACCTTATTCAATCTTGTGTTGATATCCTCAAAATGCATCCGGAGTCTGCTAGTGCAGACTGCTTATCACATGCCTCTGTATGACTAACCATCCTGTGTGATGGGGATTTCTTAGCATCAACTAGTTAGCTTTCTTGACACTGTACTCCACTTCATATAGTCTAGGGTAGCTGCACTAATGCAGATGTACCTAATGTAATAATTAAAAAAAAAAATGACTCATACGGGCATATAAACCCATGGAACTGCCTACCCGCCCAAGACATAATATTAATTAATATAATTCATTGTGTCGGGGGACAGGCAGCCAGAGTGTATTCATACACGCGAGGCTTTTATCGAGGTCACACCCCCCCCCCCTCTTCCGCCCGCTCAAGGTCGAAATACTCATGATGCTTTTCAAGACGCTAGTGCTCTCTAGGGTGGAATATTGTTGCACACTAACAGCTCCATTTAAAGCTGGAGAACGTGCAAAGATCTTTTACTGCTAGTTCCACTCAATAAAACTCTGAATGACTACGAAAACTTATAAATATTTAAATCTTTATTCTCTAGAGCGCAGGCGAAAGAGATACATAATAATTTACTCTTGGAAAATATTAAAGGGACTGGCTCCAAATCTGCATACAGAAATAACATTACACGAGACCAGGAGGCATGGAAGGCAATGCAAAAAAAAACCGTTGAACACTAGAGGTGCAATAGGGACGCTGAGAGAGAACTGTATCAAGGGTCCAAGACTTTTCGACAATCCCTCTACGCAGCAAGGTCGTAACTGCCAAACTTTTCGCGGTTTTCAAAAGGGAACTTTATAACCACCTCCAAAGGATATCTGATCAGCCAGGCTGTGGTTAATAAGTCAGGCTGCGAGCAGTCTGGTTGATCAGGAATCCTAGCAGAGACCGCGTCACGGGGAAGTTGATCCTCAAAACCAGTGCATGATAACTGCAAGGTATGGGTACATGGTTATATGTAGGTGAGTACGAACGGAAAGGGGGAGAGAGAGAGGAGGGAAATATACATAAGGAGAGGGGGCGGATGAATGAGATGGAAGGGTGTGAGAGAGAGAGGGAGCTACCATCCTCACAGAAGGACCACCTCTCCTCCCTCTATATAAATCGATCATAACACATTTTAGTAGAGAGTAGTGTCTCTCGAGCTTTCCTGGCCATCCAGAGAGCCCTCCTCCCGCTCCTCTCCACTCCGCAGACTGCTGCACAATATCTACAACTCTACTTTTTGTCCCTTGTCCATGTTTTTGGCCAGTGCTGGTCAATAGGTAATGCTTGCTCAGCGTGATCATGGTCTCCAAGACCCGCCAGGATGCCCTTCTCACCAGAGAGAGATTCCGGCTTCCATAATGAAAAATGAATAGGCGTTTTTCTGCTTGTCTTGCATTACCTTTTGATTCTCCTTGTCGTTTTTTTCATTCAGTGATGATAACTCTTGGGCGTCAATAGATTGAAGCAAAAAATCAACAAAACATCAACAGGGGCGGTCCTGCGCTCCGCCATACATCACTCGCAGGACAGATTGGGGTATATTGGTAAGTCAAAAGCTCCTGTTACCATTACTTTTATTAGTGTTGCTAGCATGATGAATAGAGATGGTATAATAACCAAAATCATATTTTTATTATAGTATATCCAGTAATTATCATAGAAAACGGTAGACTGCGCTAAGCTATACAAGTGACAGGTGCAGTATGTACGAGATACATTTAAGACGTGATCAGAATAGGCCAAGAACATCTGTTTCTCACTAGACAGTCTTTATATCTAACGATACAACTCTGTATAAAAGATAACTCGCAAAAAAATCTCGTGAAAAGTTAATTATCAGCATTACTGTATAAACGTTTAATACTCCAATGAAATAAATATTTTTACGAATAACACACAAATATATATCGACATAAAAGATGATGATTGTCCAGACATCATCTTATATGATTGATGTATGATTTATATACGTTTATACAATAATACTGATTAACTTTACACTAGATATTTGTGAGTTAACTTTTATACGGAGTGGTATCTTTAGATAAAAAGACTGTCTAGTGAGAAAGATAAAAAGACTGTCTAATGAGAAACAAAGATAGTGGGCAGATGCTTGAGGAGTGTCATGCAAGTTTGCATGGTGACTGGGAGGGGGGGGAGCATTGTCATAGGCTGGTCGGGTCGACCCTATTGCCTCCATCCTCCTTTAAAAACTTACCCTCTGTGGCACAATCTTTTGGGACATCTAGAAATGTAGATTTACCTGTATATACTAATATATAAATATAATTATATACAAACGCAACCAGAGGTGGTACCCCCTATATATTTACAGTATATATAACTGTCTACTCAAAGGCTTATATAGTCATCCCGGTTGGTGCCTTCTTTTGATAATGACTTGCTACTCAATGGATTCGAACCCAGGGCACCAGGCGGTTTCCCCACCAATAGCGCCAGAGTGCCCTGGTAGCCTGAATTCTGATCTTGGAGGGGGGGGGGTCATAGAGTTATAGTCATATGTATGTACAGTATATGTATAGGCCAAAGCAACTTTTTGTTTTAAATGAATTTGCATACTCTCTCATTGTGTTAAAAGTTGTATAAAAAAAATAAGAACTCAGCAGAATTAAGTAATATTGATGCTGTCAGACTATTGAAATATAGATAATTTGTAATAAATGGAGTAGTTCCACAACACCCAAGAGGTAAACATTAGTGAATGTAGGACAAGGATCTTAATGTTGGATAAAAAACGTCTAAACTCTTGCAATTTTGCCTTTTAATAAGGTTAAAAAAAATAAGTTTTGTGTAAAAATTGAAGTCATCTCGGGGCAACACTAAATATGATTTAATTTTGCTGAAATGTTAAGTGTTGGATTATTTTACAACTTGAAACACAACGAGAGGATATGNACAAACGTAAGACAGAAAACGGAACATTAAACTCTGAAAACAATCGATATAAATCAAGACACCATAAGGAAATTAACCGAGACGCCATATATTATAGAAATCCAGAGTTCAGTCCAAACGCGTAAACTAAAAACGTGAAGGAACTGAGAAAATAGAATGAATAGATTTAGAAAATCTGAAATTGGCACTAAACAAACACGATTCATCTCTGTACTTCATCTAGTAGCTCCATTAGCGATGAATATAGTCAGTCAGGTCTATAGTGGTCAGCCTCAGGGGGTCATCAGTCAATTAGTGGAGCGATGTGGTGGAATGTGGTGAGAGGGGGAGGGAAGGGGGGTTCCTGGTTGTTACCGGTCATGGGAGATCTTCCTGGTTGTTAGCGAGATCAGGAGGGGTTCTTAATAGCTTTTGATTGAGATTAGGTAGTCCGTTTTTCTTGTATATAGTCCATATGGAGTCTCACGATTACAAATGATTGGAATCGTGAGGTTTTTGCCTATACCCGAAGCACTCAACGGTCAATTTTAGGGTACAGATGCAGGCGATGAGTCACAATAACGTGGCTAAAGTATGTTGACCAGACCACACACTAGAAGGTGAAGAGACGACGACGTTTCGGTCCGTCCTGGACCATTCTCAGTCGATTGTGATGAGAAAGTAGAGACAGGCAATAAAATTGCCTGAAATTGCCTAAAATTTATTGCCTGTCTCTACTTTCTCATCACAATCGACTTGAGAATGGTCCAGACGGACCGAAACGTCGTCGTCTCTTCACCTTCTAGTGTGTGGTCTGGTCACTTAGGGTACAGATATTTCACTCGCGTGGCCCCCAACAGCGAGGTGATTCCTTGAAATATCTGTACCCTAAAATTGACCATCGAGTGCTGTCGGGTGTGGGTAAAGGTAAAACGTCTCACGACATTACGTGTTAGATATATTTAAATCAATCAATAAGAGAAAATATGATTTAGAGATAATGGAATTTACAGGAACTAGCATATAGCCTAGTAAACCCAATATATATATTTTTCAAAGTGATTACATGAATAAAAACTATATTTACGAATAGACAAAACCAAAACTATATACATTTCTGGGACCTCGTTAAGAGGTGAGATTTTCGGTGACAAAGCAGTTCTTAACTAAACTCAAGCTAAAGATAACTTGAAGTGAGTTAATATTCTGCACGAGGCCTACCAGTGGCTAATTAACTAATCCTTACCTGAGGGACACCAACCTGGTCCCAGGTCCACCTGGCCAAGGAATGAGATTCTTTTATCTCTTCAAAACATTCTTGACTGATTTAATGAATTTTTACCCCCAACTTTCAAGCCATTTTTATTTAATTATTTTGTAAATTTAAATTTTCTTGGGGGGGTTTCAACTATTTGAAATATGTATAGTTGGATGTATTATTAGTATTGTTTAATGTTGAATGGTGTATGCTGAGTGTGTGTGTGTGAGGGTAGTATTTTGTGTATTGTACTGAGTTAAGTTCAAGTATGTTTATTGAGATAAGAAAGAAATACATCTCAAAGAGATAGAGTAGCTTAGGCTAATTCTACCCCCCCCCCTCCCTGTACTGAGTTAGGGAATGAGGATGAGGATTTGTGAATCTATTAAATGTTCACAGCGTTATGCTAACAATTTAAACAGCAAAATAATATTGTCTGCTCTGTGCACTATGCCAACGAAAGAGAAATAAAGACATGCAGACTTGTGTGAGTTCCGTGAAAATGTCACACAACACTATTATGGCTAAATTACGAATTACTAACGTGGATGGCAAATGGTTTCGTTAGTATTTTGGCGTAACGTTGAGCAAACTTGAATAATATTTTGTACATTTATTCATCAGGATAAAAGAAGGTAACGACAGCATTGGGGTGTAGGTTTAGGGAGCCGGTCGGCCGAGCGGACAGCACGCTGGACTTGTGATCCTGTTGTCCTGGGTTCGATCCCGGGCGCCGGCGAGAAACAATGGGCAAAGTTTCTTTCACTCTATGCCTCTGTTACCTAGCAGTAAAATAGCCACCTGGGAGTTAGTCAACTGTCACGGGCTGCTCCTGGGGGTGGAGGCCTGGTCGAGGACCGGGCCGCGGGGACACTAAAGCCCCGAAATCATCTCAAGATAACCTCAAGATAGGTGGCGAGTAGGATACCCCATTAATTATCAGGTCTACAGGTTTACTGTAACCAGTGCGTGGCCTGCCAGGGTGTGGAGCCAGTTAGTAAACTAACAATACTCTCTCCGGACGTGTCCTAGGGTTTAGGGTAAACCATTGTAAACCTAGGCATGGTTTGTGGCCTACAACCTAGGCTGTAGACCGGAATTAAGGGGTAGACCGGTAAGGGGTAGATTAATCTACTGGTCACGCCAGTATTTTGGTTACTTTAAGGCGCGGTTAATGTAAGGTGCCGCCACTAGTGATTATAACTATGGCAAAATCAGTATAATTTTATTTTGAAATAAATACCAATATGTTTCCTAGGGAAATTGGGTAAGTGGGTGGGGGGGGGGGGTCCATAACGGCGCCAAGGCCAGCACGATAAAAATTGACGGGGCGCGCACACCAAACTTCATTTGATTAAAAACAGCCGCTACTACTTGATTAAACTCGGCAAGTGACGGAGGCAAAACTCCCAGAACATTTTAATCGAACTTTAAATTAGTGTCTCAGTTGGTATACCACAGATTAAGGTAGTAGAAGCTGGAGCAGTAGCAATAAGCCATCACCGCCTCCCTCCCATAACGTCCTTCCTCTGACGTCAGCCATTGAGGGAACTAATGCACTAAGATATTATAACACTTTACGAAACACCTGTCGATCGTAAGGCTCGGGTCATTAACATTAATTGGCTGCAGTGATTTGGTAGCAGAACTTGAAAGTTGTGATTAAGACAGAATCAATGAGCGCGGTGCCTCAGCCATCCTGCCGTGCTGGCCTGGCGGCGCCCCCCCCCTACCCCGGACCTTCCGACCTTTCCCGGGATTTGAATTTAACAAACACCAAACCAGAAATATTTAGTATTAAAATATAAATATAAACAAAATAAGTATTTAAATGCAACTTTGGAGATATTTTGAGCACCCTGAGGTGTAGCGGCTCAGGCTAGGCTCGTTAAAGCCGCGGCGGTCCTTTCCAGATGCATTCATCAATTTTAACGTACTGTGTATTCAAAATTGGTCTATTCTCGTAGATAAGTAAATGTTATATTAAATTTCTATATATAGTTAGGTGTTTAGGTTCTGTTGTGTTATTTACATTTGAAGTAGGTGGGTGAAGCATTTACAGCGGTGCGATTCGAACAAAGATTAACAGCGAAGAAATATTTGAATATCATCAGTTGTGAGTCGCGTGTAAACCGTTTTTCACTCATAAACGGGATTTGGCGGGTGGATTAGCGAAAAATAGGCCGTTGTTGAAGAGGACGGGCTGCTGTGTGGGCGTGGGGCGCCGATCCTTCACCATTCAGCCCTCTGTGCCCAGCGGTAATTAAGGACTTAGATGTAAGATGTTTGACAGATAGCATTCAATGGAAAATATGACAATGAATAACCTAACCGGTTCCCCCCCCCCCCCACACCACACCACACACACACACACACACACACACACACACACACACACACACACACTTAGAAATATCAACGTAATAGTATTAAGTAATTTCTGCCACATGAAGTTGTGTTGGCAAATTAAATCATGTTGAAATCCGATTCCCGTTTCATGAGGTGTTGTGCTCAGTGAGCTTGTTAGAGCCTAGCTAGTGAATCTGTTGATGTTCTAGAGGTTCACCTGTGTACATTTCTAGAAATTGATATATTTAGTCTCTCATGGTTTAAATTTGTAAGTCTTATCGATTTTCCTTCTCAGCCATTACGTTACACCACTTAATTGTACAGCAATTAATTGTTATTACAACTTTTGGCTTAAAACAAAGTTGCAAATTCAAAAAATATTTCTATATAAAAACGTATATGAATAAATTATGTTATCGCTCTTCTCTTTTATAATGTGTCTATGAATGTAAGTAGAACTGCAATACTGTTGTCTAGACCGGTGTATTCTTCATGTGTTAATCATATTTATATAAATGAACTTGCCATTTGTATTATCTATATAAGAGAGAGTGTGTCCAAGGTTGGAAGTCAGAGGCTAGGGGCTAGCCTCTCCAAACTTTGCAGGTGGAAATGGTCTGCGGTACAGGGCGGACATAGTTTGAATCGGCCTAAGTTAAATACAAATACTTTTAAGAAATATTAGGATTTATAAAGACCTTCCCCCACAATCATTCCCCCCCCCCCCACTCCTCCACCACGATTTTTTTATAGTCAAGTGCGAAAAGAGCGCAGAGCACTTGACGCACGTTATGATTGAAAACCTATACCGGTTTCTTAAGCATCTGAGCTCATATAGCGAGGGGAGTTGTACCTCTGGTCAGTGACCGTTGGTCAGCCTCGCTCCCAGACGATGTAGTCAACACATTCTGGTTGATTATTCAAATTTAAATTTTCAAATGTTTATTCAGGTAAAAGTAAATACATAGAAGATGAGTTACAAACATTATGTTGGATTTATATATAGAGCTAGTACATACAATATCTAAAGCCACTAATACGCACAGCGTTTCGGGCAAGATTAGGTTCACTTTGGAGGAGTTTATCAAGTTTATCAAATTGAACCTTTCAATGGTTTTGATTGTCCATTAACTCTGTGCCTCTTGGTGTCGTATTGAAGCATTTCAATACGATGTTTAACCCAGAATATTCTGGTGCTGGAGGATCTGGTTAAGATAAATCTTTAGGAGAGTACAGAGGAATCGAACTAGTGTCATGGACTCGCCCCAGACGCGCGCCTTAACCTATTGACAATGACATGTCAAAAGTTACACACCCTGGAGTCCACCAGCAGTGTCTAAGAATTTGGAGGCATCGAGTACATCAGTGTTGTAATTCCACTATGTACCTGTTAGGCTCCAGGGTTGGTCTTAGAAATAGGTACGCAACTTCCCCCAAAAAAGTGCATGGTAATGAGAACTGGGGAATACTGAATGACTCCCTGACATAGTGAGGGAGATCCTTGAAGTTAAATTGAGCTCGCAGCTTGGAGCAAGAGCCACACATAAACCGGACAACACCGTCAGTATGTGAGAAACTGTCAAACTCAAGAATAGTTACTCAACGTAATGCCAAAATAGAAAACGAAGCTTGTAATAGAACTTAGGGGGATACTAACGTAATAGAGAATGAGGTCGCTGAATCTCTGCAGAGTGCTGTTTACTTTGTCTTGGTTGCTCGTCTGCTCAGTTAGGCTTTAAATGCCCGCAGTTTGCAGTTCGATGCACGTCGTCACAGCCCCGTTGATCAGGTACCCGACGAAAGTGTTCACGAAACTCCCTCTTGAACACAATTAAAGCTCTGTTCTTAACTCTTAGATCTCACAGAATACGGTTAACCCGTAGACGAGACGGTTACTCAAAACCCGTTTTCTAATTGTCAAAACATGTTAACTTAGGTTAGGCCAGGTTGTGTTCAGTTAGGTTGTGTTCGGTTAGGTTGTGTTCAGTTAGGTTGTGTTCAGTTAGGTTGTGTTCGGTTAGGTTGGGTCAGGTTGTGATTTATAACCCGTTGTCAAGCCGTCTTGAGTACGTTGTGACCCGAACCTGTTCTCCCGCCTCTAGGCAAGCAGAGTTAGGAGAGCGCGCGCCCAGACAGACGCCCACTGTAGAGTTACTGAACGGTTCCACATAAATCACAGATACATAAACTTGCCGGTACTGAAGTTAGTCCATTATACTTGAGCGCTCCATCCACATTCTCAACACGTGACTAGCAGCGACTGTGGCGTAAGTTGCGCGCGTACACAGCTTGCTTCTGGTAATTTTGTACGCATTGGGTGGTAGGCTGTTACGCTCTGTCTTGTGTGGTAGGCTGTTACGCTCTGTCTTGTGTGGTAGGCTGTTACGCTCTGTCTTGTGTGGTAGGCTGTTACGCTCTGCCTTGTGTGGTATGCTGTTACGCTCTGTCTTGTGTGGTATGCTGTTACGCTCTGTCTTGTGTGGTATGCTGTTACGCTCTGTCTTGTGTGGTATGCTGTTACACACTGCCTCTTGTGGTATGCTGTTCCCCATTGCCTCCTGCGGTATGCTGTTACGCATTTTCACCAATCTCTTAAACTCAAACGGAAGTCAGACTTGATTTGTGACATCATCCTTGAAACACGGAGGTAGGGAGCCTTGAGGGATTCTTTACAGACGTAGAGAGCTTTGAGGTATTCCCTAAATAGGTAGAGAGCCTTGATATATTCCCTACATAGGTAGAGAGCCTTTATGTATGTTCTACATAGGTAGAGAGCCTTTATGTATGTTCTACATAGGTAGAGAGCATTTAGGTATTCCCTACAGAAGTAGAGAGCCTTGAGGTATTCCCTACAGCGTTATTCGTCGTGTACAAGCCATAAATGACGGTACACGACCCACCCCACATCACCGGACTGGTGAATCGCCTGACATTTATTTTCAAGGAGTGCACCTCCGCGGACTGTCCCCGCCGACATCCCCCCCGAGTTTATAGACGGGACAGTCCACAAAACAAGGCTTAAAATCCCACCAAAAGGGGCCATATTCCACAAAATCGGTTTTAAATCCACCGCCGCCAACGCCGGGCGCGGGGGCATCTGAGGCAGACTTGAGGAAACTGCTCAAGGCTGTCGTCTGGTGGCTCTGTGGCGACGCCTTCGACTCCCCTTGCCCTAAAACCTCTCCCCCTCCCTAGAACCCCTTCTGCCTTCCCTAGAACCCCTTCCCTCTTCCCTAGAACCCCTTCCCTCTTCCCTAGAACCCCTTCCCTCTGCCCCTCCCGTATCCAAAGAAAGAAAACGAAACCCCTCAAAGACCTTCCGAGTTGACGAACAACCGTAAAATATTCGTAGGGTGATTACCGCGACTCATTAGACGCGCGAGAGCCGGTCTTTCAGCTGTGGTTTATATTCACTCCAACCATCCAGTCGTCGGTTTATACTTAACCTCTCTTGGGACCCGCCGGACTTTATCATCCGGATCCCTTTGCAGGACGCTAAGGTTTTATTCTCCTTTTATTTCTCCTCCGCGAAGCCGGAGTGATAAACTAACTTGTAAACTCTTGCGGTTTGCATACGCGGTGGGGGGGGGGATGAGGACGGGGGAGAGGCTTGGTCAAGACAGTCGCAGCTGTCGTTGTCACCTGACGTTAGGTGACAGCTGTGACGTCTACGATGTCACCAGTCATCAGGTGACACCTAAAGTAGCCGCACATCACGGGGTCACCAGTCATCAGGTGACACCTAAAGTAGCCGCACATCACGGGGTCACCAGTCATCAGGTGACACCTAAAGTAGCCGCACATCACGGTGTCACCAGTCATCAGGTGACACCTAAGGTAGCCGCACATCACGGGGTCACCAGTCATCAGGTGACACCTAAGGTAGCCGCACATCACGGGGTCACCAGTCATCAGGTGACACCTAAAGTAGCCGCACATCACGGGGTCACCAGTCATCAGGTGACACCTAAGGTAGCCGCACATCACGGGGTCACCAGTCATCAGGTGACACCTAAGGTAGCCGCACATCACGGGGTCACCAGTCATCAGGTGACACCTAAGTAGCCACACATCACGGGGTCACCAGTCATCAGGTGATACCTAAGGTAGCCGCACATCACGGGGTCACCAGTCATCAGGTGACACCTAAGGTAGCCGCACATCACGGGTCACCAGTCATCAGGTGACACCTAAGGTAGCCGCACATCACGGGTCACCAGTCATCAGGTGACACCTAAGGTAGCCGCACATCACGGGGTCACCAGTCATCAGGTGATACCTAAGGTAGCCACACATCACGGGGTCACCAGTCATCAGGTGACACCTAAGGTAGCCACACATCACGGGAGGGGCAATTTCAACTGCAATCAAGTTGATTTATATACAAACATATAAATCCAAAGAACAGAGTAGCTTAGGGGGGCTATTTCAACCTTCTTCCCGGCCACTCCGGCGACCCATTATCCCAACGCCTCCTCAACTTTGAGGCAAAACGCCTTTCTNTGGTTATGAACAAATCCACAGGAGCCGTGGAGAGGGTTCGAACCTATGGGTATTCTTAACTTGATGGTTATTTTGTTGCTAATGAGAGGAAGTAACGTATATATAAGGTTTGCACCTTTTGCAAGCTCCAAACTGAACAAAAAGCATCGACTAAGACAGTTCAGTGGCCAGATTCACGAAGCAGTTACGCAAGTACTTACGAACCTGTACATCTTTTTCTCAATCTTTGGCGGCTTTGGTTGCAATATTAAACAGTTAATGAGCTCCGAAGCACCAGGAGGCTGATTATAACAATAACGACAGTTGATTGGGAAGCTTTCATGCTTTTAAACCGTTTAATAATTAACCAAAGCCGTCAAAGATTGAGGAAATATGTACAGGTTCGTAAGTACTTGCGTAACAGCTTCGTGAACTGGCCCCTGGGCAGGTGACGAGAAAGATGATTGTGATGATCGAGCAGGAAGCTTCGGAACACATCTCTGGTGATTCCCCGTTGATGACAGCGGACACCAGCAGCTCTCTCTCTCTTTCCCTTGGAGACGTCGACCTTGGTGCCGTGGGCCAACTTTCTCCCTGTTAACCCAGCCGTGAATGTGTTTTGAACTGTTCACAGTTCTCACTATCAGACAAGCTGGGGTTCCTTAGTCAGCGGGGTGTCTGTGCGCAATGAGGCAGTCAAAACCGCCAGCCACGGGCGTGACGCGGCCAATTCATCACGGATTAAGCAAGTCACGGACAACTGTTTCCCTTACAAAGCACAACGAGTGACCATTCATGGACCTTCTTTGTTGTTAGTGTCGCGTAATCTCGCGAATGGTCGTTTCAAGGTCAATATATTGTTGTCCGCGCCCAGTCTATGCTCACGATTTGACAAGCGTCAAAATTGAAGTGATTTAGTCGAACCAAGAAGCCTACAAAACTCAGGCAACCCACATATTATTTGTTTAGAAATGCTATATAGCAGGAAATTCATCGATGCTGAACTGTTTAGGACATTTATAAGCAAACTATGTCACCTTATAATTTTACATTTAAATTGCAAGTGTAGTTTGCAAGACACAAGGTGCAGTGAGTTATGTCTCAAGTTGTCAACGAAAGTGAGACTTTAAGTGACAGGCAACCTACAATCATCTTATTAAGTATTGCTGGAAAAAAAACGGTAAAATCCACAGAAAATTCGAAGAATATTTGAGAAACCGTTTTAGAAGCCAACGCAACATGAAATAAAGCCAAAACAAACCTGACCGAAGGCTTTGCTTTAACCAGACGCAAGATGGATGTTTATATCTGGGCCACAATCGCCGCAGGCGACGTTGATTTAACATTAAATTATCTTGGATAACGCTGATTTTACGTTCATTTAATGTTACATGAGCATGTATTCTACGTTGTTTAACGTTACATGAGCATAGGTTCTACTTTGATTTAGCGTTACGGGAGCATATTCAACATTGATTTCATGTTTTTGGAGCATATTTCGCCAACTGGATTGTCTCGGTTGCCTTCGTCTAGCCAACAAACAGGCCAGTGAATGGGACACCCACACTGACGTAGCAGGCACTCCTGAACCCATCAGAGTCTCCTGCCAGTACAATCCTTTTCATTCTGTTGTTTGCGTGATGTAAACAGTGTGAGATGTGCCTGTCTAGCCAGTGGGTCGAGGGTGAAGGTCCCAGGGAGGGAGGGAGGGATCTCTGTACCCTCTACCTCGTTCCTCTCATTGGAGGGAGAGGGAGTTTTACATTGTATATTGTATATGTGTTATTGAAAATGATAGAAAGGGTGAGATCACTTCTGATTCTAGCACGAATCTTCTCTATATTTTTTATGTTCCCTACGTGAGATGGAAATTGAAAAATGAACGACACTAATTGGAGCGTTTCGCTGATCCAGTCAACATTTTCAATGACATTTGAAGTGGATATAAATGATCTCGAGGAACGGAATACATATAAATAACTACTAGATAGATGACTAGATATGAAAATACTCTTATTCAGTATTTATAAAAGGAGAGAAGAATTAAAATAAGTTTTTAATGTTTATATGTTTTAATCGGAGTAGGGAAAACAAATTATAATGAATTGATAAAAGTTTAGGCTTTAGAGCCTTTGTTTATAATAATTATAATTTCCGCTGTTGGGGACAGGAAGAGGGAACTTAAAAAGCAATGCAACCCATGACAGCTGTTTTAACTCCTAGGTGCCTATTTTACTACTAGGTGAGCAGAGGAATCAGTTGAAAGAAAACGTGCCCAACCGTTTTTGGCCCGCCTGGATTGTAAACCCGAGTGCCTCAGTTGTGAGCCGAGGGCGTAGACTACTGTAATCCAGGGTGGCCAGCCCTAGTCAACACCTGGCTAGGTGATGACTAGAGCTGTTAACCACCTTTCACACGTGCAGTGAAAGTCAGGTGTATAATAATTTAACACGTGGAATAATTCACTAATGATTCATATATATATACTCAATTTGACTCTTCCCAAATCTCCTAAATTAATTAAATAATTGTGTAATTAACCCAACCCACGCATGTGAAAGTGGCGACGTTTCGATCCTTCGGGCCGTATGTACATTCAGGAAGCATGTACAGAACCTGTTACGAAACTTGTTCATATTTCCTATATGATGGCCGGTTTTACATCTAAACAAAGCCGCCTTGATTAAGGAAAGATGTACAGATTTCGTAAGTTGTCCTTAAACGTCAAACGTCTATGGTAAACGCAGAAGGGCAAGAGAATTAAGAACATTTAAAAATATATGTATTTCAAAGGGTGGTTTGAGTTTTAGGCTTGAAGCCTATCAACCTCTGAAAGGTTATTTAAATCACCACAATAGTTTACTTTCAACCAGCAAGTATACTATAGTCCTGAACATAGTCCAGGACTTAGGTAAACCTCAATACATATATATATATATATATATATATATATATATATATATATATATATATATATATATATATATATATATATATATATATATCAAGAAACGGATTTAGTTTGGTGTTGGGCTTATTTAAGACCTATTAACTGAGAGAAGGTTAAGGCCGCTACAAAAGCTAACTAAACAACTAACAAGTCTACTTCAGTTCTTAAACATAATCGAGACTGGAAGTAAACTTGGCGTGTATACACCGAGAACCGGAGTAAACCTCTCGGTGTATATATACACTAAGAAGCTGGGTGGGCCCGTCTTGGTGTATATACACCTCCTCGGAGGAATTGGTAGCCAGATTTAGAAAGTGTGTGCGAGGAGGTGGGTGACCCGGGAACTGAGGCTGGCGCCAGTGGGTGCCGGCCGGGGTTTAGATGCCGTTATATACGCTATGTCTATGCTTTTTTTTTTGTTTGATGTGATTTAGAAATGCTCCGATGATATGAAAATGTTTCCTCGGGCGAGTTTTCGAAACTTGGATTTTTTGAAATTCAAATGTCAAGGGAATATAAAATTCACATTGTTGAAGTAACAGTTTACAAGAGTATGCCAGTACAGTATCTCTGTACATTGTTATCTTCTTCTCTCTAGTGTTTTGTTGCAATATTATCAGTGTGAGAAGTTGCCACTCTAGAGTAATGAAGGAGAGGAGGTGGCTTCCACAACGTCTTCTTCAAGTATATTCTGCTTATTGGTCGCCTGCACAGTGTACACATATTTCCTTATATTTATCTGTTGTATACATTTTACGTTTTTAATCTTCCTTCTTCTAACCTGTCTTCCTAGTTTTGACCTCTTTTTTTGTGACTAGTTTTGTTGCAAATCTTTAGAATATTATACAGCCTTTACTAGTTTTGTTGCAAATCTTTAGAATATTATACAGCCTTTACTAGTTTTGTTGCAAATCTTTAGAATATTATACAGCCTTTACTAGTTTTGTTGCAAATCTTTAGAATATTATACAGCCTTTATTAGTTTTGTTGCAAATCTTTAGAATATTATACAGCCTTTACTAGTTTTGTTACAAATCTTTAGAATATTATACAGCCTTTACTAGTTTTGTTGCAAATCTTTAGAATATTATACAGCCTTCTTTTTGTGTTGTGTCTTTAAAGAGTTGCTCTAAATGCCAATCTTTTGTTTATTAGCTTTTGCTCTGCATCCTGCTGATGTTATTCTGTTTGGGTGCGATTCCCAACCTGTGCTCTAGAGTTGCCACACCGTAAAATATTCAACTATTTTATCTTTTTTTTATCTTTATTTAAGAAAATACAATATAAATCATATATACATAAGTTTTACAAGGCAATACTACATTACATATACAGTAGTATAATTCTCAGTGAACAAATATTTTGTTTCTGTAAGCAGAAAGTTGTTCTTGTAAACTGGATTAGAGACACTCTTAAAGCTTTATGTGGACCAAGTATTAGAGTGGAGTTAATGAGGTTTTTAATGTTTCATATTGACATGAAATGCAAGAAAATTAAGAATACAATAATTATGTTACTTTCTGATTACATTTTTTGTGTGTGGATAGGCAGGCAGGAGGGTTACTCAGTAGACAAAATATTGAAGTTCTTGCGAGGCAGGATCAGGTAAAACATTTGGGGTTTACGGCTCATGCTCGGTGATGATATGGAAAATTTGTTTACTGAGAATTATGTAAAATATATATAAATGTAATAATTTCCCTGTAAATTAATGTAAATATAATCTCCAATTTTGTAAATCATTTAAAGAAAAATAAGTATAACATTTAGGGGTTTTAAAGATCATGTTCTGTGATAATAAAACTATTTTATCTGAACGTACCATTAGCTTACCAAGTGAAGCAACGCACCTACCCTTTTGAGGCCAATGCATATGCTGGCATCATGTCTATTTCCAAGCATTCTCTCCTTCTGATTCCTGAAGCAGTCTTTCAACTATGGTATAATATCCTTCAGTTTTCTTTCATATCTTGTTATCTATACTGCCTTTCATTTATTGCGATTGAATTCGAGCAGCTGTTGTCTGACCATTCCTGCAGTTTGCCAAGTCATTCTAAATGTTAAAACATTAATATGTATGAACTCACCCACTCAGATAAATCGGCCAAATTGATTAGGAATAACGAAGAGAACCCAGGATTGAGCCTTGCGGGACTCATAATAATATGGAATGGATTTGGGGAGCTTAGACAAATACAATCTATCGAATCCTCTCTCTTCTGCTTTATAATGGTGACCATGTCATAGACTTGTATCAAGATAGTCAGATTCTACTTATCTCTTCTAAAACTGTTGCACCATTCTCTTCCTGATTATTTTTCTAACACTGTTCCCGGAATGTTTGCGAAAATGGTGAGTAGTCTGTAAGGTGCAGACATGAGGTGTGTGGTAAGGACAAAGGTTATATTAAACTGCTATGATTTGTTACAGGCCTTCTTAAAGGTCAGCTTCCTTTCCCCGGTGACGAGAGAGTACCCGGGCGTGGCCGGACTCTGGCAGTGTCGAGATGGTGCTCTGGGTCCCAGCCTAGACACTTACTGGACACTCTCGCTCTTCGCCTTAACTATAGTCTCTTGAAGTCCAACATTTTTAGCTTGTCCTCGTAACAGGTTTTAAAATCGGGAGCGCCCATGAGTCGGCTTTTATTGGGAGACGCCAATTGAACCTAGTTCGTAAGGGTTACCTTAATTCAATATGTTTTAACAGAATAATTTGTGGATTATTTGCTGGCTAGATGATCGATCGATTCCCCGATTGGTCTGCTGATTAATAAGTCGGACATAGAGAAGGAGGTAAAGGTGACCCAGCGGAAGGCACAAGTGGGCAGGCAATAGTGACCCTTGCTACTGGAGAGTCCAGGGAAGCGAATTCGGTCCCATAACACTCCCTCACTGCATGTGCACTGCTAACTCTCGTCATTTCCATGTTTCAGATGAGGCCCGCGCGGTGTGCACGGAGCAGTCGAAGCGAGGCTACTGCCGCGCCCTTTACCACAACTGGGCCTGGGATAACCAGGAGCACCGGTGCGTCCAGTTCCTGTACGGCGGCTGTGGGGGCAACCAGAACAACTTTGAGACGGAGGAAGAGTGCATGAGAGTGTGTTCTGGTGTGTAGCACCGAGGCAAACACCGGAAGTGGGTGACTTCTTTGCAGTTCCAAGATGTTTCGAAAAAAGACAAATCCATTCATTATTTTATTTCAGTTTGTTTACATAAAAATGTTTTTGTTGTACATCTTGCAATAATCTGGTATTATTTAAAGCAAAACAGATACAATTCGAAAGCTATTGACAGTTCTGATGGTAGGAACCACTAACTTAGATAAATCATTAACTATCTCAGTATGAAGCTGCGAGAGGATCTAAGACACAATAATAATATTAATAATAATAATTTATTTATACAAATACAGAACATCAAATTACAGTGGTTACTTGGAACGTACAGTATGTTTATATGCTTCTTATATCAGTCGATATTCGACTGGTATAGTGTGCCGGAAGTTTGTCAAGTAACACTGTATAATTAGACTAAAAATTATGAATATTAATGAAAAGTCGACGCGACCGTGTTAAGTCAGTTGGTGAACGCTAAATTCACTAGTAAATTCCTTGTTTACGTTCAAAAGTCTAAATTCTTAGAGGATACCAATGCCTTCCTCTAATCGAATCTTTATAATCTATAATTATGATAAAATGGTCCTCCTATTCTAGGTGTCGTAGGCGGACAGTGTTGTGTTGGTAACACCTCCCTATGTCGAGAGGGGCAGGATGTAGCAACACTGTCCTCTGTGCTAATGTTTGTCGTATAATGTTTAGAATGACCCCTAACAACACTCCCTCTCCCCCCTCCCTCCCCGTGTACCAATGTTTGTGTTGTAAAGGTCAGAATGATGACCCTAGAGTGTATACCCCGTGTACCAATGTTTGTGTTGTAAAGGTCAGAATGATGACCCTAGAGTGTATACCCCGTGTACCAATGTTTGTGTTGTAAAGGTCAGAATGATGACCCTAGAGTGTATACCCTGTGTACCAATGTTTGTGTTGTAAAGGTCAGAATGATGACCCCTAGCAACAACAGCCCCCCTGTGTACCAATATATACAAAGTTCGTTAAGTTACCATTAGTGTGGAGTGCAGTTAGTTCTTCGTAATCATCCCATATTATGTAAAATCTGTAGTTTGAAGACTGTGTACCTGTACCATTAATTTTTTATTTTTTATTTTTTTTGGCAGAAATACCAAGATAAAATTACATAAGAGCATAATTATAACTTACTTATCCGCGGATGATTATCAAAAACACTGATCTTCGGATGTGCACTAAACATAGATATTCCTGAACACAATTCCGTCTTATAATGAACTTCTTTCTTTCTTCAGAGAGACTGTTAATTAGCCTTTTAGGATATTCTTATATATATATATATATATATATATATATATATATATATATATATATATATATATATATATATATATATATATATATATATATATATATATATATATATATATATATATATATATATATATATCTTTGCTGTTATTTTTTATTAGGAGTTTAATTATTTTCCTTTGAGTTTGTTGACATATTATTATTATAATTATGGCCTTGCTTGTAAGATATTGAGGCTCAGCTTGTAGTCATGACTTGTGATAATGTGGTTTAAGTTACCAATCGTGTACAACATGCATAATTGTTTTAATAAAGCTCGTTAAAAACTTCACACACAATTGTTTTGTTTTTAATCGCAGGAATTGTCTCTCAACAGCTCCGATAATACGGAAATGTTGTTTAATTATCCTATTAAAAATCATCTGAACCTTTTCTGTATACATTCAATAGTTTATACATCCATAAATCCTTTCCCCTATTGCAGCCCCTCTTCCCTTCTCCCTTATCCTATCTTTCCCTTCATCAACCCCTTGTCTTCCCACTTTACCTCATCATCATCATGTCCTCTCTCATCTTCCACCGTCCCTACTTTACCCTCATCATCATCATGTCCTCTCTCATCTTCCACCGTCCCTACTTTACCCTCATCATCCCCTGTCCTCCTCTCTCACCTCTCATCTTCACTATTCTCTATCATCATCATTGTAACCGGAATAAATTCAGTTCACTCTTTTCGAGTAAATTCTAAAAATGCGCTGGTAAACTCTACGGAAAACACTGCGGCGATTTCGTTCACGGATTTCATTACACTTTCACTTAGGATTTAGGTGGGGAGGAGAAGGATTACAGTCTAATATTTCTTATAGTCTTTAACTTAGGACGACCATGTCCGTCCTGTAGCCCAGACCATTTCCTCCTGCAAGGTTTTATGAGGCTAGCCCTAAGCATCTGGCCTCCAATTTTGGACAAATAAAACATGCTACATAGCCTTCCCGG
Source organism: Procambarus virginalis (assembly GCA_020271785.1). Classification (NCBI taxonomy): domain Eukaryota; kingdom Metazoa; phylum Arthropoda; class Malacostraca; order Decapoda; family Cambaridae; genus Procambarus; species Procambarus virginalis. The sequence continues at coordinate 41,211,627 of WNGS01092210.1, read as the reverse complement.
CTTGGTGCCTTCTTTTGATAATTACTTATATAGTATATATTCACGCGACAAGATTAATTTAAAGGTATAGTTTGTATGTTTTGAGTTTTAATTTGACACTATCATCCAGGCTGTGATTCATACGTCAGGCTGCGAGCAGCCGCGTCAAACAGCCTGGTTCGGGACCGGGCCGCGGGGACGCTAAACCCCGAAATCATCGCAAGGTAACCGCAAGGTAAGGGAAATTTACTGCCAACTGTATTAGGATACTCAGAATCAAGTGCATGTACATTATATACGTGGACAGGTGTAGCCTCTGCTGTCAAAATATTTAATATTTCCTATGTGAAATTAATTTGCAATTAATATTAATATTAGACTGTTGGTGTATAAGTGTACATATGAAAATAGCAAAAATGTACATGTTCATTATGAAAGTGTACATGTGTACATTCTCAAAGTGTACGTATGTATATGGTACAAATTGGCGTTAAATTTCCACTTCCTGCTTCGAAGCCTTTACCATGGGTTTACAAGTACCAAGAGACAACAGTATTGCCTGGCAACCGTAGACCGGACCGAGGAGGATGCGGATTCGACACGTAAATCCTCTTTTTGCTGCCTATGAGGATGGTGAAGGCGAGGTGAGGTGTTTTACCCGGGAGCCGTTGGCGACCGGCCTGTTGGCAGCTCATTCTGTACGTCCAGACCCATCTGGACACGCGAAAGACTGGTTTGAAGCATTGGCTTATCACGTGATACACAGACAGACAGACAGACAGACAGACAGACAGACAGACAGACAGACAGACAGACAGACAGACAGGAAGAGACAACGAGAAAGATATTTCCTCTTCCATTTACTGTCACAAACAGTCGGTAGAAAGTCTGGCTGTAATTACCTGCAGGGTTTTGGTGATAATTAAGCGTGTGTGTGATACTCTTATGTCCTGGTCTGGTTGCCTCTGTGTTGACCTGCTTCCATTCCTTATCTACTCCTATTTCCTAGCCTGCCCGACCAGTGACTTGCTTGCCTAACTGTTTCCTGGCTTGCCGGCCTAACTACTGGCTTGCCTGCCTGACAACTAACTAGCTTGCCTGCCTGACGAACTATCTCATCTGTCCAACTTAACTACCGACTTGACTGCTGCTTGACCACTGATTTGCATGCTTCACTCCTTCTTGACCTGCCCTGCCTACAGCTACATCAACTCTCTCTCCGTCACAACAATACACAGAGCAGGTCTTTAGCTCGCCTGTACAGCTCCTTCACAGCTCTCTCGTATAAGCCGTAAATATATATATATATATATATATATATATATATATATATATATATATATATATATATATATATATATATATATATATAACAATAAATAACCTCTATGTTTGCTCATAAAAATTGCTCAAATTGCCCCCCCCCCCTATACATTATGAATGCACTTAATGATTGTAATAAGAGCAGTTATATGGACAACGTAATAATCGGGAACATTAGCGACTGTGGCGGTCAGAAGGTGAACTACACCTTGGGTTAACAACTAGGGCATTATAGACTACCTTACGTGAGTTGACACTCAAGTCTCCCGCTTCCTAAAATAAACAACGGGGATCATTCTGAAGACTAGCGCGCACCAGGCTAGGAGTCTCGTCGCTCCTAAATCAACACAACAACACGAGGAAGTTGATTAACTGTGAGTAAAAGGCAGTCTTACAGCCACAATTGCATAGGTCGTGTTAAAATGCCGTAGTGTTCCATTGTGCATATAATATTCGTTTTTTTTTTGCTATTGATATTTAATATATTTAGGGGAAAATTAGCCGTGAATGTTTTTGCTAGCCGCCACGGGACCTTGGCGTGCATTCCGCTGGGTGTCGGGGGAGGATTCCACAGGTAGTTGTTGCCTGTAAATCCTGAATTTACCTGAGGACCACTAATACGCTAGTGGCTTCGACGAGGACAGGAAGCCGGCGGCTTGGCAGAGGTTCCCCCTCCCCCTTCTAAGAAGGCAATCCGGCGGACATAAACAATTATAGACCAATATCAAATCTACCCATTCTGTCAAAAATATTTGAAAAAATTATTTACAAACAGCTCTATTCCTACCTCGTAAAATTCGACATACTCAGCCCCTGCCAGTTTGGCTTCCGGTCCCAAAAGAGCACCAACGATGCAATCATTAGTCTCCTTGACGTAATCTACTCGGCCCTTGACAAAAATGAGTTTCCGATTGAACTCTTCATTGATCTAAGAAAAGCCTTTGATACTGTTAATCACAACTACCTCTTACTTAAACTCCAGCATTATGGAATCCGAGGCCTTGCCCTTGACTACATCCGATCCTATCTTAGTGACAGACACCAATATGTAACCATCAATGATACAACTTCTTCCACTCTACCAATTACCGTTGTAGTGCCACAGGGCAGTATCTTAGGACCTCTTCTATTTCTTGTATATATAAACGATCTGCCTAATGTCTCTAATATTCTTAAATCTATATTGTTTGCTGACGATACTAGCCTTATCTATTCAGACCTCAACCCACATACACTAAATAATGTTGTGAATAATGAATTAAAAAAGTCCACTTATGGATGTCAACTAACAGACTAACATTAAACATAGAAAAGACTTACTACATCTTATTTGGAAGCAAATCATCAAATGCAATTCAGCTACAGATAGACAACATTAACATCAGTAATAAAAATGATGGCAAGTTTATTGGCCTATTCCTAGACAAGAGACTCAACTTCAGCACCCACATTCAACACATAACTAAGAAAGTCTCTAAGACAGTTGGTATACTCTCTAAAATAAGATATTATGTTCCTAACTCTGCTCTCCTCTCACTATATTATGCACTAATCTACCCCTATCTTAATTATGGTATCTGTGCATGGGGGTCTACCACTGCAAATCACCTTAAGCCCATCATCACCCAGCAAAAATCTATTAGAATAATAACTAACTCTGCTTTCAGACAACACTCGGCTCCCTTGTTTAAATCCCTTTATTATTTATTATTAACATCTTTATTGACAAAAATCCCTAAACTTGCTAAATGTTAACTCCCTCCATACATTCTCTTGTGTCAACTACATTTACAAAACCCTGTTCTTAAATGCAAACCATGCTCTGAAACTCTCCCTGGACAGATGTAATAGGACCCATTATCACCACACCAGAAATAAGTATATCTTTGATATCCCCAGGGTCAAACTTAATGTGTAAACACTCTATGCAAATTAAGGGACCTGGTTTATGGAACTCACTCCCTAGTGAATTGAAAAGCTGTCAAACTTTTGCCTTATTTAAAAGCAAAACCAAAAAGTACCTAATTTCATCTTCTTAGTTTCCTACACTGAGCTTTAAATTTGCTCTGTACCTAGTGTTACCCAATCTCCTAATTTTTATGTATTTAACCCAAACAACCTTATCATTGTGTTCATTGCTGTCTTCTTTTATGTGCTAGCCATATGCTGTATTGTGCCTACCAATTTTTATCAACTCTACCATTCACGCTGTCATTGCAATCAATCTGAGCTACCTATGTGCTTTAATATACCTACAATTTTCTCTCATCCTTTTTTTTCTTGCCTTGTAACTGTTATCATTTTTTTTTATAAATTTTGCAAGTATTTACCTGCTTAAAATTTTCTTAGATTAAGGACCTGCCCGAAACGCTTCGCGTACTAGTGGCTTTACAAGATTGTAATTACCATATTATGTATCCTCACAATCCCAATGTACCTTCTTTTATATGCATAAATAAATAAATAAGTAAATAAATTTGCCATGATGATTTTGTTTTACAGCTGTATTTTAAAATTTAAGTTTTGGAATATATGGCTTTGGCGGGTAGGCGGTTCCATGGGTTTATAATTCTGTGGGGGTGGAAAAGCATCTCCTATTTTCGGTCCTATATTGTGGCTTGTTGAGCTTGAAACCGTTGTTCCTTGTCTGTGTCAAATCTGACCTTTCCGAATAAATTGTCTGGGTATACATACTAAAAAAAAATCAGTATTTTAAAAGTTTTGATGAGATCCTACTCCTCCCCCAGCCCCCCATTTTTTATGATTAATATTAATCATTTATGGCGCTGCATAATGATCACATCAGCATTATGGCACAATTGGGCAGATTCTAGAATCGCCATATCTTCTTTCTTTCTTTGATGTCCAAAGAAATTGGAAAGGATGGGGGAGGTAGAGGGATGGGGAGATGAAATTCAGGAAGAGGATGCGGGTGTAGAGAGAGAGGAGGTTTGAAAGTTGGGTGGCCTGTCCACCATGGGTTGACATGTGTATGTGTCGTTTGTTTGCGTATGTGTTATGTTGGGTTGTCAGTACATTGACTGGGGGGGGGGGCTAGTGTTTGTGACCTTGCTGGTGTCCTGAAGCACTAGAGCCGATGGAGTTGGCTGAAGGAGGTTAATCTTAGCAACATTAGGGTAATTACACTTCTGATAGCACAACAAAGGGTTTTTTGGTTTTATATTTTTTGTAGTTTATTTATTTATTTATTTTATTTATTTATTTTTTATTATTTTTTCAGGTACGGTAAGAAGTGATACGGTACGGTAAGGGGTGATGGTTACGAAGACGACTCGCAATTAGGTACTTTAGTGTTGATTGATATGTTTGTCCTGCACACCGCCCCCTCGTCCAGTGGGGAGCGGTGGATAGGTTACAATCACCTAGTTACTACCTACAGTTAGCAAACTGGGGGTTTGTGCAACTTAAAATCATGCCTTAAAAAGTTGATAGGTTTCTTTGCCCAAAACGCTTTGCGTAATAGTGGCTTCATTAGTATGTGTAACTCCAATCCTAACAATTGTACATTACTCCCAGGTTCTTTGTACACACATTCATAATAATCATAATCTGTATTTAAGACAATGTATTAGTTTACGTTGTATTTTCAAGTTTTCTGCCATGTGTAAATTATCATTGAAGAAAATGATGTTGGATAAACTAAAGTAAAATTCTATATCATTCCGAGGGGCAAGCCGCGACCCCCAAGTTGCAGCGCAAGTTTTCGTTAGTATTGTAGAATGTAAAACTTGACAGTTACATTTTCCTGTTAATGGTGACAAACCCAGCTTGCCTGAAGCTTTTATGTATATAGAATGGGGGGGGGGGAGCTTTGCCCGAAACGCTTTGTGTAATAGTGGCTTTAGGCATTGTATGTACTAGCTCTATCTATAAATCGATTAATTTATGTAAAACTCATTTATTTAACGGTAGTATTACAATAGGTTGAGATTACACACTTTAGTGATTACATTTTATAAATATTTGCTCCAGAACACATTTAGTATCCAAACTAATTTTAAAAAGGAAAATAGTAATAGTTTAAAAAAAAAGTGTGATCTAGTACTGAAGTTTTAATTTTAGATTTAAAAAAAAATATCTATTTGCAATCCTAAATTTAATTTTATTACGCAAAAGGTGAAACAAAGTTCAAGAGTAACCATCACGTGCATTGGTGTAGTTTACGCTCTATTAACAAATATCAGCGAAATCCTTTATGCAACTGCATGTATTGCACCTGGCGAGAAGCAGAGTACACCTGTGAGTAGGCCCGCAGTGTCTAATCTTTAGTGACGTTTCATAGAATTCTGTACACCACCTGCAGGAAAGTAAAAAAAGATCACATTAATATATTTTTAGCAATAAATAGGTTAATATTCACCGTAGAAGGTTTAGTCACTAGTAATAGGCTACTTTTGCTATTAATTCATAGCAATAGTACCTTATTGATCTGTGGAATCGAGTTTCGTCAAAGAAGTGTATGAAACGATTTTTTGTTGTTGTCCGTGTCATGGGTCATAAAATTCAATAACACCTCTTGCCCTATTTAACCTCCCAGTGGTTTACCAGACCGATGGACGCTCAGATACTGCAGCAAGTGTAGACACTGTTTGGTGTCGAACGCGTACCTACGGGCTCAACATAGCCCGTGCTATTTAGAGCTGTTTGTTCCAAGTAGCGAATCTTTAACAACAACAGCAGCATACAGCAGCAATCAAGCTTTCTCAGAATTTTTATTTATACAAGAGTTCATACATTCTGGTACAGCCACTAGTACGCGTAGCGTTTCGGGCAAGTCCTTAATCCTAATATTCCCCCGGAATACGACCCGCCAAATTGTTTAACAATCAGGTACCCATTTTACTGTTAGGTAAACAGAGGCTACAGTTATGGATTGGTGACCAGTAAATCCTCCCCGGCCAGGATTCGAACCCAGGATAAATCGCTCGTGAAACGCCAGGAGTGTGTGTCAACCACTACACCACGGGGACTGCTAAATATGAGCTCTTAACTCTAAAGATTCTGAACCCAAATAGCTCATGAAAGCCAAGTCTGCTTAGTTTGCCTTGAATATTTTTCTACGAGTTTCTACACCTATCTTTTTTTTCATTTATTTAAAGAAAAAACAATTCTCTCTGGCTGCCTTTTGATAATTAATTTACTCTATGAAACGTTAAATATCTACTCAAGGATATAAACTAAGATCTACGTTATTAACCGCTTAAAAATATGAAAGGCCAACAACATTCCCAACCTTCACTTCCTATGTAAATTTTCCCCAATTACAGCTTTGGCCACATACATAAAGTGGACCATCCCACGCGCAAGGTAAACTAGGGATACCTAGTGTGTTCACTTATTTTCTGTATTGTTTAAAGCTTTAGCAAGTTTGAATATGCGTGCAAATGTATTGCTTTCACTGTATCAGTCATCGGTAATACATTAAAATGCTGCCGTTAATAAACATGTCTACAAAATTTTATATTGTAACGGGTACGGGGTATTAATTATAATTATTTTTAATTTATTTATCTTAAACCAAAGACCCGAGAGCTAACTCTCAGCTCAATCCACGCCACGTGATCTCAAAACGATTGACCGCCTTCGATAATACAAACACATGACGTCGTACTAGGCTTTCTAGCAAACTCAAAGGATCTTTCTCTGCCGCCACCACCAAACCACAAACAATCTTGAAAGGTTAATTTATCGGGGTTTGGGCCAATCAATTACTCATTAATTCCTTGGGGTTAATCCCCAATACTTGGAAAGGGAGGGTATGAGTTTACGTTAAGTGTGGAATTCAATAGGAAATAAGGGGATGTATCTAATTAACCTAGACTAGGCTTGCTTGCCAAATGAAGGTCGACTTAGACCAATAAACCAGACTCGTGGAGACAAATGGCAAAGCTGGAGACCCTCGCCAGCGTGTTGCTGGAGACTACAAGTGGTGTTGTGACACTGTGACGATACTGTAGAGGACTGGCCCATGATGTACTGAGAAAGGCGAACTCGCCGGCGTGAGAACCATAGACGACAGACTCTGGGAAGGAACCTTGAGTAGTGTACGATAAAAGATAGAAGTGGACTCGCAGGGAAAGAAGATTGCAGAAGTTTTATAGTGTCCTGTGTGGAAGTGACACCTGTAGTGTGATGCCATGTACATACGTGTGTATATAGTTAAGAAGTACACTTGGTGATGGGTTCTGTTTAGTGTTGTTTACCCCATTTTCCCTTAAACTATTATTGCCAGTTCTTAATAACTTACCTATGACTTAGGATGGGATCGAGTAAGAACAGGCACTAAGGCCCCATATACAGTTTGATATGAAAAGAACCCGGTTACTGCCTAAGTGAGGCCGAAACACGTGTGTGTGTAATACCTAGGCTTGTTTATTGACGAGACGCCATGCACGACTCCAGCAAACTATCAGCCTCCATAAGGTTATTAAGGTCACCACGGAAGCTTCCTGACCAATCAGCACGCACACTTTCGTTCAGGATTACAGTACACTCTTAGTGTACATACACCGAGAAGCACAGTACACCTCTCGCTGTGTGCACCTTGTGTGAGCCGTGGAGACTGTGTGAGCGACGGCACTATACACCGTCGTGTAGGTCCTGGGTACAATGTTGACGTTATATTTTACAGCAAATAAACGGTAAACTGGGATGTTTATGGACATAAATACGATGTAAAAATTCTTTTATATTGCATATATACGTAAATGATAGCACACAGGTTTATCACAATATGAATTTGTTTTTGGTAACTCAATCCACACAAATAAAGAGAAATAAAAGTGACGATTGATATTTTATTGTTGTCAGCGGAGGCCGCGAGTTTATTATGCACCCCAATACTCATCCTGTGAGCGGTAGCGCAAACAAAATTCAGATGGCACGAAAGGTCTTAATCAGATTTCAGCAGAGATGTCTGACATGTTTCAGTCATTCATGGACCATTAACAAGTCGAAACTGAAGGGTAGTCCCTTACTTTTCACGTGTAAAGACCGGGCTGGCACGTTGTGATTTATTCTGTCTTTCACAACCCATCCTCGACTCTAGTCCATTCCATCCAGCGGTCGACCCCACAGACGCATTCATACATTTGTACATGCTGTTCATTCAAAACGCGGAATTTTCTCAAATAGAAATTAATATTGTAATATATTAACATATTGTGCATATATAGGCACAGGTTACGTTAGGTGTTTAGGTTCTGTTGGCGATTATTTGTATTTGTAGTACGTGGGTGAAGCATTTACAGCGTTGTGGTTCGAACAAAATTCGTCAGTGAAGCACTTGTTCCGGAAGTGTTCGAACGTCATCAGTTGTGAGTCGTGTGTAAAAGTTTTTCACTCATAAACACCTTGGGGGGGGGGGGTTGGCGGGTGCATGAAATCACTTTTGGGTCTTTGGAGGACGGGCTGGACTCACAACTGATGACGTTCGAACACTTTTTTCATTCATAAACAAGGGCTTTGGCGGGTGCATGGAATGGACTTTAATTTTAAAAAATGTATAACTTCGCAATACACGGTGTTAACTGATGCTGACTGGATCGTTGATTGAGAATTTGCGCAAAAAAATTCTGAATCGTGAGGTACCACCAAACTGTGATGGTTAGCAGATTATTTGTGGATACACTGGCACCGGTTGTGTTGGGCTCGTGTAAGTGGATTGCATACTAACATGTTGCATAGTAGTAGTAGTAGTAGGCATCCATCAGTCTCAGGAGACTATGGAGTTGCGCTCTGGTTGTCGGTCTGGAGTGGCCTCACCAGGGCGCAACTCCATAGACAAAGTATCGCTTATTCAAGGTGATAACACTTTGTCTACTTAATATACTTTTACGACAAGTAACATCAATAACTTCGCCTACTTACATAAGTGTCTGGGGAGTCCAGGAACGCAGTTTCGATCCCACATGACAGTCTTAGCCATTTCTTATAGATAAATATAGAGTTGTGGTTTCAGTTTGTATTTACATAAGGAAGTGGGGTGGGGGGGGTTATGAAGTGCCCCCTGCCCCCTCCCACACCACTGAAGGAGAGAGTATTAATTCCCCCCCCCCTAGCACCCTGCCCAATCCACACACTACTTCATCTCTATATCTTCTCTAATTCTCTATTAAACTTTTCCCATTCCATGACACCCCTGCTCCCCCCCCCCCCCCCTCAACCCACCCACTCCATTCCACCCATTCCGCGTCCCTCCCAGCACACTCAAATACTCCTCCATTCCACCCATTCCGTGATCCCTCCCACCCCACCCGTCGCACCATCACTCTGAAGACTTCTATAAAATCATGTCCATTATAGCACCTCCGCCTGGCCGCCCTACCTCCTTCCCTTACTTCTCCCTCCCCCTTTCTTCCCTTCCTTTCCTCCTTCACACCCTGCCTCCCTCCCATTATAAAACAACAGGTGCGGCTCGCAGCGGCCCAGAAGAGGCAAGACAAAAGCCGGATATAAAGAAGAAAGCACCAAAGGCCGGCTGGGTTACGAAACGCCGCAGCCCGTACATTCACAGTCCCATTTCTGAGCGGGTGGGGGGAGGAGGAGGCGGGGGGGGGGGCAAGAACTAAAAGCCTTTGGGTGGGGGATGAAAGACCAAGAAGGGGGGGGGGGACCGGAGGATGGGAAAGGGTGCTTGAAGAGGAGGGGGGGGGGGGGTAATGGATCCTGTAAATGGAGGGGTGGAAAGGGTTAAGGGGGGGGGCAGGGGTTGATGAACGAAGAGATGAGGAATCAGGAATTAAGGGAAAACATGAGGGAAGAAAAGGGGGGGGTGTGAGTAAAAGTGTTGGGGGGGGGGAGGGAAGAAGGGGGGTACCAGCGCGAATCAAAAGAAGAGGTAAATCCTTTGTTTTATTCCCGCTCGCCGTCTTTGTGGGCTAAATGGCTAGCCTTAATTGTGTATTCTGACGGAGTCTGCTACTCCAGGAATTTCCACGACGTGGCTGACAGTTATATACAGCCAGGGTTCTCTCTGGACTTGATGTGCTTCAGCTCTTGGGCCTCGATTTTCCCCTTACTGGCCATACTCTGAAGAACCGTTTCCTCGCGTCTCTGAGTCTACCTTCGAAGAGGCACTGAGCTACTAAAAGCAGTGTTATTAAACTGGTAGAAGAATACTTAAGAGAACGTCCACTGAGCTCTGATTGAGATATTTTGAGCCCCTATGTAGTTGTCAGGAAATTGTGTTAACGGACATTATGTGGAATATAAATTGACCAATCAGAGGGCAGAGCTCAGTGTTTGTATCTCCCGCGCTGGCCATCCACCAGGCGCGCCTCGGCCAGAGGACTCCTTGCCTCCAGACAGGCAGGATGTACAGCTGTGAGCTCTGCATACAACCTACTACAATGGCGTACTCGTTCACAGGATGGGTATGGGGTGAACAATACACTACCACTCAGGATGGGTATGGAGTGAACAATACACTACCACTCACAGGATGAGTATGGAGTGAGCAACACACTACCACTCACAGGATGAGTATGGAGTGCACAATAAAGTAGCCATAACTGCATACAACAATCAATCAATTAGAACATATAAAAATGGTCTCCAAACTCCTAGCCTGATTCAACACTGAAAAGTCCTGTTTTACTCGCATTTCGAGATTTATACAGAGTAATCACAGTAACGTTATAAGCACTTAAGAATGAAGGTAGCTACAGAAGGCCTATTGGCCCATACGAGGCAGCTCCTATTTATATCCATCCAGTCTCATTCATGTATATGTCTAACCTACGCTTGAAACAATTAAGGGATCCTACTTCTATTATGTTAGGCGGTAATTGGTTTCACAAATCAACAACCCTTTTACCGAACCAGTATTTACCCAGGTCTTTAGTAAATCTAAACTTATCCAATTTATACCCATGTTTGATGTACCTATCATGTTCAGTGGGTAGTACATGTGTTTGGGGGGCCCAGAGCCGCGGGTTCGAGCCCACATTGGCGCAATATTTTTCACATATACGAGTTTTATAAGATGACAAAAATGAAACGGTAGAGTTGTGTAGACTACATTTAACTTAATTATCCGGAATTACTTGACTGATTTATACAAATAACTCCTCCTCACGCTAGAAAAGTGGCAAGGATGCTAATGTGGTTAAGGGAGTACCTCTCGGAAAGGAATCAGACAATGAAAATGATTTAGCAGACCTAATAGAAGGAACTGGCTTGTTCATAATGTTTTCCCCCCGATGCAGAACGGGAGAGAGGTTAATCTCCTTTGCTTCAATGAAGGAGAGAAAGACTTGAGAGTAGACATAGCCCTCGATCTAATACCAGAAAAATATATAATCTGATGACGGCAACCTGTGCCAAACTGACCAGCGTCCATCAAGAACTCTGAAAGATAAATCTGTTATGGAACCTACGTGAGCAACGCGCTCGAGTATGCAGCCCTGACATGCAACCTCCCCTGAAAAAGCACAAAACCTATAAAAAGACCCAAAGATCCGTATCGAGACTGGTTCGTAACGAAGGGGGCCCGAGCTAGGAGGATAATGATTGAGGAAACTGGACCTCACTGGAGGAGAAAACCTCAATGACTGTGCTAATTATTATAAGGGGAAAGTTACAAATTAGACTGTTCGGAGTGAGTACACAGCACCGGCCTGGAACCCCATTAAAAAATAACCCAAGAAAAATCGAAGTTTTGCTACAAATCTGTTGAGAGAATTTGAGGAACTCGACAAGACGCCAGGGAAGTTTAATTTAATTACAAGAGAGAGGCTGGTTCCAGGAGCTAGATCTCGCCCCAGTATATACACAGGTAAGCACCAGCCGCACGCAGGTGGTGACAACGGAATCTCTCGCTACATACAGAGGTAACTACAGGTAGGTAACTACCTACCTACCTCCCCTACCTCCCTACCTACTCACAGGAGGTCATTGTCACCCTCCCGAAGGTAACGACGGGATGCCGTCACTGACCTCGTCCAGGCCACAAGATGGTTAATAATAATAATAAATAAATATTATTTATTATTTAAAGGTAAAGACCTTTACTGTGAGACAGAAGGCGCTTCTCCTCCGCCTCCTGGCAGCCAATATGTAAAGTGGAAAGGTGGCTGTGACACTTGTAGCGTTAAGTATGTGTGTGGCGTCACTACACTTTGTTCCTGGAACACTTTGTCCTGCTTGGCCGTGGTCAGCCCCTGCTGGTGTGGTTCTGGCCGTGGTCAGCCCCTGCTGGTGTGATTCTGGCCGTGGTCAGCCCCTGCTGGTGTGGTTCTGGCTGTGGTCAGTCCCTTGCTGGTGTGGTTCTGGCCGTGGTCAGCCCTGCTGGTGTGGTTCTGGCCGTGGACAGCCCCTGCTGGTGTGGTTCTGGCCGTGGTCAGCCCCTGCTGGTGTGGTTCTGGCCGTGGTCAGCCCCTGCTGGTGCGGTTCTGGTATTGCTGTGGGTTCCAGGTAACAGCTCCTCTTTAGGACGGACACTGGACCGCCTCGCCGGCTTGGAATGAGTTGCGGAGATCGCCCTCCAACCCTCGACCAGGCTTCAACAAAACATATATATAACCCCTTAAGAAATCTGTACATCTTTCCTCAATCATGGTGGCTTTGTTACATTTTTCTGAAGAGTTTATGAGCGTCGTGGCGCCACGAGATTATGACAATAATGACTTGGGTTGATAAGTTTTCGCGGCTCAGTTTTGTAAAGTTGATTACGTAAAGATGTACAGGTATCGTACAGATCCTGGAGACCCAAGATCACGCAGTTGAGGGGAATTGAATGTTGCTTTGCGTCGGCAGGCAACGACGAAGTTCCCGCTAAGGGAATCCAAGAATCCAATTATACATCCAAATATCTGGAGCGTTCAACTCTAGAGATTCACCGGTGAAGGCTTAAGACTCGCAACAGAACCAAAATACCCATATAACCAGTCCTAGATCTAACTATGAGCTAAATTATAACATATATAAATATTAGCTTATATTCGAAAAAGTACCGTTTTGAGTTTCTTATGCGTTAAAATTTAAATCAGACATAAAGGCCGGCCACAGCTGGGTCAGGTTGCCCCTAGTCAACCCCCAGTAATTGGGGACCTGGTTGTAAGTGATTGGCAGGTCGTGTTCCAGGGTAAGCTAGTAGGGTAACGGCTTACCATGAGCTATGGGAAAAGAAACAGGAGTCGTCTGTTTCTGTATCTACATGAGAGAGAAATACATATACGAACCAAAAAATAATAATTAGCATAACACATTTTGTAAATAATATTGAACTACCGAATCACGTTTACGAGAGACTAGCCTGGCAGTGATGAAGGCGAGAAACATTGTGGGAGAGTGGGCTGTGTTGGTGGGTGGAACCCACCAGGAGGATGGAGGGTGGGTAGGTGGGGGGTCCATCCCGCCAACAATTGTCACATTCAACACCTCATTTTTGCGCGCGGTGTCACATTATGTGTGGCCAGCAAACACTGACCTGCTTGTCATAAAGAGTACTCATGAATGGCCTCATCCCCGCACACACCAACACGTTTTCAATCCTATCAATTAGCGTCAATTTGGTTGGCGCCAAAAAAGAATGGGATATTTCAAAACATTACTCCATTGCATTGTCTGGTAGGGGCTTTTGCATCAGGCGACAATAGCGTGCTTGAAAAGGAGTTCCATTTAAAAGTGCTTTTGTGCCCGACTTTTATACCTGGCAAATGAAAACACCGCCATGACAATGGTATGATTTTTTTTTTTGAGGGTGGACCCCCTTCCCCCCTCAGTGTGGACGGGCGGGAGGAGACTCTGGGCTAGGCTTTCTTTGTGGTATGCTCGGTCAAGGGCTAGAGCTAGCCTGCATATGCTCTTTGGTCCAGTTGTTCCGCCCTTCTTTGGTCGACTTGGCCACCTTGGCCACGTGTATGATTTGGTCGGCTTGCTACAGTGAAATTTGGCCGGAGATGCACTCCAGTTGCACTCGCCTAGTATGTGATGTACTTCGGCTGAAGTATATATACTTTAGTCGCTTGTACTTTCTGTGCAATGCACTTACCTCAGTTTATACTTACCTTAGTTTACCCAAGAGGGTGCCACAACTCTAGTGGCCTCGACAGGGACAGGAAGCCGGCGACTTGTCATAGGTTCTCCCCCCTCCCCCTCCCCCAACTTACCATTGTTTTTTATATTTTCCAGCTTTTTATTTTTAGCTGAAGTAGTTTTCTTGGCATTTACAGATTCGGCGGGTAGGCGGTTCTATAGGTTTACGGCTCTTTTTTTTTTTATGTCCTACATTGTGGCTTGTTGAGCCCATCCTCTCGATTTGTCACAACGGTCAGAAAATGATGTATTAAAGTGGCCGAACCTTACCACTTCGGACAGGAAAAATCGCCCCCCTAATTGGATGACTCTTTGTAAAAGTAGAGTTATAATAATAGACAGGATTTTCAAACTTAGGCCTATATATATATATATATATATATATATATATATATATAGCCCCCCAACCCCCCCTTCCCCTCTAGGTCGATTCCCTTTAGGTCGATCTACTGATCTTTCCCACAAACAAATGTTATATTTGAAGGACTTGTGCAATTCAGTGGAATAATTTGGTTTACATTTTGAGAATTATACGAGTGGTGAGATAGAATTAGGCAGAACACGGCCACTTACTTGGGTGTAAAATTGTTACTTTGTGTGAGATTTTGACTGGTCAATGTGTATCCTGAGGGGGGGGGGAGAGACAAAAGATAGTATAAAAAAAATTGAGTTCTACATATGTATTTTCCTCACCATTCCTATTTCACACTGTTCCACACCATCCCTCTTCCACATCCACTGTTCCACATCATCCCTCCCTTTCACACACCCCTCTTCCACACACCGCTGTTCCACACACCACTGTTCCACACCCAGCAGTAACAGGACAGGCTGAAGGGATTACTTTGCCGGTCTAATATCACGTTTTGGGGTTAATATAATTAGTGTTTAATCAGGGCTGGCCCGGGACTGGCATTGGTAACAGTGCCAGGGACGCAGTGTTGGCACCCAACACAGGCATCCTACACAAGCTTGACCTAGAGAGGTGCCTCTGTAGAGGGCCTACACAGGCACTGAACACAGGCATCATCCACAGCTATTCTGCACAAGCGCCTCTGTAGGTCATCGCCGTCCTGATGTTTACCTTCCTCCTGATGTTCACCTTCCTCCTGATGTTCATCCTGCCCCTGATGTTCATCGTCGAGGGGCGAGTGGACATGTTCATCTCCCGCCAGGATGCGACAGGGAGGGAGGATGTCGCCCCCCAGCATCGCTGGTCCCTCCTAATGATCTTGTATCCTCAAGAAATACGTTTTTACTCACAGTCACACGAAAATCTATGGTCTTATTTCCGCTGTTGGATACAGATGGATCACAGGCGATTAGAGCACCCACGGTGGCTGTGAGCCTTAAGTGGGCTGATTCCGGTGTCTCAAAGTGGCGTCCAGCTTCGTCAAGGGGGGTGTTACTTGGAGCCGGATGAAGGAGGCGTCCGGTTACGCTAGAGCGGTGTAATGAAGATCGAGTTCGGTTAAGGTCGAGTGTTTAAATCAACATCCATTGGGAAATTGGTTCACCAGGCTACCGAGTGTCTAGAATTAACGCAGTAGGCTTCGCCAAGCCCCGACATGTGAAGGATTTCCGTAGGTTTGAGGGAAGAGAAGCCAGCTTGGGCTGGGACTAAAAGCCGAGGTCAGGTCTCTCAGCTTGATAACCGGTTATGGTGTCGTGAGAGGGTGGAAGTTGACATCTTCCTCACACTGATTAAAAGTGATGGTCAATATTTTTCCCCAGTGTCGTGGTACCGGAAAGGGTAATATTCTGTAATGACGGTTAAAGGGGATGGAATGATCATTGTCATGTTATCTTATCGATAATGGTGTGAAGGAAGTTGCCATATATATATATATATAATATATATATATATATATATATATATATATATATATATATATATATATATATATATATATATATATATATACCGGTTTGGTGTTAGACTAAAGATATACTAACTATCTGTAGATGGTTATTAAGGCCACCACAGTAGGTTACACACCAACCAGCAAGTATACTTTGGTATACACGGGTATACTGTGTATACACACACACACACACACACACCGAGAAGAGTATATAGAGCGTAGAGAGCACTCCTCACTACATCCATGCCTTGTGTTGAATTAGTGAGGTATAACTTGTATTTCTAGATTTCAAAAGAATTACAATGAACTGAAGTTCGAATTCACATTCATTTTGTAGAATTTGTACCATCCATTATCTTAAACTCGGAATGCAATCAAAATTTCAATTTCAGATTTAAAGAACATTCATGTATGAAGGCAGACGAGTCGTTAACGTGGGTACAACCATTACAGCTGTTCGTGTATTGTTAGAAATTGGTGCCGTTTCAAACAAACCTCCGCAGGCTAGGCTCGTTCAAGCGGCGCCCATCCCCCGAAGACACGCCTTATCAATTTTAACGTTTTTAACGTGAACTGCGCATACAAAATCGGTGTTTTCGCATATATAAATGAATATTATTTATTAGAAGTTCATGTACGGTTAAGCGTAGGTTAGGTTAGGTTACCGGAAAGTGTTTAGGGTCATTGGGCAACCATTTGTATTGGCAGTACGTGGGTGAGCAGTTATAAATTCGAACACAATAAGAGACATCGAGGCAGCTTTGGAGGGAATTTCGAACATCATTTGTGCGTCACGTGTAAAGAGTTGTTCATTCGTACACGGGGTTTATAGGCTGAATTAACGTGTATTAGGCTGTTTATGAGGACGGGCTGTTGTTTACGAGGACGGGCTGTGTTTTATGAGGACGGGCTGTTGTTTATGAGGACGGGTTGTGTTATGAGGACGGGCTTTGTTTATGAGGACGGGCTGTTGTTTATGAGGGGCGAGGCTACGTCGATAACATTACAAGCGGACAGAACTGAAGCATGTATTGTGAGAGAGCTTCGTGAATCTCAGTGTCGAGGTCGGTAAACAAACCATGGAAGCAGGGAGGCAAACTAAGGGCGACAAAGCAAGCAAAAGCGACGAGAAAAACCAAGCCCGGAGACCAGCAAGTATAGGACGCATGGGGGTGGCGCCGTTCTGGTGGCGGGGATTGCAATCATTGACATGTGTACTGTGAAAGGATCTCACGGCCAAATTGGTCCTTGGCGACTTTCACTGTTGTTCTGCTTCCCCTTTCTTATATGCGGGACTCTCTTTGGCTTTTCTGTGAACTCCTGAGTTACTTTAGTAAAGAGTCACTCCAATAGAGCTGCTCTAAAGCCCGAGTATTTCACTTTCCTCCATTTTGAATGCTCTTTTAATTTTTCAAAACACCAACATCGGGTAAATCTAGAACGAATCCTATATCCGAACACAACAACATCAGACAAACGTAAGACAGAAAACGGAACATTAAACTTTGAAAACAATCGATATAAATCAAGACACCATAAGGAAAATTAACACGAGACGCCATATATTATAGAAATCCAGAGTTCAGTCCAAACGCGTAAATTAAAAACGTGAAGGAACTGAGAAAATAGAATGAATAGATTTAGAAAATCTGAAATTGGCAATAAACAAACACGATTCATCTCTGGACTTCATCTAGTAGCTCCAATTAGCGATGAATATAGTCAGTCAGGGTCTATAGTGGTCAGCCTCAGGGGGTCATCAGTCAATTAGTGGAGGGATGGTGGTGGAATGTGGTGAGAGGGGGGAGGGAAGGGGGGTTCCTGGTTGTTACCGGGTCATGGGAGGTCTTCCTGGTTGTTAGCGAGATCAGGAGGGGTTCTTAATAGCTTTTGATTGAGATTAGGTAGTCCGTTTTTCTTTGTATATAGTCCATATAGAGTCTCACGATTACAAATGATTGGAATCGTGAGATTTTTGCCCTATACCCGACAGCACTCAACGGTCAATTTTAGGGTACAGATGCAGGCGATGAGTCACAATAACGTGGCTAAAGTATGTTGACCAGACCACACACTAGAAGGTGAAGAGACGACGACGTTTCGGTCCGTCCTGGACCATTCTCAAGTCGATTGTGATGAGAAAGTAGAGACAGGCAATAAAATTGCCTGAAATTGCCTAAAATTTATTGCCTGTCTCTACTTTCTCATCACAATCGACTTGAGAATGGTCCAGGACGGACCGAAACGTCGTCGTCTCTTCACCTTCTAGTGTGTGGTCTGGTCAACTTAGGGTACAGATATTTCACTCGCGTGGCCCCCAACAGCGAGGTGATTCCTTGAAATATCTGTACCCTAAAATTGACCATCGAGTGCTGTCGGGTGTTGGGTAAAGGTAAAAACGTCTCACGACATTACGTGTTATATATATTTAAATCAATCAATAAGAAAAAATATGATATAGAAATAATGGAATTTTACAGGAACTAGCATATAGCCTAGTAAACCCAATATATATATTTTTTAAAGTGATTACAAGGTTGAATAAAAATTATATTTAAGAATAAAACAAAGCAAAAACAATATACATTTCTGGGACCTCGTTAAGAGGTGAGATTTTCGGTGACAAAGCAGTTCTTAACCTAACTAAACTCAAGCTAAAGATAACTTGAAGTGAGTTAATATTCTGCACGAGGCCTACCTGTGGCTAATTAACTAATCCTTACCTGAGGGACACCAACCTGGTCCCAGGTCCACCTGGCCAAGGAATGAGATTCTTTTATCTCTTCAAAACATTCTTGACTGATTTAATGAATTTTTACCCCCAACTTTCAACCCATTTTTATTTAATTATTTTGTAAATTTAAATTTTCTTGGGGGTTTCAACTATTTGAAATAGTATAGTTGGATGTATTATTATTATTGTTTAATATTGAATGGTGTAAAGTGTGTGTGAGGGTAGTATTTTGTGTATTGTACTGAGATAAGTTCAAGTATGTTTATTGAGATAAGAAATACATCTCAAAGGGATAGAGTAGCTTAGGATAATTCTACCCCCCCCCCCGGCCCCTGTACTGAGTTGGGGAATGAGGATGATGATTTGTGAATCTATTAATGTTCACAGCGTTGTGCTAACAATTTAAACAGCAAAATAATATTGTCTGCTTGTAGCGCACTATGCCAACGAAAGAGAAATAAAGACATACAGACTTGTGTGAGTTCCGTGAAAATGTCACATAACACTATTATGGCTAAATTACGAATTACTAACGTGGATGGCAAATGGTTTCGTTAGTATTTTGGCGTAACGTTGAGCAAACTTGAATAATATTCTGTACATTTATCCATCAGGATGAAACAAGGTGGCGAGTAGGATACCCCATTAATTATGAGGTCTACTGGTTTACTGTAACCAGTGCGTGGCCTGCCAGGGTGTGGAGCCACTTGGTAAACCAACAATACTCTCTCCGGAGGTGTCCTAGGGTTTAGGGTAAACCATTGTAAACTAGGCATAGTTTGTGGCCTACAACGTAGGCTGTAGACCGGAATTAGCCTATAGTCTTCGGTAAGGGGTAGATTAATCTACTGGTCACGCCAGTATTTTGGTTACTTTAAGGCGCGGTTAATGTAAGGTGCCGCCACTAGTGATTATAACTATGGCAAAATCAGTATAATTTTATTTTGAAATAAATACCAATATGTTTCCTAGGGAAATTGGGTAAGTGGGTGTGGGGGGGGGGTCCATTACGGCGCCAAGGCCAGCACGATAAAAATTGACGGGGCGCGCACACCAAACTTCATTTGATTAAAAACAGCCGCTACTACTTGATTAAACTCGGCAAGTGACGGAGGCAAAACTCCCAGAACATTTTAATCGAAACTTTAAATTAGTGTCTCAGTTGGTATACCACAGATTAAGGTAGTAGAAGCTGGAGCAGTAGCAATAAGCCATCACCGCCTCCCTCCCATAACGTCCTTCCTCTGACGTCAGCCATTGAGGGAACTAATGCACTAAGATATTATAACACTTTACGAAACACCTGTCGATCGTAAGGCTCGGGTCATTAACATTATTGGCTGCAGTGATTTGGTAGCAGAACTTGAAAGTTGTGATTAAGACAGAATCAATGAGCGCGGTGCCTCAGCCATCCTGCCGTGCTGGCCTGGCGGCGCCCCCCCCCCTACCCCGGACCTTCCGACCTTTCCCGGATTTGAATTTAACAAACACCAAACCAGAAATATTTAGTATTAAAATATAAATATAAACAAAATAAGTATTTAAATGCAACTTTGGAGATATTTTGAGCACCCTGAGGTGTAGCGGCTCAGGCTAGGCTCGTTAAAGCCGCGGCGGTCCTTTCCAGATGCATTCATCAATTTAACGTACTGTGTATTCAAAATTGGTTTATTCTCGTAGATAAGTTAATGTTATATATATTAAATTTCTATATATAGTTAGGTGTTTAGGTTCTGTTGTGTTGATTTACATTTGAAGTAGGTGGGTGAAGCATTTACAGCGGTGCGATTCGAACAAAGGTTATCAGCGAAGAAATATTTGAATATCATCAGTTGTGAGTCGCGTGTAAACCGTTTTTTACTCATAAACGGGATTTGGCGGGTGGATTAGCGAAAAATAGGCCGTTGTTGAAGAGGACGGGCTGCTGTGTGGGCATTGGCCGCCGATCCTTCACCATTCAGCCTCTGTGCCCAGCGGTAATTAGGGACTTAGATGTAAGATGTTTGACAGATAGCATTCAATGGAAAATATGACAATGAATAACCTAACCGGTTCCCCCCCCCACACACACACACACAACTTAGAAATATCAACGTAATAGTATTAAGTAATTTCTGCCGCATGAAGTTGTGTTGGCAAATTAAATCATGTTGAAATCCGATTCCTGTTTCATGAGGTGTTGTGCTCAGTGAGCTGTTAGAGCCTAGCTAGTGAATCTGTGATGTTCTAGAGGTTCACCTGTGTACATTTCTAGAAATTGATATATTTAGTCTCTCATGGTTTAAATTTGTAAGTCTTATCGATTTTCCTTCTCAGCCATTACGTTACACCACTTAATTGTACAGCAATTAATTGTTATTACAACTTTTGGCTTAAAACAAAGTTGCAAATTCAAAAAATATTTCTATATAAAAACGTATATGAATAAATTATGTTATCGCTCTTCTCTTTTATAATGTGTCTATGAATGTAAGTAGAACTGCAATACTGTGGTCTAGACCGGTGTATTCTTCATGTGTTAATCATATTTATATAAATGAACTTGCCATTGTATTATCTATATAAGAGAGAGTGTGTCCAAGGTTGGAAGTCAGAGGCTAGGGGCTAGCCTCTCCAACTTTGCAGGTGGAAATGGTCTGCGGTACAGGGCGGACATAGTTTGAATCGGCCTAAGTTAAATACAAATACTTTAAAGAAATATTAGGATCTATAGAGACCTTCCCCCACAATCATTCCACCCCCCCACTCCTCCACCACGAATTTTTTTATAGTCAAGTGAGAAAAGAGCGCAGAGCACTTGACGCACGTTATGATTGAAAACCTATACCGGTTTCTAAGCATCTGAGCTCATATCGGGGGAGTTGTACCTCTGGTCAGTGACCGTTGGTCAGCCTCGCTCCCAGACGATGTAGTCAACACATTCTGGTTGATTATTCAAATTTAAATTTTCAAATGTTTATCAGGTAAAAGTAAATACATAGAAGATGAGTTACAAACATTATGTTGGATTTATATATAGAGCTAGTACATACAATATCTAAAGCCACTAATACGCACAGCGTTTCGGGCAAGATTAGGTTCACTTTGGAGGAGTTTATCAAGTTATCAATTGAACCTTTCAATGGTTTTGATTGTCCATTAACTCTGTGCTCTTGGTGTCGTATTGAAGCATTTCAATACGATGTTTAACCCAGAATATTCTGGTGCTGGAGGATATGGTAAGATAAATCTTTAGGAGAGTACAGAGGAATCGAACTAGGTCATGGACTCGCCCCAGACGCGCGCCTTAACCTATTGACAATGACATGTCAAAAGTTACACACCTGGAGTCCACCAGCAGTGTCTAAGAATTTGGAGGCATCGAGTACTCAGTGTTTAATTCCACTATGTACCTGTTAGGTCCAGGGTTGGTCGTATAAATAGGTACGCAAATTCCCCCCAAAAAAGTGCATGGTAATGAGAACTGGGGAATACTGAATGACTCCCTGACATAGTGAGGGAGATCCTTGAAGTTAAATTGAGCTCGCAGCTTGGAGCAAGAGCCACACATAAACCGGACAACACCGTCAGTATGTGAGAAACTGTCAAACTCAAGAATAGTTACTCAACGTAATGCCAAAATAGAAAACGAAGCTTGTAATAGAACTTAGGGGGATACTAACGTAATAGAGAATGAGGTCGCTGAATCTCTGCAGAGTGCTGTTTACTTTGTCTTGGTTGCTCGTCTGCTCAGTTAGGCTTTAAATGCCCGCAGTTTGCAGTTCGATGCACGTCGTCACAGCCCNGCAGGATCTTGCTGTTAGCTCTTGGACCCCGCCTCCTTACCGTTGGTTGTCTAGTACAGTGTATTGGACTCCCGACTTATTTTTTCCCTGATTATATCTTCGACATATTTATCTCATGCATACATCACCAGTATGCAACCCGTAGCAGTGGTCTAACCTCCAGTACCTTTTACTGCTAGGTGAACAGGCAAACAGGTGAAAGAAATTGCCTTGAAAATTATTTTGCCTTGTCCGGGAATCGAACCCAGGCCCTTGAACTACGATCCCAAAGCGCTGTCCACTTGGCCTCTGCATTCGGCGTGTGTGTGTGTGTGTGTGTGTGTGTGTGTGTGTGTGTGTGTGTGTTGGGTGTGTTGTGTGTGTGTGTGTGTGTGTGTGTGTGTGTGTGTGTGTGTGTGTGTGTGTGTGTGTGTGTGAGGGACGCCGCTTGACTGACCTTGCCGCTAATGTGTTTTGCATGAATGTGAAACATCATCATTAGCACTTGGGGAAACCCGCTCCCCCCCCTTCTCTCCCCCTCCCCCCTCCCCCCCCCCCCCCCGTCTGTTGTTTCCCTCCAGAGCTGCGGGCGGAAGTTTGTGTTTGACCTCTAACACGTCGGCGGCAGCTGTTTCACACCAAGACCTTCAATGGCGTCGTTTCAGTGGGGAAACAGGCGCTGGGTGTTTCACCCGGATCTTCCATGGTGGCGGAGTAATCAATGGTGGCAATGATCTACGATTACTCATTGGTCGAGTCCTTCGGGCTCCCCGTGCTGCTTGGAACGTTTTGTTCCAGCAGCGAATCATAAACATCATTGGTCGAGGTAAGATAGTTGTGCGAAGCGCTGAGCCAGAATGACTATATAGAACATAGAGGGATATGAGACAGACTAAGAACTGGCTAAAATAATAGAAATGTGTTCAGTATAAGACAGTGTAGAACACGGGGACATGTTCAGTATAAGACAGTGTAGAACACGGGGACATGTGCAGTATAAGACAGTGTAGAACACGGGGACATGTTCAGTATAAGACAGTGTAGAACACAGGAAAGTGTTCAGTATAAGACAGTGTAGAACACGGGGACATGTTCAGTATAAGACAGTGTAGAACGAAGGGACATGAATGAAGTCGTGACGCACAAATGAGTCAGAAGGATGCAAGAATGAACTTATATAGCATAAAGTTGTGAACAAAATGAATGAACTAGGAGTGATACTAGAATCTAGTATAACAATTTGTTTCAAGAGCAGATCCAGTAAACAAGAGGAAAGCGGTGAATTATTGTATTAGACAGCGAGAGCTGGCAAGAATGGGCTCATGAGCGAATGATTAGCTCTACAATTAAACAAAACACACACACACACACACACACACACACACACACACACACACACACACACACACACACACACACACACACACACACACACCAATTTTTCATCATTGCTTGAAAACAGCGTTGTTAATTTGAGGAACAAATTACCCGATAACATGATGGACGTGGGATCGCTGGACTGTTTCAAGCGTAGGTTAGACATGTATATGAATGAGTTTGGGTGAATATAAACAACAGTTGCCTTATATGGGCTAATAGGAGCTGCCTTGTATGGATCAATAGGAGCGTCCTTATATGGGCCAATAGGAGCTTCCTTGTACGGACCAATATTCCTTCTGCAGTTACCTTTATTCTTCTTGTGTTATACCTGAGGCCGATGATAACGTTTTCAAGGTTTAGAGTTAGATCTTGAAAGATTTATTTGTAAGTGAATTGTATAAATAATTCAGTAGGATGTATTGAATGATACAGGGAAATTGAAAGGTCATGAATTGTCTTCAAGCCAGCAGGTAGGTACGTGCTGCCAGCCTCATTATTCTTGACTCATGCGTCCACTCTTGACTCACCATCCAGATGCACTCATTAAAAAAAACTGCGCTGCACAGGCTCAAATTAACCTCCTTACTGTCGTTCCACCTCACTGTGCTGTTAATCTTCAATGTATGTACCTTTACCCGAATAAAAGATCTAAATCTAAATCTAAATTTTAAGAATAGTTGATGCTCACCCAGATGCTGTTGATTCTTCCTCAGTTACTACGTGACAACAGGCCAGTCCCGTCCTAGCTCTGAACTCTCAATTGCCAATTAACTTAATGTACTCCGGTCACGTGACCCCCTGGGATGACGTCACAATTCCCCCCCCCCCAGCCTATTAGTTTGCAGTACTTACTACCGAGGGGGGGTGAGGGGGGGGGGTAGGCCTAGTTCTTCGTGACCCGCCTACAGGTCTTGTCGTGCCTGTTGCATTATAATTTAACAATCTTGATTTTCGAATTCTTTGTGTCAAATTTCTACAACTTCTTCTATCAATGCATTCCACTGGTTGACCGCCCGTACAGGGTACGAGAACTACTTTACATTTATTTACTCAGGTAAAAAAAAATGAAAATGAAAATATAAAAGCAGAAGCCTCGTACAAAACACAGTCAAATCATAACATAGAACGAAACGGCAATGTAAAGGATTTGGATGTACTCATGTCGGAAGACTTTACCTTTAAAGAACACAATAAAGTAGCCGTCACAACTGCAAGAAAAATGACAGGTTGGATAACAAGAACCTTTCACACTTGAGATGCTATACCGATAATGATACTCTTCAAGACGCTAGTGCTCTCTAGAGTGGAGTACTGCTGCACAATGACAGCCCCTTTCAAAGCTGGAGAAATGGCTGACCTGGAGAGCGTGCAGAGATCCTTTACTGCTAGAATCCACTCAGTAAAACATCTAAACTATTGGGACAGACTAAAATGCCTAAATCTGTATTCTCTAGAGAGCAGGCGGGAGAGATACATAATAATTTACACCTGGAAAATAGTAGAGGGACTGGTCCCAACCCTGCACACAGAAATAACACCACATGAGACCAGGAGGCATGGCAGGATGTGCACAATACCCCCGTTGAAAAGCAGAGGTGCAACTGGTACTCTGAGAGATAACTCTTATCAACATCAGAGGCCCGAGACTGTTTAACACTCTTCCACTACACATAAGGGACATAACTGGTCAACCCCCCCCCCCCCCAGTGATGATGTCATGACTCCCGCCAGCCCATCAGCTCGAAGTATTCTGGTCACGTGATCCCAGTGATGATGTCATGACTCCCGCCAGCCCATCAGCTCGAAGTATTCTGGTCACGTGATCCCAGTGATGATGTCATGACTCCCGCCAGCCCATCAGCTCGAAGTATTCTGGTCACGTGATCCCAGTGATGATGTCATGACTCCCGCCAGCCCATCAGCTCGAAGTATTCTGGTCACGTGATCCCAGTGATGACATCACACGCAAACGATATACACAAACTACAATACAAGGCTGTTTGATAACAGTGCGCACATAGACATTGTTTTGTCGTGGGCCAGTATTGGCAGTGTCCAGGAATGTAAATATGTATATAGTTAGTATATATATACGGCTTGCTATTGTCAGGGACAGGAAGCCTGTCTCCATAGACCAACTGCTGACCTAACCCACAATGCAACTGGCATGAACTGGGCTGTTCATATTGATTTGCAATAGCCTAAGTTCGTTTACATACATGAATTTGCATAACAGACAAGTAGAGAGTAATTATTGCAGTACATTTAGCAGCTTGTGTTTGTAAATATAAGGAGTATCGAAGTAAACGTTGGCATATCCAAATTGATGAGTAGGCTTGTATTCTTGCTGAATTTCCATGTGTAAAATGAATGTTACATTTTAATTCTATTTCATGCTAGTTTGCATACGTCAATAACTAATATGTAATAGCTTATGTAAATTTTGTTGTAGATCTATGTAAACAAAATTGTAGGCCTATGCACATTTTGTTATGGGAAAATTAATATAGACAATTAAATGAAATCTCTAGCTTGTAATGTTGTAACCTTAATATTCTGCATTAGGTCTCATGTTTCCTATGATTTGCAGAGCAGAAAAGTGTTTAATAGGTAATTCATGATATGCAAATCATGATAGCATTACATAAATTTATTTTTAGAACAAAATTGTGGTAGAGAATAAAATGTAAAAATATAGCTAATCTTATATTTAATTTGCACTCTTGGTATCAAGCCATTATCACTTGACTGTGAAGTAAAGAACATTAACATATTTTAAGAAAGAGTTAGATAGTATTTATTTATTTATTTATATACAAGAAGGTACATTGGGTTTGTGAGAATACATAGCATAGTATTTACAATCTTGTAAAACCACTAGAACGCGCAGCGTTTCGGGCAGGTTCTTAATCTAACAGATAATTTTAAGTAGGTAAATTCTAGCAGAATTAATAAAATGATAACAAATACATTGCAAGAAAAAAAATGAGATGAGAGAGATTAGTAAGTATATTAAGTAACTAATTGTGTGATGGGTTATACCTTTTGTTAGACCTATATCACCTGTTTATGCCCTTAGGTACTTTTTGCCCTTTGTGTTAATTCATTGTAGTAGAGTCGGGTTGGCAGGAAGTGTTTACAAATGAATAATTCCTCAGCAGTGTCTTATGGAGCCAGAATTATATTTGATGTGTGTTGGTAGAAATGAAGTGCGACTCATGTAGATTAGTTATGTACATAGGTAAAATCGTCACTAGGGATTATTGATTTAATGAATATGTTTATGGTGCATTATTACGCATTCGTAATAATGCACCAGAAACGCAGAATGGAACGGGGACTTTGGCCAGCACTTTGGTGTATAAATTTGCAATTTCCCAGTTTATTTCAAAGATCTTTAACTGATACAATGAATTGTTAAATTGTTGATGAACTTATTAATTTCCCTGTCCTCATATAGCAGGAAGTTATATTTATTATTCAGTACACAATGGATTAGGGGTTGGGACTGGAAAAAGATAATATTGCTTTAGGTTAACAATCACATGACAGCAGCCTACACCTGTTGCTTACTCCTGGGTGCTTATTTACTGCCAAACGATTTGAACCTGGGACATTTCAGTTGTGAGCTAACCATTGCATTGAAGACATGTGTATGTGTGTTGTTCACTATTTTTTGTCTGTAGGAGTCATGCTTCATCTCCTGGACCACCCAGTTCTTGAAGTTATCTTATAAAGCAATGAGGTTTGATGGTACATGTCCCTTATCATGTGTATGTTTGAGTAGGCACGGAGGTGGCTTCTACCTCTGTGCAAAGTTCATACCTTTCTACTACTCTTATTTGTGACAAAGAGGTATTTACTCACATCACTGTGTTTTTCGTGTCATTAACTTCCACCCAGGTCCACTTGTTCTAATGGTACTCACTGTAAACATATATTTTTTCCAATCACTTAGTTTTCCTAAGTATTTTGTGTCATTGAAGTCTCCACTTTAACTTCTCTTCTCTGGTACTGCCATCAGCATAGCATACAACTCCGGCAAATTTGTCAGGCAAGATTTTCCTTCCTTAAAGTCACGCTATTCATTTTTACAACTCTTATTCTGTCTAACAATATTGCTAGTTCTACCACTGTTATTCTTTCAAGTATTTTGCAGTGTATGCATGTTAGTGAAACCAGGACGTAAAATCAATGGCTTCTGCCTTGGTTCTTTTTTTTAGTAAGTTGGTGCAACCTTCGCTATTTTCCAGCTGTTGGGCAATTCTCCTCTTGGCAGTGAAGTGTAAAAGATGAGTGGTATAGGTACACTAACTGCCTGTGCAGTTTACAACATGTTGGTGATAAGTTGTTTGTATTTGTATTGTATAAATCCCCCAGCTTTGTCTCACCCACCTCCTCTCTTGTAAATTAATATTTACCGCAGTATTTGTCATTCTCTCTCATATGGAGTTACCTGCAATCCTATCTCTTGACAGCTGTTCAAGCTTAGGCGTGGATGCCGTGTGGAAGCTTGTATTTAGTTCGCAGATTCCTATCATTGTTGTTCTTCTCTCCCCATTTCGTTTAGCGCAGTTACTTTGTTATTCTCTGATAGTTTCCTTTTCACGTGGCTATGAGTCTACTTGGGTGTGGCCTTGGATGTAAAATAACCTAATTACATCTTGTATTTTCTACACATATGTACTTTTTTTTCCCTATCACCAGTTCTTTTCATTTTCAGTGCTATTTGATTCTCTTTATTCTGTTGATCTCCTTCTTGTTCATTTGTTTCCCAGTTGTCATGGCATAGGTTCAAGCATAGGTTCTTATATTCCCTCACTCGCTAATCCCTCAGCGTGTCTCTTCCTCGCCCCTGTTCCACTTATTCAGTCACACCAGGGACTGTTTCATCCTAATATCACAACAGGATCGATTCCCTCGGTAGGATGGAGATGTTTGGATAACCTTTCCTTTCAGCTGATGGACCCTGTTCACCTAGCAGTAAATAGGGACCTGGGAGTTAGGCAATTGTTGTGGGCTGCATCCTGGGGGATGTTCAGTACTTGGCTAGGCTGCATCTTGATGAGATTTAGGTCACAGTCTATGGCCATAGCTCAAGTTAGGTCACAACGTCACCCTAAACGTTTCGACCTACTTTCCCTCCATTTTTCTGCTCTCCCCCCCCCCCTCCCCTTTCCACCATTTCTCAGATCTCTTTCCCCTTCTCCACTATTTTTCGTGCCTCCACACCCCAATTTTTCTGCCTCACCTCCTTTCTTCCCCTCTCTTTGGCCCGCCATCCCCCCATTAACATCAGCAGATCTTCAACATTGTACCGCCCGTCATTCATCTGTTCGTGAATACAAGTTCAATTCAAGTATGTTTATTGAGACAATAAAATACATCTCAAAGGGATAATGTAGCTACGGGCTCACCATAGCCCGTGCAACTTGGAACTTCTTGTTCCAGGTAGCGAATCTTTAACACAAACAAACGGATAATGTAGCTTAGGCTATTTCTACCCTCCTCCGCTTCAAGTCCTTCAAAGGGGCGCACAAATCCAGTGAGCACAACGCCACAAATAACAGTACAAGTATCACATTTTAACATTGCAGGTTAATATAGTAAGCACAACATATAAGTGTTACACTCTTGGGGCAAAGTGCTTGTAGCTCCTAAGTATTCTGTCTATCATACCATTATCACACATCCAACAATATTGATGTGGCACATTACTTACTTCCTTTTATCTATAGCTATCAATAAGTTGACACTAATACATAAAGATCTAAGGTGTGTACGTGCGGCATACTACATAATTTACACACTGTCACTGACATCAACACTGTATTGCCAGAAATATTTGTATCCTTCTCTTAAATCTCACGTAAATTGAATCCTTCCAAGTAGGCTTTCCTCTACCATTCGTGAATACTAAGCCGCAAAACAATGATGGGTGATTGCTGGGAAGTAACCGTTCTTCAGTGTGTCCGGGGTGAGGCAGGGTAGGTTGTGGCGGGGGTGAGGCTGGGAAAGGCGTGGCGGGGGTGAGGCAGGGCAGTGCGTGGCGTGGTGAGGCAGGGCAGGGCGTGACGGGGCGGGTCCTGACACGTCACAGGGGCACTGCTGACGTAAAGATGGGAATGTACAGTGTTGGTTGTGGGGAATCCCAAACACCCGTGTACCAGCTTGGCCGGTGAATGACCATTCTGCAAGGTTGCTTACCTTGTTGGGTGTGTGTGTGTGTGT
>WNGS01092210.1:41122927-41169408 GCA_020271785.1 Procambarus virginalis | reverse complement strand
TACAGCAAGCAGGATTTGGAAAGTGGGATGCATGGCCCTCGGCCTGTTATTTTGTGACCAACTTAGCCCTCAGCTCCTGACACTGCCAGTTTAATAATCTGCTTTACTCTCAGAGCCTTTAGCTACTACAGCTCAAGTTTTTCTGGGCTATATTTTCCATAAATCCTTAAAGCCATCAACCAGCAGAGAAAAGTGGTTGTATCCTCTTTCCATATAATATTTCCCATATATACATCTAACAATAATTGAACATTAAAGGCACATTCAGGTGCCCCTTCATTCTTATAATTTTGTGATTCAAGATTACTGTATTCTGTACCAAGACTGTATTGTATTTGCACAGCACACTCGGAGGCACTTTCACTATGACAAGGCACAACTGGAGAGGGTAGGACAGCCGAGTAAGTCTCCTTACACTGTGTTCCCCTAGTAGGAAATAGGTACAGTACAGTACCTTTCTAAATACGTACAGTATTTGGTTGCTATTTGACTATTGTAGGTTGCATCTTTAGGAATGCATTGTGGCTCAAGTCACAATGTAGGACTAAGAACAGATGTTTTTCACCCACAGGGTTATTAACCCATGGAGCCACCTACCCGCCAAAGCCGTAACTGCCAAAACTGTGTCGAGTTTTAAAACACATACCTGTACTTGGAAAAGATCAAGGCAAATGGGGGCGATCTTTGACAAGTAGCCGGCTTCCTGTCCTCGTCGAGGCCACTAGGGTTAGTGGCCCCCTCAGGTAAATCAGGAATGGTCAACCACCACTCATATTCAAGTACAGTACTCTAATTTTCCCAAAGAAATCACGAAATAATTATATAATTTGTTTATAAATTTCTTTGGCCTAGGCACACGTGATTTATCACATATAAACAGTGAAGACAAACAATCTTAGATTATGTACAATCTGAGACCATGATGAACATTTGTCTGGTGATTGGAGGACTCTGAAGTTCTTAAAAACTACTTGATCAGTAATAATTTACAGCAAGATGGCTGTTTATAGGACAACAAATGCTTTTTCCTTAGACAATACAGCAACTCTGAACTTGCGCATTAATCACATGAGAGGCTTGGATATTCACCAATCTAATCTTTTATTAATGTATAACTTCCATCTTCTGAAAATCCCAATAGTTAACTAAAAACTTGTCTATTGCAATCAACATGCACAATGAAATCAGAATAATAAGGCAAGGGAAGGATAAGGCAAGATGGGTTATCTTGAGGTTATCTTCAGATGATTTCGGGGCTTTAGTGTCCCCGCGGCCCGGTCCTCGACCAGGCCTCCACCCCCAGGAAGCAGCCCGTGACAGCTGACGAACACCCAGGTAGCTATTTTACTGCTAGGTAACAGAGGCATAGGGTGAAAGAAACTCTGCCCATTGCTTCTCGCCGGCGCCCAGGATCGAACCCGGGACCACAGGATCACAAGTCCAGCGTGCTGTCCGCTCGGCCGACCGGCTCCCTTCATTGGGTCACTGGGGTTATGATAAAGTAAGGCAAGGATAAGGCAGGACAAGGTAAGGTCACTTAGACTAGAATAAGGCAAAGGACTATTAGGGTTAAATAAGCCTTGTAAATGAGTCAACTGTGCCTACTTGGAGTTACATAATGAGATTTACAGCAAGACTGAAATTTGAAAACAAATAGAGTGCAGACTGCATAAAGAGTTAAAGTTTGAAGCAAGTTTTCTAACCAATGCAAGTTGTGTTTCGCCACACCAAGAACATCTAGTGCAAGGTCTTGCAGAACACACACACACACACCTTGATACATCCTTACCTTTGTTGTCTCAAGACAACACAGTACACAGTGATGCACATCTCACAAAAATTAACATTTGATTTCGTTATTATATAATTGTCAATTTGTGTGAATACACTTCACAGGTACCATGTACCAATTCTTGCACAACATTACACACACACTTTATGCGCGCACACGAAAAGGTAACTTAAGCAGTGCTTGGCGATGTTAAAATATTCAGCATTCTATTTTGTGAAATATCACCCAAACAACGTACAGGACCTGCGTCGGCACCTTGGGTCAACTGGCCTCACGTATATTGCCATTAATAAATAACTAAATATGCACCAATATTTGCACTTAAACTTCACATTCACTAAAAGAAAAAAGATATTCACATTTCAAGATATAAAAAATTATTAGTCTTTTAAAAAGTCACACAAAATGAATAACCAATTCACCTTTAAAAAAAAAAAAGTGAAATTACTTCACAGTTTAGAAATGGTATAATGTTTTAACAACTGCCGTGTGAATCACAAGACATAAAATGTCACTGGCGATTAACTGAGGGGCCCCCAAAAAGCACAGGTGGGCCCTGCAGTCAGGGTGGGCTGTAAAGGCTGACGAGGGCCCACAAACTAGGCCAATCCCCCCCCCCCAATCCCCCGGGGCAGTTCTGGGCATTACAAGCCAACCCTAAGGTCCAGATGACAGACCTAAGCCCTACGAAACAGCCCTGGGCCCCGCAGGGCAAATCTGGGACCCAGGGGCCAGACGAGGGCCCCTCAGACCACCTCTCCTGACGTAGGAGTCCTCTACGAGCTGGACCCCAGCAGGAAAATTCCCAGAGTGAGATGGTGTGTATATGGCTGCTCTTGGCCCTTACGAGCCCGGGGGAACTATGCCTCACAGAGCCTAGAGTCCATACTTTAGAGTGAGGGCAGGGTGAGGGACGCGGAGGGCCTTGGGGGGCCGACCCTCACCAATATACACCAAGACAATATGAAGCAGCTTACACTGACAGACAATCCGAGATCAACAAAGCCAGTGGTGCCATCTGTCGGCCGCTCCTCCAACACCACACACACACACACTCACACACCCGCCACGTTTGAACTCCGGCTCCTCCACTCCTTGCCCCCTTCCACTGCTTGCCCTCTTCCACTGCTTGCCCCCTCTACTGCCTGCTCCTCCACTGACTATACCTCCATCATCCCTCCACTGCCTGCCCCCTCCACTGCTTGCCCCTCCACTGACCCTCGTAAAGCACCCTAATCACCTTCAGTGGTTAAGTGCTTAATACCACACTAGTTTATGTGGCAGCTATCTTACCCTGTCAAATTAGAAGAGACATAAATGTATGACATAAATGTGTATGTGTGTGTATATATGTATATATGTATGTGTGTGTGTATATGTGTATATATGTATGTCAAAAAATCAAAATCAAAATCAAAATGTTTATTTAGGTAAGGTACATACATAAAAGTGATTGTACAGAGTGATGGAGTTATAGATAGGGCTAGTACATACAATGCCTAAAGCCACTATTACGCAAAGCGTTTCGGGCATGTGTGTGTATATGTATGTATGTATGTATATACAGGATATGTGGAAGCTGTTCAGAATTGCATTTCACCTTTATAAACGCACATTAATGACATTATGTAAAAAGACAAATCGAACACTGTTTCCACAGAGTCTGTCACAGATTAAGAAAGTAATTAGAAATAGAGCAATGCAGAGATGTACAGTGACTACAACACAGCAGTTGCAACATCAGGATCTGCGGGTTGGTAAAAGAATTCAAACAACTACAAACCACTTAATTTGATGAAAGGGAGCAGTAGAACAACAGAAGTACACTTACATCGAATCAGGCTGGATACCCATGTGCATGGGAAATAGGCTTACAGGTTCCGGAAGATGAGAGGAAATGTCGGCATTGTGGAGAGGTGCCCGACAGACCACTGGAACATTATCTAACACATGCAGGCGATGAGTCACAATAACGTGGCTAAAGTATGTTGACCAGACCACACACTAGAAGGTGAAGGGACGACGACGTTTCGGTCCGTCTTGGACCATTCCAAGTCGATTGTGACTTAGTCAATAGTCGATTGACTATTCTCACAATCGACTTGAGAATGGTCCAGGACGGACCGAAACGTCGTCGTCCCTTCACCTTTTAGTGTGTGGTCTGGTCAACAAACTTTATCTAACACAGTGCACAGTTACAAACCCATAAAGATTTCAATTAGATTCAGCAGAACTGAAGAAGTTGTTAAATACATGCAGCAAAATCTTACTGAAGCGACTATACGAGTCANAAAGAAGGATGGGGGGGGGGGGGGGGAGCCCAAGCCCCAGGATGTAACAAAATCCATTCCTGCAGGAAAGAGTATAGCATTTGCAAATGCAACTACAGTACCAGAAACCAGTGAAATAATTTTTAGCTGAGGAAAAGAAATCACACCAAAGTGAAGATAATAGGAAAAATCCTCATTCCAAGGACTCCAGAGGAAAGGAAACCAACTGAACAAGAAAACACGCCCAAGACGACTTTGGTAAAGGAAGACAGTAAACGTCTACCTAAAAAGGCAAGTAAAAGAGGCTCCACCAAGGCCAAATGGGAGGCAGGCAATAGTATTGGGTATGTAATAAGTGCTCCACAAAGCCAGGACAGAAAGGACTGACCACTGGCACAAAAATGGAAGACAACCAGCAAAGAGAAAGGGGAACTGGAAGAGCCACAAACCACCTCACCAGGAAGAAAAATGCCAAAAATACAGATGGCCAGTAAGTAATTATCAAAAGAAAGCACCACACCAGGAAGACTGTAGCACCATAAAGTTGTGGATAGACTCCAAACATCCAGGCAAGTGTTTTGCTTGGAATCATTAGAGATCAGAACTCTGCCCTCAAAAGTACGAGATTTGTGGCACCAATTAGGCCATGGATGCTCACCCAAGGATCGTGGAAAATATTTGGCCCGTTGGTCAGACAATAGTCCTACCAACCAGGCTATAGGTAACCTCTCCAGTAATTCAAGTGTGACACACATTACAAACACTGGTGGATAGCATCTTATTCAGACAAGTCTTGCTGTTGATCACCTGGAAGAGGTGATCAAATTTATTTATTTATTTATTTCATAAAATATAAAAAATCAATATCTTTATAGTGATTGTAAAGAACCCAAGAGGTAAAATCCTTATCTTTTATACAAGAAAACATCTGTTTACTGTAAAACAAGATCTATTTGGTACAGAATAATATTGACTGTGTACATAATTATACATCAAGAAGAAACACCAAGGAATAGGTTCATGTTACAAATTATTTGCTCAGTTCACACACCAAAACTTGTCTGGTCTTTCCTTGTGTAGTCACGTTTGTTTTGTACTCTTCATAAAGCATTATTAGAATTGTGAAAATGTGCCAAGCCTTCGGGTGAAGCCTTTTGAAAGCTCTCAGTGCTCATTTAAAACCCCCCCCTTTTGAACTAATTTTCAACAAATTAGCCATCAAATTCTTACAATCTTTTTAGCTTCAGGCACTAATATTACCTAAAGTATTCTCATCCCTTACTTATCAAGTAATTTGTGTATGTACATTTTTTCTATTTCCATGTACTGTGATCGTAAATGCTACAACGTAACACAGTTACTAGGAAAGAACAGACAAGGTTGTGATGTAGCTTTCTAGTACTCTGGGCTTCATGTCCACTGTCTTCATCTGAGTTGGAACCGAGTATATTGTCTAGATTTACAACAGGAGAAAGGAAATAAGTTTTTAAGTACTAGATTGCCGAGTGATGCACAGTTTGACTGTAACATTTCAAAAACTAGAACTTAAAAATTAGGGAAATAACATGACTTAGATATCAATCTCAAAACCAACTCAGTTATGTAAATTGCTTAAGACACAGCATTTCTGTCCCATTCTGTCTTAAATTCCTCTTACAAATTCACCAACAACCTACTTTTAACATTTAGTGATTAATTTATCATGAATTAATGTTGCAAAGATGCCAATTAACAAAAACTATGGAAGGATCTTCCTTGGAAGCCAAAAATCATAATAGGGTCATAAGGATTAATTCTGACTAATGTTAGAAAGCAGCTCAGGACTCTTGTAAATAAATTCTGAACATAATCTAGTATTGGTGGAAGATAATGCATCCAAATGTGGCACTCGGGCCAAGAGCACAAAAATGCCAACCGAATCTACATTAAAATTTGGTGGAACATCACAATAAACAAACCCGAGTACAGCTCCAGCGACGAACACTAAGACAACCCGAGATCTAATGGGTTATTCATTCCTTGACTGTAATGGCCACTTAAAAAGGTGCCCAATGCTCCTTGCATCACAATGACACAGTAACTGTACATTTGTTAAGTAGCCCAGAACCTGGTAGAGCAATTCGGGCCTAAATCGCCCACATTACTGCTAGTGACACTTCAAGTAAAATATTTGAGCATGCTTTAAAATAAAGCATGTATTTGTATTATTCAGGGCCATATTAGAAATCTATTGCTACTTCAGCATTATGCTAAAATACATTACAATCTCAAAATAGAAAAATAAATAAAAAAAGAAAAGAAAAAATAAACTCTTCAATACTGTCTGACTCAATGTGCCCCTGTTATCACTGATTGCCCAATGGTCTTGTGCTTTCAACAGCTGCACTTTTATCTAAGCTATGCTGGCAAAACATGGTGGCTTTTATGGGTGCAAATGCCCAGTTTTTATGGTAAATTAAGTGGGATTTGTTTTATCAAAACTTCTATTATAATATTGACTGTACATCAGGTATATAAATACAACTGGAAGATTTAAAATGGACAGGTCAAGTTTCAGTTCATATAAATGAAGTCTTGTCACAAAATAGTTAATAAATAGCAATTTGATTCCACCACAAAAACTGGGCTAAGGCTCCTCTGCGAGGATGGTACTGGGCATGGCAAGAAGTCATGGGTGGTCACAGAGTGGATGATGTCGGCGTGTGAATGAGTCCACCTGGGGTGGGGATGTGCGGCCGCTCTTCCAACTTGTCATATTCCAGGTGAAATTCCTTTGGAACTTTCCGCCAATTCTGAAGATAAATAATACGATATAGAAAGTCTTTGACCAAACATCTCTATCATCCAAAAAAAACTGCATTGAATGTAATGAAATGCCATTTTCTGGACGAGTCCCGGAGGCTCTTCGGAGCTATACCGGGCCAATATGTATGTACAGTATTAACCATGGCATCGGTCAATTCGAATGGAGTTCTAAACCTACTGGGGACCACGAGCCAGAACTTGGACCCCCTCAGAAAGGCACGAGGAGCAATGGCATATAGAAACCCGCATGTAGTTGGAAGCATTCTATGTCTGCCATCTGCGAAAGTATCACTTTCGCGCAACTGGGACCAATTCTGCGACCGTAATTTTTCTCATGGATGTTTATCAAGGACGCAGGTCGCGTCCCAAATTAAAATTAGTTAAAATTCTAATTTTTATCCAATCATTCTGGGACTGGTTTCAAAATGAGTGCTAATGTCTTCCTGTTTTCTTCCATACACTACATGGCATCTTTGGTCAGCATTCCATGTGGTGGGCCTATTGTTTATGTGACTAAGCTTGTGATTGCTGTGCCCTCCTCTTGCGTCCATAACTTGTGCATGTTCCGGCAATTATCCTCAAGTTATATTTGTTCCTGTATCTTTAAACACTATATTTACTACAAGATGGATTGTGATCAAGAACAGAGCAGTTCCATGACGAAAGCAGGGAAAGAATCGGCCCAGAAGGATAAGTAGGGTTTACCAAACGTACAGCCGAGTGAGGCTCACACCAACCAAGTTCCAGGCTTTAGTGGAAGAATTTTCAGATATAGAGACTGAAGAAACTGACAGTGATGTAGATAGTCAACTCTGATACAGAAACAGCAGAAGAGGATGAATTGGATAGCGAGGATAGTAAGGATTCTGATGGGGATACCGAAACACGTGCAAGGCCTGCTATTCGAAAGCGTGCTGCACGTAGTGATCACGCCAAATCTACTCCACCAAAAAATGATGGTAATGGCTGGTCTACTGACAACACTCCACCACTTGTAGACAGTTTTACAGGAACATCAGGCTTGACTGTACCAGTACCTACCACTCCTTTGGGATTTATAGTTATTTGTGAGGAGAGTTGCTTGAATTTATGGTATATGAAACAAATGTGTATGCTTCACAAAACATAGCAAATGCTTCTAGCACCACCACAAATAGGTGGGATGAAGTGTAAAAAGAGATTGCAAGATGTGGGACTGTCAACATTGATGGGCATTATGAAGTTGCCAACAATGAGAATGTACAGTACTGGCAAATGGGCAAATTGTGACTTGCATCTTATTTTCTTTCAATACGTATATGACTTTGAAACGATATCAATAGATTGCAAAGTATTTTCATTCTCATAACAACAATGCCATTCCCAAAGACAATGAAGACAGACTCGTAAAAGTTAGAACAGAGATGCAATATCTAACAAGCAAATTTACAACATTCTACATTCCTCAAACAATTGAGTCTGGATGAAGGCACGTGTTATGGTGTTGCTGACTATCTTGCAAGGTTTATAATCCAAATAAACCTGATAAGTATGAAGTAAAGTTGTACATGCTTGCTGAATCCACTACTGGTTACATGTATGATTTTGAAGTATATGCCGGAATTGGGGAAACAACAATTGAGGCTTGTGGGGCTTGATTGAACCCCCGAGTTAATTTATAATACATTTATAATCCTGT
Source organism: Procambarus virginalis (assembly GCA_020271785.1). Lineage (NCBI taxonomy): Eukaryota > Metazoa > Arthropoda > Malacostraca > Decapoda > Cambaridae > Procambarus > Procambarus virginalis. The sequence goes on along the minus strand of WNGS01092210.1, from coordinate 41,160,863 downwards.
GGAAAAATAAGCAAGTTGTTTCACTCATCACAAATTGCCACAATGCAGAGACACAACAAGTGAAAGGAAGGAATCGAGTATGCAAACCAGATGGAACATCTTCAGTGCAACAAGTAACTGAACAAACCAAATGCAATATGTGACTATAATAACTACATGAAAGGTGCTGATCATTTTTACCAAATGGTCAAATATCATCATTTCACACGGAAATATCACAATTGGACGAAGAAAATCACGTTCTACTTTCTGCAAAAGGTTATCCATAATGCATTTATGTTGTACAAGAACTACACAACTGATACAAAGAGAATGACATTGCTTCAGTTTCACGAATCAGGAATTTGGTCACTACGGAAGTTTGAGAGTAATAAGTGGCCTCTCCAAAATAATAACATCCCACATGCTCCTGATGTGCATGAGGATGCGAGTACATTTAATGGTATCATGTTGCAACACCCTGACCATCAGGTGTGAAGCGGCCCCTATTTTCCTCAACACCTCGAGCTGAAAGTTCATCATCTGACTCAGAAGACGAGATGACTCCGATTACTCCTTCTGGTGCTGCTGCTACAAGAAACCCTTGTATTGTGGATATTGCAGATCATCTGAATAAGAACTTTAACCATTCCCTGATTACCATGGAAAAACGTCTCAAGTGACGTGTTTGCTTCAAGTCGGGAAAAAGGAAGGACACCAAGTATAAATGCAAGTCATGTGGTGTGGCACTGTGTCCTGAACCACGCTACAGCACTGACCCGGAGCAGAGCAGTCCTCCAAACCCTCTGCCCCTGAAGGAAACGCTGAGTCCAACAGAAAGGCTGGGAAGAAGGGGGGGCCAGCTGGTCAAACCCAGAAGCCCCGGCAGGAGGAGCCACTGGGTATCCGGAAAGGCAACCAACTGAGAGCGTTGCAACAACCTAAACCTCACATGCAACACTGATGCTGCCTGCACCCAACCAACGGTATTATTGAACTGGGTGAATTGGAGAACCAGCAAGGAACACCACTCGCAGGACTCCAGGTCAAAGGTGTCACCGACCCAACAGGCAGCATGATGGAGGCAAAAGCGGTGAGTGTCACCCTGAGACAAGGGGATAGAGCAACCTTCAAACTTGCACGAAGCGAGATGGGACCCAGAGGACCAATGAGCCCCAGTGGGGTTTTCCAGGGCCCTTAGACTGACTGCTAAAGGAAGACCAGGCAAGGTACTGCTAACCGGTGACCCAAAACTACCAAAAGAACAAATAAAGCTGAACCCCTGTGACAAGTACAATCACAGGGGCCTAGCGGGGGACCACTAGACTAACAATGTGAACTATGACCAAGGGGCAGACCCCCTCCCCCTTCACCAGGTAAAAACAAAAAGAAAAGAAAAACCCTGCAAAAGTACGTCGTCTCCAGGGGAACAGAACCAGCCACTATGATTATATAAGACAAGCTGCACAGTACCCTGCAACAATATTACCTCCTACCCAAGGCCAAACAGTGGCCAAGAAAACTCCAGCTGACACCAAGGGCGGGCAATCACCGAGCAGCAAAAGACCCTTACGGAGGTAGTTCCCAAATGACTTTTGTGGAAGAGAACCCCAACCTGCAAGGGCAGTACTTACAGGACACCTAGGAAAGAAGGCCCAAGGCACATGCAGCCCCAGTACTTCTTAAAATACTCCGTTCACGCACACCACAACAGAACAACCCCCGCAAGGCACAGCACTGCTCAGTCAGGAGCAAGATTCGAATGACTGTCACTCAACACATCAACCTCAGGACTGAGGTTGGATAGCCGGTGCGAGGGTTTGGGGCTCCCCCTTCCCCTTGGGGGAGGAGCTGCGCAAGCAGGCAGGGGGGGGGGGTGATGTCATGCTTGTTTGCTTGTTTTCAAATTGGGGAGTTCTGCTTAGCAGTTCGGTTTTTGGTAGCAATGTTTCACCAGTTTGGAATGCTTACCTTTCTGGGTGCTTAACTCGGTAGATGGCAGACATAGAATGCTTCCAACCACATAGGGGGTTTCTATAGGCCATTGCTCCTCATGCTCCTCTGATATTGTAGTCCCCAGTAAGCTTATAACTATTTGAATCGACTGATGCCACAGTCCAATACATATCAGCACGGTATAGCTCCAAGGAGCCGGGGGGGGGTTCTCCTCCTAAGTTTTTATTTACACAAATATATTACATTATAATATATTACAATACAATATTAAATTATATATATAATATATATTATATATATATTATATATATATATATAATATATATATATATATTATATATATATATATATATATATATATATATAAAACTTCACATATACTGTATATACATACACATGTATATTATCTACAATATAACTGCATGGGAAGATGTTTAGTAGGTATAGTCTGCATAATTGGTGAAAATAAAAAAAAAAAATGCTTCAGATAAATATCAACTATGCACATGCATTAATAGAATACATAAATAATAATCTCACCTGAGCATCAAAATAAAAATACGTCCCACGCTCATAATTTGGACCTTTATCGACAGGCGCCATCCCTGGTGCTCTGGTTATCCATACACGGTCTTCCTTGTGGTATCTCCAGTCTCTATTATACCTACAAATAATTTTCTTTAAATTAGGAGCAAAAAGTACAGAGAAAGGTTTCATGACATCAATCACTTATCAATTACACACCCCAAGAATTTGGTCCTTAGACTATTGCCATCTTTTACCGATTCTCTAGGTGACTGCAGTCAGTCATTGTCATATTTGGACTGTGTTGTGCACGAGTGTTTGAATGCCAACGGTGCCCAAATGCAACCAATCGTTTAACAGCATCTCCCAGCATTCACCAGGGCCACACAACCCTTTACACACAGATGAACTGGCCGATCTGGATAAGTAGATTTTGTTTGCTAGATGGGCGATTCCTTTCAGACAAACGTAAATCCTTAATTTGTGAATTATTTCTTCTAATGTAGATGTGAACATCAGGCCAGGCAGGAGGGTGCAAGGATAGACTCCCAGGATACATCTTGCACATTTCTTTCATAATAAGCTTACCCAATTCAGCATTTTCTAGGCCGTATAGTGCACATCAATACAAGCTTAGACATTGAATGTTAAACAACATTGTTTATGATCAACCCATGACTTTTTTCCCGACATTCAGGTCACCAATAGAAACAGAAAAACTGACAAGGGGCCCTTTGAGGATATAATATACCCCATATGCTTTTCAGAACATTTTACTAGAATACCTCTGCCTAGTAATTTTAGTTTGGGATTTAAATTTTTTTTTTATTATATTATATTATTATTATTATTTTTATATATATACATATACATATACATATACATCTACATCTATATCTATATATATCTATATATATCTATATCTATATACATGTATCTATATATCTATATATCTCTATCTATCTATCTCTATCCATCCATCCATCCACCCCCGAGAGTTACAAGCAACTATTGTAAGGTGATTGTGTAAAGGGGGTGGATTGAATCCACCCCTTTAACTTCCCAAGCACATCATTACAGACTGAACTGTAATGGGCTTAGTCAATAATGTGTGTGTACCCGAGGTGTTCAGGGATGGGGTTCCAATTCCAGTACCCGAGGTGTTCAGGGATGAGGTTCCATTTCCATCATACAGCCTAATGTTTTTTAATAGGTAAATCATACCCTTAAAATTTCATCACCCACATTTGTTTGATGCCAAATATCAACCTGCCCTGATCTGACCATAGTCCTTTCCATAGGAACAAGGGACTACCGAGTTATACTACTCAGAAAATGTAAAAACGTGAGACAAAGGGAAGGGAACTATCAAAGGAAAGTGCCAAGCCATTACAACTACTGTAACCCCGCGATTATCCGGGATTCGAACATCCGAAAAACGCCTTAATACGGCCAAAATCGCAATCGGATAAAGTTATCACAATATCCGGCCAAAATAGCCACAGGAACCGGATTAACGAGAGTTTGGACGGATAAAATTTTGGGGCCCGGTTAATGTCCTGCCGAAATTACACTATCCGGTCAGTTGCCCGGATGATCGAGGCTTTTTCCGTATATGAAAACATGAGGCGGGCCATACGGTATTAATCCCGTCTGCCCGTGACTCGAGCCGCATGGTGTAGGAGGGGGTGGGGTGGGTGGGTGGTGTCGGGAGGGTGGGAGGAGAGCGTTGGGAGGGACCACCTGTGTTCAGGAATTACCATTAATTTTAGAACAAAAACAAATGAAATAAGTACTAGTAATTATGTAATAACAAATAAATAAGTTTTCTAAAAGCAATGTGCACAGGCTGAAGTTTCCTTAAAAAATATTCTCCTGGCAGCCTACGTAAGGTGGTATAGCTGCCCCACGCCAAGTGGACCCGTCCAACACTGGTCAACCCATGTGCGTCCATCCCTCGTGTTATACACAGTGCTGCGCCATTAGTGAAAATTTTTTTAAATAACTTTTTTATTTCATAGTAACTTTGAACATTTTTGGCCAAGACTATGTCTGGTAGGAGCATCAATCGTTCTGTAGGTGTTAAGAGGAAGAAAGTTGTCCTAACAATTAAAGACAAGTTACTGTTATACACCTCAACGAGTGAGGCGTCACAGTGCTGCGCCATTAGTGAAATATTTTTTGAAATATCTTTTTTATTTTCATAGTAACTTTAAACATTTTTGGCCAAGACTATGTCTGGTATCAACATCAATCGTTCTGGAGGTGTTAAGAGGAAGAAGGTTGTCCTGGCAATTAAAGACAAGTTACGTGTTGTTCAACCAGTGAGGAGTCACAGGCAAGCCAAGCGCCTTCAACAAGTGAGGCGCCACAGGGTTAGCCAAGCACCTTCAACAAGTGAGGCGCCACAGGGTTAGCCAAGCACCTTCAACAAGTGAGGCGCCACAGGGTTAGCCAAGCACCTTCAACAAGTGAGGCGCCACAGGGCTAGCCAAGCACCTTCAACAAGTGAGGCGCCACAGGGCTAGCCAAGCACCTTCAACCAGTGAGGCTTCAGCAGCTGGCAGTCAAAACTAACTTGCTTAATGAACTGTACAGTAATTTTAAGTGTTAATTTTAGTGTTGTGTTAGTATAGGTTATGTAAATTGTTAACAATTCCTAACTTCAAGATGTGTGGCATCAATCAAGAAGACAAACACCAACAAGGTAAGTTGAGGTTTCTAGTTGAATATTTAATAATTATATGTGGCAAGGCAATTCAAATTATGTTGTTTGTAGTATAAAAATTGTTGGAAATGGTCACTTTTGGACTCGTAGGTGAAAAAGTACCATTATCCGAAAAACGTGATAATCCGGTTGGGGGTCCTTCCCATATAGTCCGGATGATCGAGTGGAGACAGTATATAGCAACTTAGAGACGAACTACTGTATAAATTTATACTTACAGTTCAGCTGCGGCAAGAATTTGTAGTAAATCTCCAGCATTAGAGTAGAACATATAAAAGAGGAGATCTTCTCCGTATCTATCAAACTTGACAGGCGCTAACTTTCCTCTGGAATGTGGAAAATTATTTAAATTACTGTCAAATATTTGCTCAAAATAGTGTTACTGTAAATAAATTTATGCCAAGTCATTGAATATTTTCTTTTGTAGGGCATGTAGATCAGTGTTTACAAAGAAAAGCAAATATGATTTAAGTAATTTGAATTAAGACAACTTTTAAGTATAAAATGTTAATAATCAAGTGTTTGCACATGTGATGTACAATATCAGACAACTACAGTCACATAGAAGTATCAGACACATTCTACGACATGCTGTATTAGAAGACATCATCCCTAGTGAAAAGGTACGCTACATATTGTGGCCTGTCGATGACACCAATATACTCGTGTAAAGGTAACCCCAAAACATAGTAGTATGTCGTAGCAAAGACGAGACCATCACGGTCATATTTCCTCCAGTGATGGAGATCATCAATTACGTAACTGTATACTTTCCAATTCAACTATTCTTGAATACACAGCTGAAAGCACTTATTTTCATATGGATGAACCAAACAAAACTATTATTTTATAGATATCTGGAGAATACTTGTCCCAAAAATTATATAGCTTTGATTAGAATTTGTGGAGTATAAGCAAGACTTTATCACAAAGTATTAAAGTCATCAAATACTGTATTTGCCGGCAGATAGGACACACATTTTCATTTCACCATGAACTGAATATACAGCATCTTATTTACATCCACAAAATCACACATATATTCCCCCTACAAAACCACTTTCAATAAATTTAATGAGAAAACAAAAAATTATAAATTTCAGTACGTTTCCAGATAACTCTGCACTTTTCCTTTTTTTTTTTTTAATTTCATTATTTTCTTAAAGAACAAACCTTATCTGTTGATTTGTAAGATACTCTTGGGGTACGTGGTAGTCAATATCTTGCGGTCTACATGGTGTTTCCGCCCAAGGGCCAGCAAAATTAGGGTAAAGATTTTCTGGAGAATTCAAATTAAGACCTAAAGTAGTAAGATCAGACCCTAACGCCAAAGAGACAAGGTTATGATCCGTTTCTGCTGCTCTGATAAACGTGAGGAGACCCACCATACCAAACTGATCTGTCACCATGCCCGCAGGAATGTTGGTCACCTTGCCTGAAGAGAGACAGTAAATAAGAAGCTATAAATTACCCCTTAAAAACCAATTTTACCTATTTCTCAATGCACAACTATCATAACAAATGGGGTTCCAACATGAACAAATACAATCAAAAGGTGCATGGACTGAAAGGTGAACGACCAAGAGTTGTATACAAACCGTCAGGTGATGTTTGAATTCCTCTTTTCTGAGACTGACTCTTTTCTGCCGCCCGCAGCACCAAATCTGAAGGGGTGTCTGTACCCGTCGCAGAATTCGATTTCTTTTCGTTATTAGAAAACCCATCATCTGAAAATGGCGAAAAGACTTTCTTTCGGTTATTATGAAGTGCAAATAAAGACTAATTAGTTTATCAAATAATTTTTTTTTTACTACCACTTTTATTCTCTTGAAGCAATATGACACTTGTGCCTTAAAACTGGATTAAATATACCTATTACTGTACTGCTAAACAAATAAATGTAAATCCCAGAAAAATCATATTTGTTTTAGAGGAAACAAGACCTTTAAGTTGGGCAACGTTTAAAGACTTAAAACCCATTAGTTTTAATTAGGAAACCCTTCCACAGTTCAAATTTGCATATATTAATAGCTTTATTGAATATCCACATTATATAATTATATACATAAATAAAAATTTATTTGTATAAAAAATATATCACATTCATTGCCAGATACTTAAGCATACGACGATTCATTACACTTTTCTTACGTTTACACACATTACATTCCCATATCAGTGTTTGTACATTATATCCGAGGTTTGTGGGTCATGCCTATGGAATGATTAGGGACTATTCAAGTATGAATATTAGTGATTTATACTATCAGTACACAAGAAAATGGAGAAGGGGAGCTATAGGCCCGAGAACATATTCAATGTCTCTAGATGAAATCCCACAGGAAATAGTCACAACACCCCCAAGCCTCGGCACATGTGTACCCAAATAGCATGAAATCGAAGAAGGTAAGAGATGACATGCAGTGGAGGCGGCCAGGAAGTGCAACACCATGGGGCCCCATAGTGGCAGTATTTACCACAAACTGGAGGGGGTGAGGCAAGAGGACCTTCTCCGAGTCAATACAGAAGAACACAAGTGCACAAGCCTTCAAACCCACCACCAGATGGGAGGAAAATGCAATTAGGTTTGCCTGCTAAACCCAACAATGGATAGTGAAGGCAGAAAGGAAACCTACACCCAATAGGTGAAACTTCATTGACTGGATTGTTGGTGTCCAGCATCAAACATCATACACTACAGGGCAAAAACCTGAGATGTAATTCAAAGGATGTGGAGATAATGAACAGAAAAAAAAAAAAAAAAAAAAAAAAAAAAACTAGTGCACTAACGTAAGTTGCAATCACCAAGAAAAGATGCACTGGTCCTGGGACAAGTAAAATTAGGGACACGGTCCAGAAAATACTAAGAGGAAAGGTTGAGGGTGGACACATAACATGGGCTCTACAAGCAGTGTGCTCTGGAGGGAAGGAACCCCAAAAGTGAAAGGGGACTCGCCATAAATTTGCTGCACTCCCACTTATCACCTGAGGCCGTAATTCCCTATTTATAGATTAGTAGGAGGCCCTCACAGACCTAACCCACATAGTTACAACTTCACTGGATGCGAGCTAGACCAGAAAAAACACATGGTGGGGGGATGTAGCACCTTAAACCCCTGCCAAGGAGTGAAATTGTCCCTCCTCGCCCTGTGACTGGCTCTCACTGCAGCATTGTAAATTTGACCACCTAATGTACCAATTTACAGGAGGTAAGATGGTGATAAGATCCCCCTAAACCTTTGAATTCACTATCATCTTGGATCCTCTTAGATCATTCCCTGCATATTATAAAATCCAAATCGAGTTATTCAGGCACCATTTTGAGCGATTAGTAATCTCAGAACCTTGATCGATAACCTCGGTTACTTGATTAGTAACCTCGGTCATAACCATCTTTCACAATTTTACACCATTTTTCCATTAGGGTTACAGTTTGTACAGTACACTAGAAAGTTAATTAACATTAGCAAGGAGGGACTCGGCAAATTTATTTTTTAATCGGAGGAGAAATAAATTGGGGTTGTTTTCCTACCATTACATATGATAATTGTATTTTCCACACTGCCTCGAAACATGTATTTTTCTAAATCTTTTAACATTTATCCACAAGAGGAAATGGGACCCAGTAGCTGCTGCCATCTTAGTAGCAAGAGAAGAAAATATCTGCTCGACACCTGCTTGATGGGGTTCTGGGAATAATTCTACTCCCCAAGCCCGGCCCGGCCCGGGCCAGGCTTGACTTTGAGAGCTTGGTCCAACAAGCTCTTTGTTGCTTATCATTCCATGCAACATCAGCAATAAACATACCATGAACACTTACCTACCTACCTACATCTCCATATCTCTCTCTCTCCTATCTCTCAATCCCACACATTCGCAACCATGTAGCTTGACATATTAAAAGTCAATTTGCAAGTTAACCAAACCAACTTGCAACACAAGCATGGTATGTAAACTTAGGTGTAAATGTTTACTTGCTCATTTTCAAGAATGTCACCAATATAAGTGGTATAATGAGTCATATGAAGAGCATTTTCATTAAAAAAATTTTTTTTATAAAACCAAGTCAATGAGAAAACAACACAGATGAATGCAGGCCAACAAAAGGACAGAATATATTATGCTATAGTTTAAAATTAAAATATAAAAATTCCTTGGCAAGCATGTCTACTTGTTATATTTATGATGATATTCTATGTAGTGGGAGCACTAATGGCCAGGCAGGGAACTATCAGGGGGGGAAAGTGCCAAGCCATTACGACTATATAGCACTGGGAAGGGATCAGGATTACGATTTGGGATGGGACGGGGGGGGGGGTGAGGAATGGTGTCCAGCCACTAGGACTGTCGGGGATTAAATGCCGTCCTGCAGGAAGTGAGACCGTCGCTCTACCGTCCAGCCCAAGTGGTTGGACTAATGGCCAAGTAATGCCAGTCACTTCCCAAGTACAGTAATTACCATTATCATTCTTGATATCATATGACTTCTACAATCCTGAGGAGGTTAAATTCTCACAGTTGGAAATTAAGCTTAAAAGTCTTTTTTCATTAAACCAATTGACATTTAACAGTAAAACATTTAAAGTACCGGCTAGAAACACAAAAAGTTGAAAACTTATATTCACTATACTCTTGTAATTAAAACTATTAATAACACAGTACTTAAAATATAAATTATATAGTTTATCTTACCAATGTGCTCTAAACATTATGCTACAGCTGGGATTTCCAAAGTAGATACTACTGCCCCCTGAGGGTAGCTGGGATTTCCAAAGTAGATACTACTGCCCCCTGAGGGTAGCTGGGATTTCCTAAGTAGATGCTACTGCCCCCCCCCCCCCCGAGTGTTGGTGGGATTTCCCAAGTACTGTAGATGCTACTGCCCCCTGAGGGTTGCTGGGATTTCCTATAGGGGTGCTATGAGGCAAGGAGGGGGACGGGGTAGCAGGGAAGCACTAGCGGTAGGCCCCTTTGAGTGCCTAGCCCTACATCAGTTTATAGAACCAACAACATGGCGACTCAAACAAAATTAAAATGGAAACCACTGTTCTATCTAGAAAATCATGAATTAGAATAAGGTCAAAAGAAAAAATCTACATAGTTATTTTGCTTTTATATTTGCATCATGCACTCCAAAGTATATTTATTAATTAAGATCTCCATTGTAGAATTTTTGCATTAAAGCCAATTTAAATTTTATAATGAAAAGATAAATTTGTTTAAATTGTAAAGGCTGAAAGAATTGACCAAGGTAATTAACTGCTTTCTGTGCTAGACTCATTCATCTTTCTTACTAAAAACTTGAATTTAAAAACTATGTAATACAGTGGGACCTAACTAGTGTACAGTGTGCAGAGCCAATTCATTAGAGTGTGGAATGTATTTGATTTGCCACAGCTCTGACTACACTCCTTCCCCCCCCATTTACCCATTTTTTTTTTAATCTTTCCCTTTTTCTTTTCACTCTTTTGTGAGGGCCTAGAACCATTTTACACGTGACAGAGGAACGCCACTTACTTTTACCGGTAGGATTTGCTTGAGAGCCTGGTAACGCTGGAAAGTCTTCACTGCTCATGGTGAATTCTGAGGTCTCTGGTGTAGGCTGTTTAACCATACCAACTGTGGAATAGGCGTGATATTAACAGGTTTGCTCTACTCGCTTCACTACGATATCAACCTTAAGACTTTTTTATTTTATCAAGTTGCCACTTAGTACTTGAATTGAGCCACAGAGCAATTCTTTCCCATGTTCACAATGTTCTCAGAGCAGACAAAATAGGGTAAGTTCGGGTAATAACCCTACTACCTCTATTACAATGTCAGTGGAAGGCAGCAGACATAAGCCCATTACAGAATTTTATTTCTTTAACCATTCTCAATTTAACAGTATAGTAACTGGTGGTCTGCAAATTTTGTCAATAGCTGCCCAGTTATTTATTTGTATTTATTTAAAAATATTTACAAGGTACAATAGGCTGAGTTAACATATTGATTAAATAGCACATTCTTGCAAAGTCACTGAACACGCACAATTTTTTTAGCTTATTTAGCCACTCTTATTGACCTGTGTGTTTTCCCAGCTTCTTTTTTCAATGCAGTCTGCTTCAGTACAACCAAGTGGCAATGGATTTACTTCTGGCATCACTAAACCACAATTCAAACAATTTTCAGAACCCCAAAAGGGCTTTTAGAAAGAAGTAATGATGTAATCAAGCAATGAGATTGGCAGGCAAGCCAATGAAAACAGTAAAGGTAAGCAATGAAGAATGTACACGGGTGAAGAAGAGAAGGCTGCTGGGCACGATTGATGAAACAATTGGAAATCTGAAGATAACTAGCTTTGCTAGTGATAAGAATACAAAATGAATTGCCAAAACTACATCGTTTGGAAGAGGAAAGTGCATCAATGCAGAAGTTGCAAGTACCAAGAATTGCAGCTCCTTGGCACTTGCAGGAGAAGCAACACCAAATCGTGTTGGTAAACGAGGTCTGTATTTTGGAGGGTGCTCTACATTTCAGATTTTTAACACAGTATACCAAAAAACTCCAGCAGTGGGTACATATGAAAAGACCTTTCCTGTTGAGCACACTGGCTATTCCCATTTATTCCTTTCCCTTTCTCCCTCCTTTGTGCTTAGGAGGGTTTTTCAGTTTTTCAGAGCCTCTTGAATCAGGCAGGATGTGATAAGATTGGGTTAGGAGGGGTGGTGGGGGGTCTTGTTGTGTTGGTCTACTACTAGTAGTGGTCATGGCCCGGGGGTAGTGGTCGAGTGGGCCATTCGGTACTTGGCCAGGGCACTGAAGTTAAAGTAAATGCACTTTCTGGCTGCATTCCAGGACACATTCAGCCATTTCAAGATAGACCAAGTTCTCCAGTGTCTCCTTAACACCAGTATGACTGGATAAGAACCATTTGAAAAGTTCCCTTTATGTCTACCAATAATGTTTACCTTGCCTAACTGCACTAGATCCAAACCAGGGCTCAGCAGAGTCTGCCTTAAGGACCAACTGAGTAGGATAGCTCAAAGTTGTAATTGTATATGCACCCCCACAGTAAGAGATTTTATGATGAGTTAGGGCAGATAAACTAACTTTGGTGTATAATTTGAAAGGAGAAAAATTTTAAGTTCAAGGAGATAATGCAAAGAGTGAAAATTTTAAGAGTGAAGCAATGTTTGAACACTGACTATTGTTTGAACCGAGAACAAAGTGCTGACAATGACAAACATTAAGTTTTGAGTAGTCTTATTGAAAAATGACAGCCTGAAAGTGCTTTCATCAAATGTCAATACTCACTAATACAAAGTCATCAATATATGTGGGAAGGTCTGGTATAGATGCTTACAAGACCAAAAACATTCAGAGAAAATAATAAAGGTTAAACTAAAAAAAAAAAAAATTCTCAAGTGAAATTTTCATGGCTTAAGTGGCAAATGAAGAATAAATTCTTAATTCCAAGATTACATTACCAATGAAATTATCCCAACCACTTCAATTGTCACATTATATGGCTATGCTATAACATCATATATATACACAGTATATATATATATATATATATATATATATATATATATATATATATATATATATATATATATATATATATATATATATATATATATATATATATATATATCCCTGCCAGTAGCGCAATCTATTTATTCCAGATACTGTATCTTTATTGAACCCAGATCTTTATATAGTATAAGAGATACTTCCAAACAACCAAACAATAACCGTTTTGCTATTGAATAGTCCTCCAAAATCAGAATACAATCCAGATTAAAGTCTGCCATCGTCAAAATCTCGGTTGACTGGGTAGCAATTTCCAGATAATAAAATTTGCTCAAAATTTTTACTCTTCCCTTTGTTTTAATAGTACTCCATTATTTGATAGAGCTAGAAGCAGTCATTTTCAGAATGCCCATTATCCAAAAAATCCCTATAAAATGGTAACACGCTTGCCCCACACTATGCAAGCGATTTTACAAGGACCTCAAGCAAGAGTTATCTAGGCATAAATTCTTAATTGATCCTTAAAGTTGTACTGCTCTAACATCTCTCTGCCATTGCCTTCAATGCGCAAATCGCCATATGCGCTTGATCCTCGATGGTTTTCACTACTTCCCTTACCCCCTTCCCCTTTCCATGTGCACCTTAAATGCAGAACTTTTAAATAGGAGTGCCAATTGAGGGTTACCTGTTCACACAGGAATAATTGGTGACCAATTATTAGTAGTCTTAAGGTTAGCTATAGGCAGGGAGAGCTCTAAGCCTGCTAACAGGAGTAAGAAGTTGTGTGCCTGTGAACTTCTTGTTAGCAGCAGTTCAGTAAAGTTAATAATAATAATAACAAAAAGAGTCCTATTATCCAAGTCCAAATCATATTTACAATTAAATAACAAGATTAGCTAAGTTAAGAAAATATATAGGGTCTGATGGAAATTACTCAACATGAACCGGATTTGACCACGCCCCCCCTCCCACCCCTGGAATCGAACTTCATTCCTAGAAACCCAAATTTTGGAGATCTATTGGGCGAATTAATCCAGTGTTCAGAAGATTCCATTATGAAGTCTGTATTTTAGAGGGTGCTCTGTATTTCAATTTTTTAATGTTATACTGTATATGGGAAAAAAAGTATCCGATCTATTATCCACGAGTATTTTACCCATTGAATTAGATATCCTTCATAGCTGTGACATGACTAGCCAAGAAAATTTCATAAAACTACAGTGTAACAAAACACAGTACTATGACTAAATTAGCCAAATGGTCATTAATTGGTAGCATCTTTCATCGAATCACTTAATATAACATTAAAAATATCAAGAAATTTAAAACGTCCATCAATATTGCATGTACAGTATTTAACTGGTACAATAGTCGGTTAACCATTGGCTGCGACAAATGGTAATAATTATTTATTGTTATTACATTTCTAGTAGCAACATCTCTCTCCAGCTATCCAAAAAAAAAAAAACTCCACCTAACATTATTTAATTTTCAATTTGACAATATGGTCCACATAATATAAGACCAGGCTGTGTGTGTGTTCAAGACTTACATTACGTACAGTAATGTTCATTACTGCAGCACAAGTACAACCAATGAATGATTTTCAAACAATATTTGGGAAGGGGGAGATGCAAGGGGGGGGTGTGGGGAGGTCGAGAGTTCTTACAGTTTATCTCAAAATTTTTATTACATTTATATAAAGAACAATGTTTGGTTTTCAATACCATAAAAACCATTAAAAATGGTCTTTTAGATAGAAATAGGTTTGAATCATCATTATATAATATTAAAGATGGACTTGGGTAACGCTATCAAACTATGCGCGTTTCAAATGTATAGAATATCATCATAATTATAACACGTATGCTTTCCAAGGAATTTCATGTATTTAATATACAAGTTACAACCAAAAATTATTTCTGCCCCCATTTTTTTATACACTGTACTGATTTTCATATTTACCATTAATCATGAATCTGAAAATTGTGAACAAGTCTTGAAAAAGAGGAAACATTTACATGCAAAAAACTAACAAAAAAATCTAAGCATGTAAATTAACTGCAATATGCTTAAATAGTACTGTATACCTTATACGAAATGATACAATATACAAAACATAACATACCTTAATTATGTCCAAAAAACTGCAGAAATAGGTGCGAGATGCGAGTTTGAGGGTTTGAAGAAAGCATAATTGCCAATTTTTTGGCGATACCGCTAGGGGGCAACACTCGATTCTGTCTCCAACTGAGGCCATTATTTATCAAGTCCAGGTGGCTGTTTTTAAAGTTAGAGGAGCTGGTCAAGCATTACAGAATTTGGAAACGTTTTCCTAGGGGCATGGAGAGAGAGATCGCATACTCTACTGTGGCCTAGGCAGATTTTTACACTGTTGAACGCTGTCGCTTAGCACGGCCAAAGGGTCAACAAATTTGCTTTAAGGCTGGGGCTTGAAAACTAATATTTGTGCCTACTGGATTTCCCTAGCCCTCTTTATTCCGTCAGCCCAGTTAATAGCTTAGTTTTATCACCCAAGAAGTTCCAAGGAGTATTTCCCTAGGTAATTATCAATACTCTATCTTCAAATTCAATTATACTGTAATTAGCACTCTTAATTTTTTGAATAATACCTAAACTCACCATAAGGTTGTCTGCCAGCCATTGGGTTTGGTTGAGAACTATCAGTGTTTCGAGAAGAGAGTGAAGGAAATTCAGTTAAATCTAGTGGGGGTGGGGCAGAATCTCCTCCAAAATTGCTATGGAGGCTCATGATGTTATTCCCTCCTCCACTGCCATACTGTCTACCAACAAAGCCACTTAAACCTCTGGTTCTGAAATATAAGAGAACATTTATTACTGTTTTGCTCTGATAAAGGCATGATGACAAGGCATGTAATTATCTGGAGAGAATGCTTAGCCAGTATAACTATACAGTTCTGTATAACCTTCGAAGTTATAAGAATGATTAACAGCTGGAATACGAGGATGATGTGAAGGGACAGTACCCAGCCACTTGAACCACCAGTGATCAAGTGCTGACCCTGCAAGCAGCAAGACCATCACTATTCCGACCAATCCAAGTGAATAGTTAGAAGCCATTACGAACAACAAAACTTTTGCATGATTAATACTGCAGTGAGAGCACCTTATGTGATGTTGGCAAATACCACAGTAGGATAGTCTGAGCAAAGAGTTGACAAATTGTTAAACAAATTTATTCACAGCATGTCATAAAAGTTTGACTCTGTAATGTGCTAATGAACATTAAAATAGGGAAGTCAAAAACATAGAACAGACTGGATTTTAGTGCTATGAAATATGAACTTTGAGGATACCATATAATAAAACTACAGTATTCGAGTGTGACAAAATTGGAAGAAAAAAATATACATGATAGCTATACATATGTCTAGAAAATATATGAGAAGGCACCTAATTATTTTAAAGCAAAAATAAAGGAAACAAGAGGCCAGATTTAAAAATGGTTAGAAAAATAATAAAATCAAATAGTAATGCTTAATAATAATAAAAAAAAAAGTTCTGAGGTAGTAATTATCTGAATGATCTATGAACTTCATCTACCTTAGGTACAATGAAACACTTAAAATGAAGAAAAGCTAACATTTACTTAAATACTGATCAATTTTTACCCAATGCCTTGCATATGTCTGAGCATTTCGCTCACGGCCCGTTGTTGTGTAGCAGCTGTCGCTTGAATACTATTCGCCATGAATAGCGAGTTGGTGTTGTGCGTTGCTGCCACGGCTGAAGACAGCGCTGCCAAACTTGGTCCGCCAGAGCCACCGCCTCCACTACTGACGAGGTTCCCCACACTTGGACCACTTGCAATACCACGACTCTCGATGCTTCTGGCAACAGTACCACCTAAACTCCCCATAATACCTGTAAGAAATACAATTGTTTGCTACAAATTAGTATTCACTGAAAGATATTGTTTCTGATGTGTGTGATGTGTGAGAGAACAGAATTTACTCTTGGGATCATCTTTTTGCTTTTGAGTACAGTATCTGGTGCAACCACTTTCTCAACTCATTACGCAAAGAGAAAAAGAAAAAACAGATAAATGATAAAGAGAAAGAAAAAAAGAAAAAAAAAAGAGAATAAAAGTGTGTAAGAGTAAACAAGGAAGTGTACACACACACAGGCAAATTTGAAGTGGAAACAGAATTCTAAAAGGTCTTTACGGTAGAAAGCAAATGACGAGAGATTAGACAGGGTCCGAAAAAACCGAGTTTTTTTTTTTAGAACTGCATTAAGAATTTTAGAAGAATTTCCCTATATTATTATTATAAATAAATATATAATAAATATATAAATAAATAAAATAAATAAATAAATAAATAAATAAATATATAAATAAATAAATAAATATATAAATAAATAAATATATAAATAAATATATATATAAATAATATATATATAATAAATATATATATAAATAAATATATATATAAATAAATATATATATAAATAAATATATATATATAAATAAATATATATATAAATAAATATATATATATAAATAAATATATATATAAATAAATATATATATAAATATATATATATATAAATATATATATAAATAAATATATATATAAATAAATATATATATAAATAAATATATATAAATAAATATATATATAAATAAATATATATATAAATAAATATATATATAAATAAATATATATATAAATAAATATATATATAAATAAATATATATATAAATAAATATATATATAAATAAATATATATATAAATAAATATATATATAAATAAATATATATATAAATAAATATATATATAAATAAATATATATATAAATAATATATATATAAATAAATATATATATAAATATATATATATAAATATATATATAAATATAAATATATAAATAAATATAAATATATAAATATAAAATAAATATATAAATAATATAAATAAATATATAAATAAATATATAAATATATAAATATATACACACACACACAGGTAAGTAATATTCCAGGTAAGGGTGAATATTGCTTTTGTAGAGTAATACTAATTTAGACAAAGTTAAACATTTCAATATCTAAAGCTGATGCCTAATTTTTGGGAAGCATTCTTGGCAACTGTTGAGTTACACGTTTTCATCACGAATCTAAATCACTCTCATATCCTTCTGTTTAATTCTCATATCACTTTTTCTAGCTTGGGAATATCCAGCAACGTAACTTTCCTTTATATCTCATCTATTGAGATATAATGCTTTTTGCTGCTCAAAATCCATCTGGAATAAATTCACAGGAAAATTGGTGGAGGGGTGAGAGCTTTGACAAACTGCTAGATTCCTGTTCCTGTCAGGCTACTAAATATATGCTAGCCTTAGGTAAACCGAGGTAAATAATTCCGATTACTGCTTGGTGATCAGCCCAATTAACACTATTTCTTAGAAAAAAAAGAACTAATCTATATTAGTCTGAACAGCCTCCAAGTATAGAGACAGACGAGGCATATGCACATGCTAATGCGCACACGCCCCATCACAAGTGTGGAAGGATTAAGGATGAAGTGCATCTCTTCTGCACTTCGCAAACATGATTGCACACAAAAAATGACAAGGCAATGTTTATGTTTAATCAAATTTATGTAAAATAAATAAAAATGTGATACCTAACTAAATTGGCCAATTATCACATTTAACCTAACTGTGCAGGCTATCTTGATGCATTGTCTGTCATGTACAAAAATAAAATAGTTCTGAAAAAAATAACATTTTGTTTTGACGTAGTTAATTAGCATCCAGGAAGCATGAAAATCCACATAAAATGTGGAAAACTAAAAAAACCTATCTTGGTTTAGCTGTAGTAGACAGACAGTGATGTGTTTTTTTCAGTAGAAATGAGGTGAGGTGCAGTGTGGAAATAACTCGGTCCCTTTATTTCATTGTTTCTCACTTTATATACTGTATTTTTTCATGCTCATATGTTGTACTGATGAGTCAATAGTGGTATTCACCATATACAATTTTGGAAAAACACACATGTACAGATATACTGTATGTGAATAAATATATGCACACCCTGTATTTATTCACACACACATATACTGTACTTAGATATACAGTACTGTATATATGCAAGCCTAAATCTTATACCTGCACATAGCACATTCTAATTGCAAACATATATGTACATGGATATCGCTAACTTGCAGTTAAAAATTCAATGGTTCCTAGCATGGCTGCCCTGCACATTCAGTTGCTAAATGGTGATGCACCAGACATGCCACCACTTTTTTTTTAACCAAGTGCCCTGGAAGGAAACTAAGGGGGGCAAAGGATTTTTTTCCAAATGGGACAAACAATTGACAGGGGCCTCTAATGTCAAATGACATCCCACAAGAATGGGTGGCACTTTTGTATAAAATGATTTGCCCTAATCCTTCCACTGTGCAACATGACAGGTTGATCTCACTTATTATGTGTAACCTGCGAGGCATGAATGGAGAAGTTTTAAAGTACTGTACCATGAAAAGTTTAAAAAGTTCCACAGGTACACAGGGGTCATCATGTGCCTGTGAGATACATAGGTACTTTGTACCTATGTACTTTGTCAAGCCCTTTTAGTAAACAGATGCCATCTGCTTAGTGGTTTGTAATAGTGATTAAATAATATTTTATATATATAAAATAAAAATTTTAGTCTCTGTAGTATAATAAAAGCAAAAACAGTGTTTTATTGTTCTAAGAATGGTGTGCATATTAGTGATGCAACTGTATTTGAGCATTCCTATGTTCCATACATTTTAATATATAAATTTCACTGAAGACACATTGAATAATATTGCACGAAACAAAATCAGACACTGCAATAGTTATGTATAAATGTCTTCACAGTAACTCCCAGCACAGTTACAGCCCCGCTCCTGTGCCAGGCAAGTCCTCTACGGGCTTACCATAGCCCATGCTGCTTGGAACTTTTTTTCCCAAGTAGCTAAATCTAAAAACAACAAAAGTAACTCCCACCCCACACCTGGCCCGGCCGACCTCCATGGGGGTGATCGCTTCATGAGCGCTCGTGAATTGTGATGTCATTGTGATTTCTTCACCTCACCATGGCCAAAGCAAAAAAAAAAAAAAAAAAAAAGTAATACAAAAAAATAAAAACAAATCCTGTGATTAGGAAATGTATTCATTCAATATTCAAAATCCAGGATTTTTGTTCACACCAGGGCATTGTCACATGTAAATGGGACAACACCAAGGGTTAAATCACAACCAGACGACTGGAACATTTGGGCTAATTGCTCTCAAGCAGTGTAAATAATAATGTACTACTTCAATTATGTTGACACTATCCACCAATCAAAATTCAGGTCCTTTAGTGAAATTAATACCTCCACAATATTGACATTCTTCGTACAGTACTAATAAATATCGGCCTCAATAGGTAAGGTGGGTTGCCTAGGTTCATATGCTTCTGTTAGGCACAAAATGCTTCAGATCTGATGCTTGTCAAGTTGAAAAAACAGGCCGAATTAAGGCAACGCAACTTTAATTACTATGTGAACTTTGAAGTACTAGTACTGTAATGTGAATGTAGCATACAAATGGACTGACGAATACTGATTTTAGATACAATATACTTATGTCTCTCCTATTAAGTTAAAAAATCTTTTAAAGTCTTTTTCAGTTACACAAAAATTTGCCTATACAGTGTTGCACAGCACAAATGTAAAAGATCATTCTCATTCGTACATGAATGTCAACGTTTTTGTACGAGGGTGCTAAATATTTAACTTCCCCACTCCTTTATGTTCATAAATGCAGTTGCAACAGCAGGTATAAAGCTGTAATAGGACAAATTTAAATTTAGCTATTTTTTTCTGGATAGACCTTGTTAGGGGGGGCTCCATTGTATACTAGTATTTACTGGTTGTGAATTGCTTTAATTCCTTACACTGCAGTGCCCAAACAGAAAGTGAGGGGTAACTTACCTAAGGTTTCTTCTCCCGCAGGCCTCACACCAGGAGCCCTTTGGTTGCGAGCCCAACGAGATATCACTGTGCTGCGAGGCTCCAATGAAGCCTGCAAACAAATCCTCAGAATTAATCTCAATGTGAAGTACCGTACACAACTATAAATACCGTATATAAATATATTTAGTTTCCAGTTATTTTTTTTAATAAACCAGCAAGTTAACATGAAAAAATGGGCGAACCGTTTTAACTCGTCCAACATTAAGGAGTACACATGTACTGTAAAGTATTTATAAAATTCGATTATGCAAGTACTGTATTTCATTACATTGGTAAAGTATAAACAATTACAATGATAACAAAATATAGTACAGTACAGTATGGTTTAATCTCATGAAGCTGATCAAGAAAAGTACAGTAGGCTTAGTCCAGATCCAGCAACTCTTAGGATTCATTCAGGATGCATTACGAGATCAGAGGGGGTTAAACATTACTCGATAGTGGTGATAGACAGCCTGGTATAATGATATCAACTGTACTGTACAGTGCAGTACTAGCTATTGATCTATTGTTTAGCCAATATCTGATACCCTTGAAGTTGTCAGCATTGAACTACATCTGCCAAGTGTCAGAACATTTGGAAAATCAATTTAAGTACTGTACTTCTGTTATACAGTATCTGTATCCGAGTTTATTACTTCCAGGATATAGTGTCACTGGCAAATTTATGAATGTTGATGTTCACTCCTGTGGGTATTGTTACAAATCTTTATGACCAAACCACACATCAGAAAATGAAGACACGATGTTTCAGTCCATCCTGGACCATTATCAAGTCAACTTGATAATGATCCAGGACAGACCGAAACGTTGTTTCTTCGTTTTCTGATTTATGGTTTCGTCATCATATCTTCCTTAAACCATGTTATTGCGACTCACTGCCTACACATGTTCTTGCTCATCCTTGGACCTTCTGTTATTTAACGAGGGTTGTCAATAACCCCTACCATTGTCTTATTGACCTCTTCTGCTGCCATTCCAAATATGTTCTCATGTGTTGGCTGTCTCTGGTTCTTTAATTGCCTAAAGGCTCTAGTGTAACTATAGTATTATTACACTACTGTACTATATTCAGTTTTGCCTTCATTACTCCAGTGCCATGCGGCTATAATTCCATCATCCTTTTAGTAGCTCTACAATCTTGTTTGTAATTCAACTGTATATGTGTACTTAACCTTTGTTCTATAGTACTGTACTCATCTCTAATGAGTTTACTGTGTTTTTGCTTCTGAGTGGGAGTTTCAATTGGTCTCAGTTGGTCTCTATCCCAATCTAAAGAAAGGGATATACAGTACAGTATACATGTTATTTNACCCCATGCAGAGAACAGTAGGTAGCCAATGCCGAGGCAAAACCGCGGTCACCTAAACTCTTACCCAAACTGGTAAATACACAAAAACATCTTCCAGTACCCTCTGGCAAAGCAGGAGCCAGCCACCCACCACGCCCTGAGGACACAACAAGACCTACCAAGACCTGTCGTCTTGTGGCACCTCTCTGCCAAGCCGGCGCCAGACATTGCCTCTTCCCAAAGAACCACCCAGAAAACATAAACATATATCGACTTCCCTGTGACCCCAGTCGATAACTGCGCCAGGCGTCGTAACAACCTGCTGGACCATTCAACAGGAATGCTTGATGGCAGTATCAAGAGCCAATTGGTAAGCAGGCGAGGAGTCACAATAACGTGGCTGAAAAATGTTGACCAAACCACACACTAGAAAGTGAAGGGACGACGACGTTTTGGTCCGTCCTGGACCATTCTCAAGTCGAAGCGTCGTCGTCCCTTCACTTTCCAATTGGTAAAATGGTGTCACGTGTTCCAGCGGTCCCCAGGCAGCGGTGTTCAGACGTCCACTCGTCATTAACGTTGAAGCTGGAGTCCGCCTAATCCGCAATGTCATTGTTGACGAATTAGCAAGACAATTTGCACTCCACAATACACGTTAAACACAAACGAATCGTAAATATAGCACAGAATAAGGGACCCTGAAATACATCATTACTTAAAGCACAGCAATATGTTAAAAAAAATCAAAAGCCTCCTATAAAGAAAACTTGCAGAATAACTTTGAAATACAGCAAACACAATAAAAGAGACAGAGAGAGATATAACAATGGCCAGAATACGGCTGGAATATTTTAAGCTACAGCACAGATATAAATAAACAACATGAATGAACAATGCTTTCAATGGTAAGTTTCAAAAAGATTCGTACATTAAATCTCCTCCAGTGTTTCAGAACCATGTTCAAACAATAACCCTATAAAGAGAAGACCTCCCACTTCATGGAAAACAACAAGTAGTCAAAGCACTCGGTAAATGTCTAGAATGTACCAAAATATTAAAGTACAATTGAACCATAATGTAAGTTAACAATCATGCCAGTTTATGCCCGAAACGCTTTGCGTAATAGTGGCTTTAGGCATTGTATGTACTAGCCCTATCTATAAATCATTCATTCTTTGTAAAATCCCTTGTATGTATGTACCTTACCTAAATAAACATTTTATTTTATTTTATTTATCACCCCCCAACTCCCAACCACAGAAAACGTAAACATCACAGTGTTAAAAGAAGCGTCCATCTGACGTCAACACAACATCCAAACTTATATTTTTCTCTCGCCGTGTTGGAACTCCTGGTTAAAAACCTCGATGCTGATGCGATGTGATATGGATGTCTAGCTCTTGCTTCGCTGTGAGGTCATCGGAAAACGTGTTACAACTTTTGTGTTAGTTGAGTCACGATACTGTCCTCAAGCATATTTCTTCAAGAGCCCCTATCGCCTTGGGTCATTTGCCCGAAACTCTCTGCGTACTAGTGGCTTTAGGTATTGTATGTACTACCTCTAAATTTAAATCAAACAGAATGTTTGTACTGTAACCCTGCAACTATGTATGTACTTTTCCTAAATAAATTATAATAATAATAATAAGAATTTTATAGATTTGTTTATGTTTTCTGGTTAGATCTTAAGGTAGGGGATGGAGGTTGGGGGGGAGGATCCCTGTCTCCTTCAAGAGGTCGGTACGTGTGACCTGGGTGGCCGGGCACATCCGATCCTCCAATTGTCATCTCCCGCTAATCAACAACAACCGCGGATGTGATGTGGTTGCTCCACACCCGATAGTGTGAGTATGCAGTACATTATACCGACACGACCCTCCACATTACGACAACATCCATCAGCGTTTACAGTGACGAGGCAATCCACATCATCGCTCGTGCACGCATCAGTAGAAGAATACCTATCATAAACAAGAAGAACCTCCAGGTTCGACCCCAGAGATGTGGTGGACTCTACCTCTGGAGATCTTCAGAAAATATGATGTGCATTTGCCCACAGTGAGCTTGATATTTGCCATTAGGCACATGGATTTAGAGATATATACTATGTTAAGGTCAAGGATTTGTTTGACTGCCCAGGGGTTAGGAGGATGCCTGACATATATATCGTCTGGGTTCATCAGATGCCTATGGAAGATTTTCCACTTTAACATCTTGTGGGGAGTGGGATCTGCCACGTCCTTAATCAAAAGTAGCCAGAAGTCAGTATATCTTTGCTGAACTATCATAGCCACTAAATCATCACTACCAACTTACAAACACTTAATTTCCAACAGTTGCCAGGTAGAGACAAATCTTCAGGCACATGTATTTACCATAGGGGAGAAGATTCTCATGCTGTCATCAGGAGAAAACTTTAGGAATGCTTCATGCTGATTATTTGGCCAAACACTTAAGCATAGAGCAGCAACTTTACAAAATTTCTCTTAAGACTCCTAATCTACAAATATGATCAGTATACTGAATAACCAGTCTAGAAAGACATGTCAAATATTTTATGAACAAATAAATTAATACTGTATATTAATTTGAAAAGATCTTTGGATTGTCTAAAGTATATTTTTTTCCCCAGGCACAATTGTATGTTGGACCTACTACAGAGTAGCTGCCTCATCTTATTCCTGGTCTCTGGAAGAACCCTCACCATGTGAAATGCTTTGATAAAGCATTGACTCTCCTGTGTACTATAATGTTAGACACGTTTTATGAAGTTCTTCAAGCACTGCAATGTCGGTGTCGACCTTCTTGACATAAGACTATCGACAGCTATCCAGAATGAATAAATAATTTGCTGTCTAACTCATTAACCCTTCAGGGTATTAGACCACTAGCTGGCCCAACAAAATCAATTCATGAAGCTAGCATGATTGTCAATATGGGAAAAACTAATAAAGCACTACTCTTTATCCTAGTGTTTTTTATAAATCAAACTGTGATTTGTATGCAGGACACATGTGACAAAGGTGAACAGAAGAGCAAAAGGTAAGACTTTAGAATCATCTGTCATATAATAAAACAATCCTTTCCTATATATAAGAAAAGTTTGGTTCCAGATCTATTCAAAATTTGGACTTGTACAGTATATTAAAATTATGGTGATGCGAGCACAAAATGCTTGCTTTCCACCCACTGTACTCTTTCTTCTTTTATATTTTTCAGAACTAATGCATACTATTAAGTTAAATGGTATTAGGTCACCTTATTGCACTTCCTTTTGATATTTACAGTACTGTTCTTGTTGCATTTTCAAAATCTTTTGATTTCTCCTATTTCTCTTTCTCTCTGTAAATGAGAAATGTTTGCTTTGCCATTTTCAATGGTGTCATTAATGTTTGCATTCATTCTTTATTTTGGCCAGATCACAGGAACTCTCAGCTACACTTAACTTAGTTGGTTAGGTGATGACCCAGTGTAGTGTCCGACTTTCGATACATATTAAAGAACAGGGACACCACAGCAATTCTGTGAAATATCACCAATAAAATGAAACTTTTTTATTAGTTTATGCTCTCATGGGAATGAGTGACATATTTATAACCCTAAATTAAATAAATTCAAATTTATACATAGTGAATATCTGAATACAGTACTGTATATATATTGATTTTTTTATTACAAGAAAAAAATATATTTTTTCTTATATTTAGAAGCCAAACATAACTACTATATCAAAATAATCTTAAAGTGATTGTATAGCATAAAGTTTCATATCAAAAGATCCATCAGAAATGCACTTCTACAGTGCAGTAGTTACTGGTAGCTCAGTCAACATTTTGCAGTTAGCTAACATTGATAATAAATGTTTTAACAATTTGATAATGTATATTTTACATACTGTGGGTTTATATCCTTGATAATTATATTTCCAGGTATCTTTTATATGATGTCAATCCTGGAGAAGGATTTAATCTTCGCCGGGATGTGTATATTCGTATTGCAAATTTGGTTCGAAAACTGAATGATGCAGATAACTGGGTTTTGGTATGTAATGTAATATATTGTATTTTAATTATAGGGTAATTTTGTTATAATGAAATGAAACATACATATATCTGATATGTATGTAGTATGGATGTTTTTAAATGTCTTAATCTACACATAGGTATATAATTCTATCGTGCACCTAGGTTAGTGCGCACATTTTCCAAAATTGCTCATCTTGTTATATTTGTTTTTTAAGGCCTGTTTGGCATTCTTCTTCAGATACTTCCACCATGGGGGAACTTGTATCATTGGCAACGTGTGCACCGTGGAGTGTATGTGCCTTGGAAAAATTTCTTTGATATTGAGAGCCTGAGCAAATGGATACCAGTTGCAGAGTTTTCTGATTACTTGAAAGGTAAAATGGAAGGGGATGATTAGTTATGCTTATTAACCAAACCTAAATCCTTATTTGTGTGTAAGTTTATCATCCAGTCTGTCTTGCTCCATAAAAATGTAGCACAATTGTTTTTTTTTTTTTGTGGGCTTTTTACTGACTCCTCGAGTGTCCAACCCCGACCAATTGACACACTTTAGTACAAAAGAAATATCCCATATGCTTCAACCCAGTTTCCTCACTCTCAACTTGGAAAACCAAACTTTAGAAAAGATCAAAACTACCCCAAATACCACCAAATGTGAACACCAACCATAGCCACAACCCTCACTTAATGAATGGCATCCACGCCTTTCAGTGGCCAGCTCGCCAGACACCAGATTTTAGATGAAGTGCTCTCCCTTGTTGTTTCTGGTGACTTTTACTGTCCTTGCATAGAGGTCACATTCTTCACTATTTGCTTCAATGCATGTTGCTTGGTTTTTGTGTATCTGTCTTCTGCTATCTGCTTCAGCTTTGTTTCGGCTTCTCTTACTTGCTGCTGATTATTGAGGAGAATCAGCTTTCAGAGTTCTCTTACAGCATGGCTTGGTGCTTCTTGCGTATTTCACAATAATGCCCATGCAGAAATCCGTACAATTGTTTGTCATTATTGTCTAATCTGTTTTGTAATATTGTAGTGTAATTGCCTTTAGCATAATCCAGACTGTGTGCATTTGCTTGTTTTCACATGTCTAACTCTTTCTAGATTGTCATTAGGCTATGTCTATGGCCAACGAGCAAATTATTAACACGTTAATGACCTTTAACCATTACATTACAGACTGAACTCCCACTCATCAACACAGCTTGCCTACCCATACAGATTACAGACACCCTGTTTGCAATCTATATGTGTATGTAGATGACCATGGAATACCATGACTGTCTTCCTCCATCTCCCAAAGATGGACTCTTGGCTAGCGTTCCATAATCAACTAGTTCTTGGGAAGCTTTGCTTTTTGCTTTGTAACATCAAAAGCCTCATTTATTAATTAAATTTTTGTATTGTTCATTTGCTTGCTACCAGGCCAAGGATTGCCACTTGTAGGCCTTCTGGCCTTGGTTGTCCTCCTGAGGGATCCTTTTTATATTCTTTCAGCTTTGGTTCCCTTGAAGGCCTACACCATCTTCAAGCTTTATACTGAATTGTTCAGCACAGGCTGGGGATTTTGCCTCCAGTCTTCACTTTGCTAGTCAGGAACAATAGTCTCTTATTAATATTTGGGAAGTTGTAATTTTTTGTTTGCTTTTGTGTACTAGTAAATATAGGCATGAAAGTTGGCCACTAATCTATGTATCCCAGATTCGGTTTGAATTTAACGATGATATAACATTACCTGGATTTTGGCAATTAACTTGGTGGTTCAGGCTTGTGAAGTTTGAACTAGTGAGAAATTGATGAATAATCAAAGTACAGTACTAAATAGTAACAATGTGAGCATCTTTTATAAATTAAAATTACTGTACAGTATATCTACTATACTAATAACTAAAATTATTATTATATATTTAAACAATAGTATTAAAGGATGTACAGCACTTGAAGAGAGGTTTAAATATATGCACATTACTATATTATTTTTTATACCAGTGATGCTTAATTATACCATTCTGAGACTTGTAATGTACTCAAGACATTAATAACTCTGAAATTTTATTTTTATACCTGAATAGATGAAGGACCGAGAGTGGGGTCAGTGTATGTGCTACAGCATTACGCTGAAGGATGGGAGGCAAATGGGAAGAAAAATATGATACAAGAAAATGCATTGACAGGCACAACTTTGAGTACCGGTATGTAAGACCATCATCCTGTGTGTCACAGACTCGCAATGTCCCATAATATGTTGATTGTGATGTGTCTTACATATATATACTGTATATATGCATATACAGTACTGTATATATGAACACGTACTGAACGGGGGTGAGGATAGCTTGGGCTACCTCATCCCTTTGTTTGTATTTATACCTCAATAAACGTACTTGAATTTGAATTTGTCACAGTGTATAGGATGCAAACATTGATGCAAGTGTAATTCATTAATTGTTCTGTGGCATCGTGAACTATATTTTGACATGATTTTATTGGGTAATAGTTTTAATATTAATTTATGTCTAGTCTTTATAATTAGTGATTCTTGATGAATTTTTTCCACATTACATCTCTCAAGATTTGTTCCTTTTGTGTCTTGGTTAATTTTAAATTGTGTAATCCTCTCTTCTCTTCAAAAGGACACTTTGGAACACAATGCTGCTCTGATCTTATTCTATAGTCCTAACCCCACACTTCTATTAGCAAATAAAGCTATGGTTCTTCCCAGCTCTCGTAGCCCACCTCCCACATTTAATTTTTCATGTATTGTTCCAATTTTCCCTCCCAAGATACTGGTTGTCTACCTCTACCATATGATCCATTTATTTTACCCTTGTATCCTTCTTAGTAAACGATTTTCAGGCAGCCTGCTGCCATATCAATACGGCATCACACAAGTGTATGATATTGCACTTTGACACTTCTCCACTCCACATTTTGTGTTTCACTCAAAAGGTTCTGAGCAACTCTGGGTATCAGTTTCGACTTGTTTCGGTGCAGCTTGAACCCTTATCATCATCACTTCCATTTAATTTCATATATGTGGGGCGGTTATTTGTTGTCACCCACGTTATTATGACCTGTTCTCGGAAGGAATCATTAACCTTTTTAGGTGTCCTGCCCACTTAAGGGGCTGGGAGCTTAATGCAAAACATTCTTCAGTCAATTATGGTAACTGCACACTGTAACACTTAAAAATTGCTTACAAATCATTAAATAAAAAATTGGCAAATTTTTTCTCAAACTGCTGAACTCCCGACACCTAACAACCCAGCTGCTACAGGTGACGGTACTACATGCACCAAGATCTGCTATAGTTTATCCTTCTCTGAGGTGGTTGTGGGTTTACTCAGATGGTCCGATTCATCTTAAGTCAGGCCTGGGCATTGGCAAATAAGCTTGTGAACTCTTATCTCTAGCCGAGGCCTTTGTTTCCGACATGACATAATATTTTCACTATTTTAAGATTCGAGTGCTAGGTATTGTTTAAGTGATTGTGTGCCATGCATAATACCAGGTGTTTTACACCTTAGAAGCATAAAGGAGTTTCATTTATTTATATTTAATTCATGGCTGCACTCGTCCTTTATTGCTCTTGGTACAGGTACTGTACTGGGTTTCGGTGAGGGCATGCTTTATACAGTACAGTATAGTTCTCGCATGGCTGTTCTCCCAACTTGTGGTTTCACCTGAACTGGTTGTTCAAATTTTACTGTACATAGGATGGTTTATGTACCTTGTTAGCACTTTCAAGAGAGTACATTGTGTGTTTGAGAGTGAAGGTCACCCATGTTGTCTCTGGTATGCCTTTTATTGGATCCAAGGTCTATTTTTCCCATAGGTGTGTGTGTGTTATTTGTCTGTGGTGATGGCATGAATTAGACTCACCACTGTCTCCTTTTCCTAGATATGCAACAGGACAACTTGCAAAGATCCCAGTCATGGTGGGAAGGAAAAAGAAACAAGAACCTAGTGGGTGGTATTAGTCCTTGATTGATCATTTTGGAACTGTCTGTTGGAGTATCTGAGAAACATGCTCATACAGGAACATTTCAGTTCTGTTTTCTATAAATATATATACTCTTAAAGCCATGCAAATACTGTACTGTACTCAAGTACAAAAAAAATGTGGGTATACTTACACAGTTGGGGCAGTGTGTTACAATGCCTTG
Organism: Procambarus virginalis; assembly: GCA_020271785.1. Taxonomy (NCBI): domain Eukaryota; kingdom Metazoa; phylum Arthropoda; class Malacostraca; order Decapoda; family Cambaridae; genus Procambarus; species Procambarus virginalis. The sequence goes on along the minus strand of WNGS01092210.1, from coordinate 41,130,638 downwards.
GTCATAGGGATGCCATGTTTCATAAAACCAAGGTTTATCCAATAGCTTATTCTTTTTGGTCCTAATTTATGTACAAGGTACATTGGTGTTCTTACATTCTTGCAACGCCACTAACATGCATAGCGTTTCAAGCTAATGTATTGCAAATCCATTCAATTGAGGTTACACTGTACGTGTACTGGATTTCTACCGACCATTTGTTTAATACATTATTGTAATTTTTACAGAGGAGGTGATGATGGCTCATGGGTTGGGCAAGTATGGGGTACAAAAATTCAGACAGAAAACTTTACATGCATCTCTATTCAAGGACAAGCATCAACTTTAGTGCCTCTTGTTACACAAGATTTAAAGAGGAGGTAATGTAAACTTAATTTTGTTTTATCAAAAATATAAAGCTATGGCAACGATAATTTTCTTATTTATTGAAAATACACATTTCAAGAAACTAAATTGGAGCTATAATTGAAGAGTTAACCATGTGTGAAGTTAGAATAAATGTGTGAGTAACTAATTGCAAATTGAGGAAAGACAACTGAGAAGCCAAGTACATTATTGTATTCTACATTTGTGGTATAACAAGTAAAATAATTTGATGAATGTTATTGAATGTTTGTCTGTATTACAACCTGTTCTCAAGTTGAATTATTTAAGTACAATAAAGGGACATTGATGTACCAAGCTTGACAATGTTAGATCTATAGGAATGTTTGAAATAGGCTGGTGTATTTGTGCCTAAGGTTTATAGCCCATGTTAGTTGGCTAGGTTTATATGGCTGATATTTCACATAATGTCACACTGAGAATGTGCTATATATTATTACCTTATTAGTCTACTTGACAGATCTGTATTCATTGTTCGAGCTGAAACCATCTTGCACGATGAATATGGAGGCAAGTGGTACTGGAATGCTAGGAGAAGTATGCGCTTTGCCCACCACCTACGAGAAGAAGCTGCAAGTTTTAGAAGAAAATACTTGAACTCTGAAGATGTTCAAGATAAAACTGTAGTGAAAGAGGACTGGCGAGATACACAAGTAAGTTTGACAATTCTGAAATTTTAGATCTTGTTGCATATCTTACTTCCTCTTACTCAGTGAAAATTATTTTTGATGGTTTATAATTACTGGAAGTATAAGTCTCCCAGAATGAATGGGTTTGTGTCAAGTAAATAATAAAATGCTCAAAGTATGTTAAAGATCATGCTCACTTTCACATGCATTAAAAAAATAAGGTAGAGTTCATTCACAGAAGCAGGATGAAAGGCTCTAATGTTATTAAAATTCTATTTAATTTCACTCTGCATATGAAGTTGTTTTAAGATGTACAGCTTGTGTACAAGTGGCAATGAGTTAATTTGAAGTGAAGAAATGTGTGTGGCTAGGCTACATATCAAGAAAACAAGATTAACTCATAGGTACTTTATTGTTAGATTTCAGAACTACCTTGTTCTGCATATTCACTCTTTCCTAGTATAAGTTTCTGATTATCAATATGATTGGACATTTTGCTTTCCCACTGCTCTTATTGACTACATGTCCCTTGGAGAATCTGACTCCTTTGACAATGATCATTTTGTCAATGATATCTACAGTAGGATCTCTTGAGAAACTTATTTGAAACAATTTATCTTATTCAATATGTTATCTTAATCTTTGTACATACATTCTTAACACACACATCTCATGCAATTAACATTAAGAGATAGCTTGATATGTTTTAATACATAATTCAATTTGAATACTGAGTATAATTGGCATGGCATAGATCAGTAAGTGAATGGGTCACTGTGCAGACACAGCCATGACTCCTGGCTAGAAACACCTTGATGGACCCAACAGGATTCCAGTGACTGACAATGGCATACCAAATACTAAACTGACAAACATGCCATTCACAAGCACACATTATGTATTTCATATCAATTACTGTATGTAATAACCGCTTCTGGCAAGGGCTACCACAAAACGGATAACTTTCATGAGTGATGAATTAATAGCAGTACTGTAGTGTATACATTTACAATACTAACATAACAAATTACAGTTTTTCACTTCATAGCTAAACTTTTTGTCAAGGTAAAATGACAACAGATACCCAATACAGTACAGTACGGGCATCATTCAGGCTAAATAAAAGAGCACATAGAACAATGGATATCTTGAATATTCTATAAAATGGACAGTGCTGTAGTCATCTGGCTAAGAGATTTCTTTGCATAATTACATGTTGTAAGGCTTATTGCAAACTTTCCTTCCTATGAATAAAGTTAGATAGCACTGTTAAATATTAGGAATGAAAGCATAATACAGTAATTAATAAGAATAACCCATATAATGTTCAGGTATTACTTCTGACTCAATTGTATAGTTAGTAAAGATGTTCATATTTGCTATATCTGGTTATAATTATTGTTTGTACTGCAGCCAAAACGAGGTGTAGCTGTTGGTGGCCCTTACATTGCTGCTCATCTTCGGAGAAGAGATTTTGTACATGCAAGAGGTGATGAACTGCCGAGCTTAAAGAAGGCTGCCCAGCAAATTAAAGAATTGCTGAAAAAAGAAAAATCTCACTACTGTTTTTATTGCAACTGATGCTTCACTAGAAGGTACATCTATATTCACTGTATGTACTTATATATGTACAGTACAGTACAGTAATACTCTACATATACAGAGTAGATTGTGTAGCAAAAGAGGGTGAAAACAAATTGATTATAAATATTTAATGTTTGCACATAGTTGGGTGTGATCCCTGCACCTTTTCAGGATCATGGCATTCTCAGGACACCTACAGTACCAAATCTTCAGGGACATACATACATATTATATATATATATATATATATTATATATATATATATATATATATATATATAATAATACAGTATATATATATATATATATATCTATATAATCACGAGGTGCCTTTTCAGGACCATATTGAGGTGCAGGGAGCTACTGGGGAAAAGCCACCTAGCTAGGATAACATATTCAGAAGGATCTATTCTCTAGCCCAGAGCAATAAGGTCCCAGTTACCATCAGCTGGTAACCATCAGTTCAAGCTGATCCCAGTTACCAGCTTGTACTGTGTTAATTACCAATTAAATACACATGCCTAGTGCCTCAATCCTACTAGGTGATGATAACACTGCAAGGCAGGTGTTGCCAAACCCTGTCAACTTCGTATGGATCTTAACTGTGCGTGTGATAGGGGTGTAAAGCTCAGAGTCATTCTTCAGCAAAATGTGGCATTGTTACCTTAAGCAGTGGCATAGCTAAGTACACAGTTGTGTGTGAACACTGGTAAGGGTTGTCAGTCTTTTGAGTGTCCCGTCAATGTCTTTGTTCGTGCCAGGTGGCTACTCAGAGCTATTGTGTGAGCATTTACCAGTTAGTGGTCAATTTCTGTTTCTTGTTAAGACACACTGATATGGTTTAACACTGGTTGCCTGTGGGGCGCAGGTTGTATGAGTTGAGTGACTATGTACCAGCTTGGCTCTTGGTTGAAGGTCTTAATCTATGTAGCGTGGTGTCTAATGTCAGCTCTCTGCATACCCTTGTTTGGTTAAAAGTGGGGGTGTAGCAATGTTTTATTCCTCTATTTTGTTCCAGCAGGTAAGCGTTAAAGGACATGGTTAAAACTCTCGCTGGTGCATGTGGCTAGGATGCCAGAGTTTTCTGATACTGTAGAAAATAAGGTGCTGCCTCTTATGCTTTGCCTTGTTAGCAGAGTGATGACTTTCATCTGCTGGCCTGTGAAATACAATGAGATGTCCATGCTTCTTGACCATCACTAGATGGATGTCTTACTGTGTAGCCCACCAGTTAAAGTAAGAGATCAGGGCCAAGCAAGGTGACAGACAGGTTTCTGGTAGTTTGTGGAAACCTCAGAGTGAATGTATAATTCTAAATTATATCCTTTCATCACGATACCTCCCAAGCTTGGTGCACTTCAGCGTAGACCTTGATCATGGATCATATGATAACTGCCTATTGAGAGAAAAGTGGTAAAAGTGTAGTTTGGATTACAGTATCTGGAACTTAACGTCTCCCGTCCCCATGTAAGTGCTAGATTTTTAGGACTGCTTCTCCTTGTGTAGAGGGAAGGGGTTCAATGTGCAATTTTTATATCTTCCATATTCATTTGGAATGTTTTAAAGAGGGCAAACTTGCAGTTAGGATGGGATGCCAAGATGAAATTCAGGTTCTTCTTGAAGGCCCCTACTTTTCTCATACTATTACCCCTGAATTGTTCTTACTATGAATGTAGTTTTACAACTTTACGAGTTTACACTAGACACAAATATCATACGTACCGTATTGCCAGCATACAAGACAAACCTTATTTACCATATAAGGANGAGTTGCTTTACCTAGTTTTATAACATTACTGCACTTTTTAACTACTGTGCATGCCTTGAATTGACAGGGGAAATGTTCAATCTCTATTTACACAGCAGTAATATCAGATTACCCAGCCAGTAATCTCAGTTTAATCTCAAACGCTTTGGATGAAATAAAAGTTTGGCAATACGACAATTGGGTTAAATAAACACTAGAAAATTCATGACATGAACTCAAAACGTAATATGCAGCAAGAACTCAAGTCTAAACTTGCACTGAAGGCAATACGTTAAATTTGTAATTCACGTTAAGTTTGTAATTCTGCCCCTGAGGGCCATAGTGACAGTATTGGGCAGCGTCACTCATCCTGTGAGTGAACACACCACCATAGTGACAGTATTGGGCAGCGTCACTCATCCTGTGAGTGGACAACACCGCCATAGTGACAGTATTGGGCAGCGCCACTCATCCTGTGAGTGGACACACCCCCATAGTGACAGTATTGGGCAGCGTCACTCATCCTGTGAGTGGACACACCGCCATAGTGACAGTATTGGGCAGCGTCACTCATCCTGTGAGTGAACACACCGCCATAGTGACAGTACTGGACAGCACCACTCATCCTGCGAGTGAACACACCGCCATAGCTCTTACCCCAATATCTCACGGGTACAAAGTGGGGTGAACCTTTTAAGGACAATATCTATATTTGACAAAAAAAGGGGTTTCCTAATTCAAAATGTGGGGTTTATTATATTACACATATTTCTAATAAATAAAAACGCAATACGTTGAAATAAAAAAACTTAGAAATCATTATAAATAATATGAATATACATGAAGTACTATTCACAGTTGTCTAAAGTCTCACTTACCCACACGGAAACACCTGAAAGGGTTTAACAACATGGTAACAGCTGAACAGCAGGGCGTATCGTTGTTCCACTCATCTTTGTTGACATCATTTGACGCGCAAGACCAGACGTAACAGGACTGATCTTATTATAAGCCATTTCAAGCTCAACAAAGCCACAGTGTAGTACATAAGTTGTTGTTTTGCCATAAGATTATGAACCGATGGAACCGCCTACCCGCAGAAGCCGTAAATGTAGAAATAAAACTGCTGAATTTAAAACCCAGCTCGATAAAATTATTAGGACAAATGTAGGGGGGGGGGGGGAAAGGACCTTTGCCAAGCCGCCGGCTTCCTGTCCTCGTCGAGGTCACTAGAGAGATTGTGGTCCTCAGGTTAATTCAGGTAAATATGGACGTTATGCTCAATCTCTCGATTCAATAGCCACATCTGGTCCATAGTCACTACTGGTCCATAACCACACCTGGTCCATAGCTACTACTGGTCTATAACCACACCTGGTCCCTAGTCACACCTCATTCATAACCACACCTGGTCCATAACCACACCTGGTCCATAACCACACCTGGTCCCTAGTCACACCTCATTCATAACCACACCTGGTCCATAACCACACCTGGTCCATAACCACACCTGGTCCCTAGTCACACCTCATCATAACCACACCTGGTCCAGAGCCATACCTGGTCCAGAGCCACACCTGGTTCAGAGCCACACGTGATCCAGAGCCACACCTGGTCCATTGCCACACCTGGTCCATAGCCACACCTGGTCCAGAGCCACACCTGGTCCAGAGCCACACCTGGTCCATAGCCACACCTGGTCCAGAGCCACACCTGGTCCACAGCCACACCTGGTCCACAGCCACACCTGGTCCAGAGCCACACCTGGTCCAGAGCCACACCTGGTCCACAGCCACACGCCAGCACCTCCAGTAAAGGGCGCGACGCAGTGCTTCGAGAGACCCAAAGCCATTGATGATTCAACCACTGTGGAATTCAAACCTACGAGGCCAGTTTCCCTGAAGGCTAGGCTGCCCTGTTGTGTTGTGAGGCTTCCTCCAGGTGTAAGTCAATGTGAATACTTCAACTACACACACACACACATTATACATTAAATATATATATGTATGTATATATATTTAATTATACATTAAATATATATATGTATGTATATATATGTACACAGGCATCCTGTGTACGGGTTGAGGACACTCTAGGTGGACCACACAAGTCAAATGGTGGACCGCACTATTTCTGCACTTTCCAGCGTAATAGAAATCTTCAACTCAGTCTAGGGTACGAACTTGGGTCGCTTCGCCTGCGTGTTCTATGGTATAATATGTACCCCATCTGAGGGCTCGAACCCGGGTCAGCTTGCTTGTCGTGCGGGTGTTATAACCATTTTACCACATGCTGGCGCGCACTCTTTGGTAGACCAATTGTTGATGTGACGACTTATATTGAATTTTGTAACTAGCTCATCAAGATTGTAATCTTGCTTAGCTAAATGAATTGTGGGGTTCAGTCCCTGAGCCCATTATGTGCCTCTGTAACCCTTAATTTCCACTACCGCCCACAAGATGGGTATGGGGCGCATAATAAATGAACTAAACTAAAAAAACTTGTGGATTATATACCACAGTATGATAACACCCATTGTAAGGATATGTTATATGTATGGATATGTTATATGTATGGATATGTTATATGTATGGATATGCTATATTCTTTTTAACTATGTCGGTGGAGGAGCTGCAGGAAGAGGTGGAGTAGCTCTTTGCAGGTTTTGGATGAGTATTTAGGCCTACATTGTAGGCTTAGATTGCACGTTTGACAGTTAGACATTGCTGCAGATTTAACGTCTATTCCCCAACTAGTTTCATTGCATAGTTCTTAATGCTTGAACTTGAAGTACAATTATATGCCACACAATAGTGGTGGATGGAGGTCAAGTTCAAGTATGTTTATTGAGACAAGAAAGAAATACATCTCAAAGGGTTAGAGTAGCTTAGGCTATTTCTACCCCCCCAACAGGAAATGTATATGTTTATCTCTCAGAATGTTTGGTAATATGATTATTGTTTGTGATGTGTGTATATGTATGTATTACACGATGTACTGAACGGGGTGAGAATAGCTTGAGCTACCTCATCCCTTTGTGTGTATTTTACATCAATAAACTTATTTCAATTTCAATTTCAATTTCAACCCCCCCAACGGATGGAGTTAGTTTTGGCGGCAGTTGCGGTGATGGTTTAGATGGAAGTTCTAATATAATATTCCTCTTACGACAATTGTTTCATTACAAAGTCTGACGCAGTGAATGATAAGCGTGTCGCTCGATCAGACAGGTTGAGTACCGTTGGGTGTGGCCAGCAATTGGATGGGGGTGACTGGCCAGCTTTGCCCCAGGCTTGGAAGGCCTCCATAAGCCTAACCGGTTTCCTCTCCCTGACAATGGAAAACCATATATGGCACTAGCACATAGT
>WNGS01092210.1:40995901-41037202 GCA_020271785.1 Procambarus virginalis | reverse complement strand
TCACCATAACAAACTGGGTCGGGGGAGTTGATCTGGCGGGAATGGTTCCATGTCCGGTTCGTTTTGTTCAGTTAAACTACGCTCTTGTCAGACGTATTGGCGCCACAGCTCGTAGGATATTCCCCTTAAAGGTGTTCCAAACTCCTGAACACGATTATAGGTGTTTGTAATTCCGCGCGCGCGCGTGTTTAAAGCGTGGGACTTGAAAACCTTGAGCCGTTGGTGTTTTGTAAGAGTCATCCTGTGTGTGGGGGGGGGGGAGGAAGTTGTTGAACCTTTACCTTCAGAGAGTATTACGGGCTATTCATGCCCGTGCCACCTCTTGGGTGGGTTAATCTTTATCAATCAATCTTCTGTTGTTGTAATAGATTCAGCTACTCGGAACAAGTTCCAAGTAGCACGGGCTATGGTTAGCCCGTAACTTACCTGGCACAGGAGCGAGGCAAGTAGCACTGGTTATGGTGAACCCGTAGTGGACTTACCTGGTACAGGAGCGAGGCAAGTAGCACTGGTTATGGTGAACCCGTAGTGGACTTACCTGGTACAGGAACGGTGCTGAAAGTGACAATCAATCTTCATCGAGTAGGGACTATATAACACTTGACAAACATACGCGTCCCTACCCTATCCTAACCTAATCTGTCCTACCCCTAACCCAGTCCAACCTAAACTATCCTAACCTAACGAAATCCCCTTTGTTTGGGGGGTGGGGGGGTGGAAGGTGTATATGGCGTGGATGAGATCTGCGACTGTCCAAATATTCAGCCCAATACACTGTTCGATTCCCCTACTACCATTGGGGCTTTTTTTCAGCATCATGCCATGACTCTCGGTCCCGTAGCGAGTCACAGAAGTCTGTAAATCCAGAACCTGCCTCTCTTTTGTTTTCCAGCAGTAGACGTCATCTACCTCTTGTGTGCGTTACAGCAGTAGACGTCATCTACCTCTTGTGTGCGTTACAGCAGTAGACGTCATCTACCTCTTGTGTGCGTTACAGCAGTAGACGTCATCTACCTCTTGTGTGCGTTCCAGCAGTAGACGTCATCTACCTCTTGTGCGTTACAGCAGTAGACGTCATCTACCTCTTGTGTACGTTACAGCAGTAGACGTCATCTACCTCTTGTGTGCGTTCCAGCAGTAGACGTCATCTACCTCTTGTGTGCGTTACAGCAGTAGACGTCATCTACCTCTTGTGTGCGTTACAGCAGTAGACATCATCTACCTCTTGTGTACGTTCCAGCAGTAGACGTCATCTACCTCTTGTGTACGTTCCAGCAGTAGACGTCATCTACCTCTTGTGTACGTTACAGCAGTAGACGTCATCTACCTCTTGTGTGCGTTACAGCAGTAGACATCATCTACCTCTTGTGTGCGTTACAGCAGTAGACGTCATCTACCTCTTGTGTACGTTACACCAGTAGACGTGATCTACCTATCATCTACCAGGTGTTTTATTTAATGAATCTGGGCAATATTGTGTCTACATTTTCCAGACCAGGAACATCAAGCATGTACTTACGAAACCAGTGCATCTCTTCGTAATCGTGGCGGCTTTGTTTACACTTATTAAATAGTTCACAAGTTTGAAAACTTCACAATTCAAGGTTCCAAACAACCTTGTTACGCTTCAGTGCTCATAAAACAGTTTAACAATTGTAAGCAGAGTCGCCATGATTCTTATCTTGAGATTATCTTGAGATGATTTCGAGGCTTAGTGTCCCCGCGGCCAGGTCCTCGACCAGGCCTCCAACCCCAGGAAGCAGCCCGTGACAACTGACTAACTCCCAGGTACCTATTTACTGCTAGGTAACAAGAGGCATCAGGGTGAAAGAAACTCTGCCCATTGTTTCTCGCCGGCGCCCGACATCGAACCCGGAACCACAGGATCACGCGTCCAGTGTTCTGTCCGCTCAGCCACCGGCTCCCCATGATGAGAGGAAAGATATACAGTTTTTCGTAAGTTGTTGCGCAAATGATTGACGAATCCTGGCTTCAATCTTAACCTTTTCCTTCCGTTCGTCCCAACGAGTTTTGCGCGCGGGTTTCGGTTTTAAATTCTCCCATTTCCATGGTTGGTAACTTGAAGTTTTCTTCGTTAAACGTCAGCGTTTTCTGTGGGCTGCTCAAGGCTTTGTTTACACCGGGTTGGTGGATTGCTGTGTCTTCTATGGCTGCTGTGTCCTCTATGGTTGCTGTGTCCTCTATGGTTGCTGTGTCCTCTATGGTTGCTGTGTCCTCTATGGTTGCTGTGTCCTCTATGGTTGCTGTGTCCTCTATGGTTGTTGTGTCCTCTATGGTTGCTGTGTCCTCTATGGTTGCTGTGTCCTCTATGGCTGCTGTGTCCTCTATGGCTGCTGTGTCCTCTATGGTTGCTGTGTCCTCTATGGTTGCTGTGTCCTCTATGGCTGCTGTGTCCTCTATGGCTGCTGTGTCCTCTATGGTTGCTGTGTCCTCTATGGAGGCTGTGTCCTCTATGGTTGTTGTGTCCTCTATGGTTGTTGTGTCCTCTATGGTTGCTGTGTCCTCTATGGGTGTTGTGTCCTCTATGGTTGCTGTGTCCCTCTATGGTTGCTGTGTCCTCTATGGTTGTTGTGTCCTCTATGGTTGCTGTGTCCTCTATGGTTGTTGTGTCCTCTATGGTTGCTGTGTCCTCTATGGTTGCTGTGTCCTCTATGGTTGCTGTGTCCTCTATGGTTGCTGTGTCCTCTATGGTTGCTGTGTCCTCTATGGTTGCTGTGTCCTCTATGGTTGCTGTGTCCTCTATGGTTGCTGTGTCCTCTATGGGTGCTGTGTCCTCTATGGGTGCTGTGTCCTCTATGGGTGCTGTGTCCTCTATGGTTGCTGTGTCCTCTATGGTTGCTGTGTCCTCTATGGTTGCTGTGTCCTCTATGGTTGCTGTGTCCTCTATGGTTGCTGTGTCCTCTATGGTTGCTGTGTCCTCTATGGTTGCTGTGTCCTCTATGGTTGCTGTGTCCTCTATGGGTGCTGTGTCCTCTATGGGTGCTGTGTCCTCTATGGGTGCTGTGTCCTCTATGGGTGCTGTGTCCTCTATGGTTGCTGTGTCTTCTATGGTTGCTGTGTCCTCTATGGTTGCTGTGTCCTCTATGGCTGCTGTGTCCTCTATGGCTGCTGTGTCCTCTATGGCTGCTGTGTCCTCTATGGCTGCTGTGTCCTCTATGGTTGCTGTGTCCCTCTATGGAGGCTGTCCTCACGTGAAAATATGTCCTATATTTTCACATGAAAATAGTGAAAATAACAGTCTGCCATTCTTGGATGTACTAATAACAAAAACAGGAACCTCTTTAAGCACCAACGTATATACTAAGCCCACCAACATAGGATTATGCCTGAACGGTAGAAGTGAGTGCCCCCAAAGATACAAAGCCAGTGTTCTCAATGCTTATATTCGTCGAGCGCTTACCCACTGCTCCGAATGGAGCAACGTGATTAGAGAGTTTGAAAGAATAACTCAGGTATTGGTGAACAACGGATATAGCAACGCGGAAATAAACGCAGCTATAAGAAGACACTTGGACCGATGGTATAATCCTGAACCTATGGTATAATCCTGAACCTAGAACAGAAACCACAACAACTCCAATAAAATTATATTACAAATCAACCATGCACAGTGAATATAAAAAAGAAGAAAGAATAGTGAAAGAAATAATCCGTAAAGGAGTAAAAAGCAGTACTCCTAACCAAAACAGACCTGATCATGTTCTACAAAACCAAAGAAGACTACCGACCTCCTTATCAAAAACAGCCCGAAGCCGACGGAGAACCCTTTACAGCAGTCAAACGTATACATGTACACTTGCCCCCACGAAGGATGTAACCTTCAATCTAAGTATATAGGTATGACGTCGACCAAGCTGACGAGGCGTCAGCTTGGTCTTGACCTGTCATCTTCAGTCCGGTGCCCTAGAAATCACATGAGATAAGCCCATGACATCACCCTAACAAGAGAAATGTTGAATAAAAACACTTGTATAATAGACAAAACCGAAGATGCAAGAATATATATATATATATATATATATATATATATATATATATATATATATATATATATATACACATATATAATATATAGTTATATATATATATTCACCAACTCGCGCTCCACCCCGTATTGACATGTATTGATAAAGATTAAGCCACACAAGAGGTGGAACGGGCATGAATAGCCCTTAATGTTGTCGTAGTTATTAACCCATTAATATCTCCCCCCTACCCTTCATGCCTATTCATCCACCCATCCATCTCCGTCATGTCACCCCAACACATCACCTTTCACAGAGAATGTAAACCAATGTAAATTTTCTCAATGTAAACAAAGCTACACCAATCTCTATCTCTCTCTCTCCATATGGAAGGATTCCAATTTGTGGACTGACTTTGCCATCCTTCGCTGAACGCGCTCGACTGAATTTAGAGATATAAATTAACTTGAACCTGTAGAGAAATAAATGACAAAGTTAAGGATCTTTCCTTGCGAAGACAGTTATGAAAATTATTAATATTCTTTAAAAAGGTGAAGAATAAGGGGTTACACGATTGAAGTATATAAGTTCAGGGAGCTTCAGGGACCTCCCTGAAGCCCTCAACATCGTCCACCACGTGAGCAGACAGTCCAGGAGCTTCCTGAAGCCCTCAACATCGTCCACCACGTGAGCAGACATTCCAGGAGCTCCCTGAAGCCCTCAACACCGTCCACCACGTGAGCAGACAGTCCAGCAGCTCCCTGAAGCCCTCAACACCGTCCACCACGTGAGCAGACAGTCCAGGAGCTCCCTGAAGCCCTCAACACCGTCCACCACGTGAGCAGACAGTCCAGGAGCTCCCTGAAGCCCTCAACACCGTCCACCACGTGAGCAGACAGTCCAGGAACTCCCTGAAGCCCTCAACACCGTCCACCACGTGAGCAGACAGTCCAGGAGCTCCCTGAAGCCCTCAACACACAACAGTAAACATCAGACTACAGCACCAAGCCACCAGGAGGTGGAACACCATCCCAATGTTAGAGGACCAGCTGCTAGAAACTCCAGGATGAGACGCCCCACTCCCACAGCTGGTGGCCCAAGATGGTGACGTCCCACTCCCACAGCTGGTGGTCCAAGATGGTGACGCCCTACTCCCACAGCTGGTGGTCCAAGATGAGACGCCCCACTCCCACAGCTGGTGGTCCAAGATGGTGACGTCCCACTCCCACAGCTGGTGGTCCAAGATGAGACGCCCCACTCCCACAGCTGGTGGCCCAAGATGGTGACGCCCCACTCCCACAGCTGGTGGTCCAAGATGGTGACGCCCTACTCCCACAGCTGGTGGTCCAAGATGAGACGCCCCACTCCCACAGCTGGTGGTCCAAGATGGTGACGCCCCACTCCCACAGCTGGTGGTCCAAGATGGTGACGCCCCACTCCCACAGCTGGTGGCCCAAGATGGTGACGCCCCACTCCCACAGCTGGTGGTCCAAGATGGTGACGCCCCACTCCCACAGCTGGTGGTCCAAGATGGTGACGCCCCACTCCCACAGCTGGTGGCCCAAGATGGTGACGCCCCACTCCCACAGCTGGTGGTCCAAGATGGTGACGCCCCACTCCCACAGCTGGTGGTCCAAGATGGTGACGCCCCACTCCCACAGCCGGTGGTCCAAGATGGTGACGCCCCACTCCCACAGCTGGTGGTCCTCGATGGAAACCAAGCCCCACAATTCCTAAATTACTAACCCCATAATAATAAAAAATAATAAAATTATCCTTAAACAGAACTTAAAAACAATTTTTTTAGTGTTTCTGTGAATGCTACATAGTATTATAATATTCATCTATAGAAATACCCGTGAAGGCCCCCCCCCCCCAACACACACATCGAGCCAGTTGTACACCAGTTGATTGACTGTTGAGAGCCGGGACCAAAGAGCCAGAGCTCAACCCCCGCAAGCACAACTAGCAGAGTACATCGTGTCAGCAAGGCCCACTGTTATAACTCATACTGTATTTCCCATTTCCAAACCTTTCCCTTCATCTGTACCTGTCCATCCTCTTTTCTATCCCCAAATCCTAGAGAATTCTGGGAAGCCAAGCAAAGTCAGGGCAAAAACATGTCCTCTCCTAAACTCTGAGCTAAATGACAAAAACGTCTTTCACTCACCTCTGGCAGAGCAGGAATCAAACGCCCCGAGGACACACCAGGAGCCCCTCAAGACCCGCCAACTCCTGGCATCTCTCGACAAAAGCCGGCGCTAGACATTGTCTATCTACCCGAGGGACCAGCCAGGAAATGGAAAAACAAAAATCGATCAACTTCCCTGTGAGCCTAGGCGATAGGCGCGCCAGGCGTCGTAACCGTTGAACAGGAATTTCAGACGGCAGTATCAAGAGCCAATGGGTAAAAATGGCGTCACGTGTTCCAGCGGGCCCCAGGCGGCACGGCACAGGTGTCCTGAGCTCCTGCAGACGTCCGCTCGTCGTCAAGCTGAAGCAGAGTCCGACGTTCTAAGGTTGTGTTGGGCAGATAAGGGAGGATGGATCTAAGGTGTCCTCATATAAGGCAGGATGGATCTAAGGTGTCCTCATATAAGGCAGAGAAAGAAGTTCTGCCACATGAAAATTCTGCGTGCATATTGAATAAAACCACTAACACAAAAGGCGTTTTCGGCATAAGCTAAAATAAACTTATAAATAATTTAACCGAATTATTTTAAGTTCAAACTCGGTGAATGACCTGTTATGCCTCCGGGGTTGAAGAAAGCACATGGTTGGTTATTGAAACGTTTTTCCTTTTCCCTACTTTCCATGACTGCATGGGCAAGGCAGCTAAAGTAATATAGATAGCAAGACTGGGATTATGTGATCCCTGACATTCCTGTTATTGGTATGACATGCAGTAAGCGAAAATACTAGATGTGCGAAAGATCCACAACGCCATTGTGTATCACTTTTAACTCTTATCAGCTGGAATAGTTAATGGTGGTAAATTCAACACCCCCCCCCCTTCCCTCGCTCCTGTGCCAGGTAAGTTCACTTCGGGCTCACCTTAGCCCGTGCTACCTGCAACTTTTTGTTCAGAGTGGCTGACTCTAAAACAACATGGTGAATTCTAATTCCATACGGCCCGGGGCGTCTATCCTTGCAAAGATTTAGTACCAGAAGCAATTAGATGATTATAAAATGAATGGTATGGTTTTAAGTTCTTTTATGGCTAAGTTAATTGTGATGAGAGTTAATTGTAAGGAGAAAGCGTTGACAGTATATCTATATAGAACTTGGAAGATATGAGCAGCAGGAGCTGGGATACGAGGACAAGAAGCCTGGATATTCGGACAAGGATGTGGGATACGAGGGCAAGAAGCCTGGATATTCGGACAAGGATGTGGGATACGAGGACAGGGAGCTGGGATACGAGGGCAAGGAGCTGGGATATGAGGACCAGGAGCTGGGATATGAGGACAATGAGCTGGGGTATGAGGATAAGGAGCTGAGATACAAGGACAAGGAACTGGGATACGAGGACCAGGAGCTGGGATACGAGGACAAGGAGCTGGGATACGAGGACAAGGGGCTGGGAAATGAGGACAAGGAGCTGAGGTACTAACCATATATGCGAAGCGGGGCCGGCGCTCTACCAACTATAATTCTTAAATAGATGAACGAAGTTTGTTGGTGTTTGTTCAGTCTCTACATATATATATATATATATAGTATATTTTGGTAGCAGTGTTTCCTGTAGACATATATTATTAAATATGACCGAAAAAGTAAGATTAATAATTCTAACACGAATTTTCTCTATATTTCTTATGTTTCTTTTCACTGTCGATGGTAATTGAAAAATCAATTCTCCAAAATTCATTTTTATTTCTAGTCTGACGTGACACTTGAACGCGTTTCGTAATAACTTATTACATTTTCAAAGACTTTAGTTTACACACACACAACTATAACCTGCAAACACTAAAACAGAGTTCTACTATGCTATCATTTAAACAGCTTTCATCTTATATACCCGCTTTTGGGTGAGGTGATATGTTACAACAGTTTTGGATGAGATGAACAAAACTTTCAACACAAGATAGAGCAAACTTTCAACACAAGACAGAACATGGTGCAATGGGTATAAATTGGGTAAATTAAAGGGAAGAATGGAAGTAACTGCGAAGGGCCTATTGGCCCATATTTCTTGATGCTTCTATATTGGTGCGGAGTCTTGAAGTGGGTAGAATATAGTTGTGCATTAGTTGGCTGTTGATTGCTGGTGTTGACTTCTTGATGTGTAGTGCCTCGCAGATGTCAAGCCGCCTGCTATCGCTGTACCTATCGATGATTTCTGTGTTGTTTGTTAAGACTTCTCTGGTGATGGTCTGGTTGTGGGAAGAGATTATATTTTCCTTAATGGAGCCCTGTTGCTTATGCATCGTTAATCGGCTGGAAAGAGATGTTGTTGTCTTGCCTATATACTGAGTTCTTTGAGGCTTACAGTCCCCAAGTGGGCATTTGAAGGCATAGACGATGTTGGTCTCTTTTTAAAGCGTTCTGCTTGTGTCTGGAGAGTTTCTCATGAGTAGGTTGGCAGTTTTTTTTGGTTTTTATAGTAAATCGTCAATTGTATCTTCTGATTTTTGTCTGTAGGGATAACGTTCCTATTAACAGTATCTTTCAGGACCCTTTCCTCTGTTTTATGAGCTGTGGAAAATCAATCATATGTAAATAGGGTAGAAATGGTTGGGCACTTTTCTTTTCACCCATTGTCTCTGTTCACCAAGCAATAAATAGATACCCCAGGAGTTTGGCACTGCTGTGGGCGGGGTTGCATCCTGGGAAAGGTTAGTAGCTTGATCATGGGGAGGCACCTCGATACAAGGTTAAAGTATATAGTGTATATTCACAGGCTTCAAGTCCCCTGATAAAATTACAGTAAGTATAATTAGATACAGGTAATCAGGAATAAATGTTGGTACTGTTATCAATTTAGTATACTACTAAACAAACAATTTCTTTGGTATGAATATAATGAATTATATGGGCACACGAATACGAATATACAGTACGTATATACAAATAAAGTACAGGTATACAAAATACAGGGTATGCAGTCCCTGTGGCGCAGTATTAAAGCACTCGCCTGGCGCTTCGCAAGCGCTTTGGCCTGGGTTTGCATCCTGGCCGGGGAGGATTGACTGGGCACCAGTCCTTAATTGTAGCCTCTGTTCACCCAGCAGTGAATGGGTACCTGGTTGTTAAACGATTGGCGGGAGTACTGTACTGATGAAACTTTGTAAATTTGTAAATGAGTTATTTTTTTAGTTTAGTAATTAAATATTAATATGCTCTCTAATACTGTATTAGATAATGTACAGTACTTCCTTTACAATATACAGTGGGGCCTCGATTTATGATGGTAATCCATTCCCAGAGACTTATCGTAAGTCGAAGCGATTTTTCCCATAAGAAATAAAGGAAATTGAATTAATCCGTTCCCCACCTTCCAAAATATTAACTTACAAATACATTTTATACTGAATACAATTTTTTTCCCTAACTACAATACAGTACATATGTTTATCTTACCTTTATGGAGGACTCTTGATGGCATATGGAAGATGGTGATGAGGGGGGGGAGGAGGAGAGGTGTTACTGTTTGGAAGGGGAATCCCCTTCCATTATAACATCAGGCAGTGATGACTTTTCTGGGATACACTCTCTGGCATGTTTTGCCTGCATACCACAAGGACCTGCTTGTGGCTCACTGGTTGCTTGTCTTACTAAGAATCTGTCTAAAGACACTTGTTTTCCCTTCATTTTAACACCTGTCTGTAGTAAGACATCACATTGTCATTTAAAGGTCAATGCAATGGCCTGCTACAGCTTTATCTGGGTGAGTTTTTTCAACAAAACTTTGTAGTTCTTCCCATACTTCACTCATTTTCTTAATGAGGAAGTGACATTCTCTACTGCCTCTACACACAACTATTTTCTTAGGTAGAACCTTACCACTGACTTTCTTGGAACCCATGGCATGATATATAATACAGTAATCAGTTTTATGTTCAAAAAGCAAAAAGTCACAACAAAAACGGAATTTCTTATAGGCGTGATCATCACTAAGCGGGCAGCTCTAGTAAACTGAGGCAGGTCGGCCCGTGTGACCGGGAACCACGCGCTCGGTTGACCCAAACGTGTACCAACAAATATCGTTAGTCGTCGACACTATCGTAAGTCGAGTCTCATTTTCGATCAAATTTACATTGTAACTCGAAATTATCATAAGTCAGGGCAATCGTAAGTCAAGGTGCCACTGTATAAAAAACACCTGCATAAAAATACTGTAGTTATACAGTACTGTAGTGTCAAAGCCTACATAAAAATACTGTACTCGGATATGTGGGCAGCTTCTAAACACAACTTTGTGAGCTAGCACATGGGGATGATGTACAGTATTTAAATATAGCCACAGGCAAAGGGTTCATAATAATACTGTATACTTAAAATCTTGATATAATATTGTATCCACACTTTGCATTAAGTAAATAAATCAGCTATAACTGTGTGCTATACATATTGTAATTGGTGTAATATTCTTATAATACACAAAGTACAATTATGTACCAACTGGAATACTGTACAGAGCCTTTGTACTCAATCAATTTTAATTATACATAAATTTTAAGCTTAATACTTAAGTAAAATTTTGACAAAATTTTGACATTTTTAATTTTATAATTAATTAATTTATGCTGCTGTTCACAGGATGTGCATACGGTGAACACTAAACTAGTGATTACAAGCAGGAATATTTCGGGGACCTTTTCAGTAATTTGTAATTATGTCAAGTGATGATGCTGAGTCTTCCCTTCTTTCAGGCCAATGAACCAATGAGGTGACAAATATGGGGACATTCCAGAAGTTCTGCCTTAGGTGGAACAACCACACTAGTAACTTATTAGGAACGTTGGGCCATATCCTTGCTTCTGAACAACACTCAGATGTCACTTTATGCTGTCAGGGTAAGAATTATTATGTTTTAAATACATTTTAGTCTTTATAACTTTGATGCTTTGATATTGTGGTCGTGGACCAAGAGATCTTCTATTACAGTATTGTGTTTTTTCCATGTTCTGTACTCTCATACCCTGTTACTAGATGATATCTTAGGGCCAATATATTTACAACCTTTAAAGATATTTTCATGGGCAGATTCATAGTATACAGTACTGTATATATATAATATATACTCTAGCCTTGGAAAAGATAATACAGTATAGTAATCATTTGAGGGGAACCCTCTATATTGTATTTTTACAATACAGTTCTGTATACTATACTAATAATAATAATAATAATGCTGTAATAATAATAATAATACACAGAGATTAATCACACTAATGTGATGTATCAATGATAATAAAATGAAATATCAACGAAAAAATCTGTAGGAGCTGTGATGAGGATTTTAACCTATGCGGTAGGTAGTCAAACGCATGCGTCCTAGACAATGTTTGACATGTTGTGGCCTGATTGTCTGGAACATATGCATGGGACTTCCAACCGTATGGGTTCGAATCCTCATCATGGCTCCTACAGATTTTCTGAATTATTATTATTATTAATCTTCTTCTTATTATTATTATGATAATAATAATAATTATCCAGCCATTAAATATATATAAATGACTGGATTATCTAGTCGATACTACTAGTCGAGTCCTTCAGTGAGTGTTAGTCACTGAAGCTGCAGTAACCAATTATGAGCAACAGTAACAGTGTGTAACAGATCCCATGAGCACCACACCAGAAACAAATACCTATTTGATATTCGAAGAGTACGACTTAGTCAAACTAGAA
Organism: Procambarus virginalis; assembly: GCA_020271785.1. Lineage (NCBI taxonomy): Eukaryota > Metazoa > Arthropoda > Malacostraca > Decapoda > Cambaridae > Procambarus > Procambarus virginalis. The sequence continues at coordinate 41,025,356 of WNGS01092210.1, read as the reverse complement.
ATGCTTTACAAATCAAGGGACCTCGAATGTGGAATGACCTTCCCAATTATATTAAAGACTGTACCTCTCCCAACGAATTTAAGATAAAAACTAAGTACTACCTAATTAACTCAATGTAACCTACCTCACCCCCAAAATGTCAACCCATGTCTTCTATTTTAAACAATGCTGTTTTGTTGACCAAATTGTATTTTTGCTTTTTTTCTGCCATGTTTCCCCCCCCCCTTTTTTCCATTCTTTTCTTATTTTTTCTCAACACAATTTATGCTTTAATCTCAATTAGTATTAAATTTTAGTCTTAGTGTTTTTCCTGCCCGAAACGCTTTGCGTAATAGTGGCTTTAGGCATTGTATGTACTAGCTCTATCTATAAATCCATCAACTTTTGTATCTTACCTTGTATGTATGTACCTTACCTGAATAAAAATTTATTATTATTTATTATTACTAAATCACTGTACAGTATAGCAGTATGTGATGCTGTGCCCATGCAGTTACTGATTCAAAGACTTGCCAAATGCAGTGGAGCTTAACCTGATTTTCTTGAGAGATATAAACATCAATCATTGCACCTCGGGCTCAAAGAGCAACTTTTTTGGTCATAATCCTTAGCTCCAATGAAGTCATAGCTGGTTTGGCTGTTGCAGTCCTTGTTCCGTGCAAACGTACCGGAGTGGCTCGTATAGATGTAAGTGATCACTCCACTACTTATGTGGCATCAGTGACTAGAGCATGAACACTTGTGTTCATGCTGCTGCTGTTACTGTATATCTCTGTATAATATACTGTGTACTTCTGATAGACTATATCTGTATATACTCTATCATGTATTTTATATTCTTTCAGGGGAAGTATGGCGATTACACAAACTAGTGCTGTGTGCATCCAGTAGTCACTTTGAGAAGTTGCTTGGTGCACTACCACCTGGAAACTCTCCAATTGTTGTATTAGATGGTCCTCACCCACAAGATGTGGCCTCTCTCATCCACTTCATTTACCATGGGGAGGTGAATGTTGATCAGGAGAACCTTGCATCTCTACTTAGAACAGCAGAAAGTCTCAAGATAAAAGGACTTGCAGAAGTATCATCTGTAACTAGTGGTGGTGAGCATAAGACTCAAAGTGATGGAGAGAGCCAAAGACATCACATCAGAGGCAGGTCAAGAATTGGTAATTGTCAGTCTGGTCCAATATATACTATAGGGAATGAGTATCCTGTAGGGATGTATGGCCTTGTTCCACAGAGTGTATCACCACATGCTCAAGTACCTGATCCATTGGAACGTGACCCATCACCTCTCAACTTATCTTTCAGTGGTTCATTAAAAAATATCCATGATGAAACGCCTCAGGAGAGGCAAGAAAGACGCAATCGCTTGGATGACCTTCTCTATGCTGCTACTGAACGTAGCAAAAAGGAGGAGAGGCGGGAAGCTCGACGAGAGGCAAGAGAGGCAGCTTTGCGTGAAGCTGCTGCAAACCGTGAGTCTTCAGTGATGATAACACAAGATCAAGCTGTTCTTCCCCCCTTAGCAAAACGTGCTAGAACTATCGATTCCTCTCGAACTACTGCCCTGCCTGCCCACCCAGCTTTTCATATTCCTCTGATGAATCTTACACTGCCTCCCAATGCATCTGCTTCTCTTGTCACTTCACATAGTATTTCATCAACACAAAATTCTCATTTACCTGAGACTATATCTTTAAATGAAAATGCAGCTGTAGTTTTACAAACCCAAGATATTCATCAAGAACATCTTAATAATCAAGATATGGAGGCAACTATTAGAAAATCTATCAAGACTGAGAAGATTGAGGTTTCTAGGTAAGGATTTATGTGTTGACTATATTGTATTTATCTGTGGTAGTCCTTTAGCACATGTAGAGATGAAACATGTATTACGTTGATTATACTGTATTCATTCTTGAGGAACTTAATGATTAGCTTCAAATTTGTTAGTCATTGCTGTTTTCTGGGCTGGTCCTCAGAAGCTACCAGGTGCATTGGCTTTGGTACCTCACATTCACAAAAGTTTTAGTTTAGTTTAGTTCATTTATTATGCACCCCATACCCTATCCTGTGGGCAGTAGTGGAATGGGTTACAGAGGCACATAATGGACTCAGGGACTGAACTCCACAATTCATTTAGCTAAGCAAGTCACTGACACATTCACAAAACTACTAAGCTTCTTAACTATTGCATGGTATCAAATATCAGAACCAGAACCTGGTGTGTTCATAAAACTTAAATATAAATTAAACTAGAGAAAGTCTATTGGCATTTGCTTAATTTAAACTACACTTTAAACAATCCAGGGACTCCATGTCTATTATGTTACCTGGTAATTTGTTCCCCGTGCCTTTATGAGGTGATGGGAATATAGGGATCCACAATCGACATAAAACCAAACTAAGATTGCTTAGAAAATACAGATGAAGCAAAACCGACTATATATCATGATTAAAAAGAGAAGATAGAAATAATGGAAGAAGTAGTTTTGCAAGAGTCAATAAGCCATATAACAGTGCCCAAGCCCACCACCAGGTGGCAGCTGAGGTCATCCAGGGGTCCATCCAGCCTGTCTGCCTCCTCACTCGCATGACTGGTTCAGAATTCATCACTACTGTTTTTCATGCTTAATACGTACTTATTTTTTAAATTATATTTCACAATTGTGTTTATGCTCGCCATCTTGATGTTTTTAGCTGATTAATTTGTTCCAGATTTGTTTTGGGACTAACTTCCTTTGGCATAAGCTTTCATTTCCCTTTTCCTCACCAGAGTTATCTTCTCTGAGAGGTTCAAGTGTCCTTTTTGGTGCTTCTCTCTGGAGTTACTCTAGTCTCCAGGTAGTGCCTGATACTTGTCCTCATGCCAGACCTGTTGATGGGAGTTGATTAAGTTCACTGTGTACTAAAAAAAAAATTGTGTGACTATGAATGCCCTCGTTATGCCTTTTTTTTTTAGGTATGCCTTGCCCATTTATTGGATTCTGCTTTGACGGCAAATGATTATTTTGGTATACAGTAATTTTGTTATATGATGGGTCTTTCCTTGTTTATGCTTTATGAGGCTCAGTATGTGGGAGTTGTCTTCACTTACCTTACATCTGAGGCTTCTGTACGTTTATTAACAGATCAAATGATTTGTTCCCATTGGGTCTGGGTGGTCTATATGCCTTTTTGGCTTTGTTGGTTGAGTTATAATCACTTCTTACCCACCCATTACCCAACTTATACTGCTTGCACTTTAAGGGATGCAAGCAGTGTTTTCAGACTTTGACAGACATTCCTGTTTCCTCTATCAGTTTACTTGATAAACTGATAGAGGAAATCCAGGGACTGGGTTCCTGTTTTTTTGTCATCAATGGGTTTTATTTGTTGTCACTGGCAGTATCTATTTACTTTACTTTACTTCTTCATTTTAATGGATATTTGCATTGGATCTTCTCAGTTTGAGTGAAGATTCCTTTGTAATCTCAGAGCCCAGTCTCTGCTCAATTTTTCATCCCTTACATTTGTTGAATAATTTCAAGTTAAACCCTTTGTGGGGGTTTGGAGCCTAAGTGGCAGAGGCCTCTTCAAGCTCCCTGCTCAATTCCTTGGTTGCTGGAGTAAATTTGTAATCCTTTCCTGGCCCCCTTCTCTTGGGGTGTGTTCCAGGAAGGTAGGGGGGTTCAGGATAGCAGGAGGCTAGACAATAATAATGGGTGCCCTTAAACTCAAGATGAGGATTGGTGCCAAAATCTGAGGGGAGTGTTCCTTCAGGTTGGTACCCTTTTTATCCTACTTTGAAGTTTTTGCTGATTGCTGCCTCCATTACCCCTTAGGTACAGGCAAGAGAGCAAGGTTATGCACTTGCTCTCTTTCCTGTCACTTTCCTGACCTGACTTGTGACTGCAGAGCCATGTAGTGGTTTAAATTTTGGTCCTGTTCTCACATTGATTGCCCTTCATATCATTGTTGCGTGACTGGCTACTTAGTTGGTTTCAGCTTTGCTAAAGGTTAATTCCCTGATGCCACTGACATTGGCCATTACCTCCAGAGATACTATATCTGAGATTTTTGGCATTCCTCTCACAGGGTTTCATTATCACCTTTAATCTTTCCCTGTTGTGGGTAATGCTCTGAGATTCAGTTGCTGAGGTGAAACCTATTGAGACTGCCCAGCATTTAAGCATTAATTGAACTTGGTTATTGTTAAAATTGGTTTTAAAAGTCTTAATCCAAAGACAGAGTTTTGAGTGTAGGAAAGTTATAGGGTCTGTTTTTAAAAATATCTTATGTTATATTTTGTTTTGAAAGTGACAACTTTTACTCACTCATATTAGTAATTGGTTCATGTTTTCTTATATATTAATGTAATCAAGTTTTTTTTTTAATCTTTACCTATAGACACAGTTTGAAGCATGGGAAAGTTAATGGGCTTGAACTGAAAAACTAATTATATTGTTAATATTTATTTTGAAATTGGCTAGTTTCATTCAGTCAAAATCATTCTTAGGAAATGATATTTTAGGAAATACATTCTTGCATAAAGTCAGGTTTGCCTATACTGTACTGTACATTACATTACTGTACAGTACTTTGAATAGTAGTTGGCATGGTAGATATCCAGGACAGGCTGAAATGTCGTCACTTTTGTGTCTTTTCATGTGTGTGGGTTGGGTTGTTTATTTTACTTAAATTTTAAAAATATTTATGTGTACTCGACCTTTAGTTTTACAACTGTTGCAGTGATATTATCATCATGGAAGATGCAGCAGTTATTAGTGACGAGAGTGATACCCAGAGTGCACCTGAGACTCCGAGTGACCTAAGCAATGTTCCTATAACGCAAGTGTTAATCCCAGCCACTACTACTACAGCGACTCAAGTATCCAGTTGTGGAACACTTGATGACATTAATGCCGTAAATACACTATCAGCATGCAGAGTGCAAATCGTCCCAAGCACTACCATAATTGGCACAAATGGCGTTTCTATCACTCCTTCGGAATCCAGTGAAGAAAAAGTGACCCCGTACTTGCACAGCATCCTACAACAAGTAGCTGAAGGTGGCCCTGGGGCAGAGCCAGCATCCTCAAACTCTCAAAGAGTTACTATCAACATGAGAACTTTTAAGGCAAGTTTTTTTATAAGATTTGACTAATGATTTCATATGAACAAAGTTTTGTTCCATCATACTGTGGAGTATGAAGTCTTCTAATGTGATTTAGATGAGTAAAAAGACACGCTATTTCTATTTTATTAATAGGATAACAATGCCAAAGGAAGTATCGGTAATCACTTTTTCATTATCACCTTTTTTCAGCCCTAAAAAACTCTTACCACATCTACCTACTTTTGTTCTTCATTTATTTCTGAAATATTTCACACCTCCATAAAAGCCTCTCTTTGTTTTCTGGTGCTTGGGCAGGTGCAGGTTCAGATCCAAGGGCAATTTTGCCCTTTGTGGTGGGGTGGGGGTGGGGGGGTGAGGGGAAGAATTTGGGAAAAGAGCGACCCCCTAGCTCCATCTTTCCATTCATTTATCACAGGTTATACAGGATCATATGCACCACATTGGGGTGGTGCAGTAGCCACACCTCTAAGTTGCAAAAAATGTAAGGTCAATTACAGAAATATAGTAATAAAGAAGAGCTATAATATTATGCAAACATACTCAAAAACAAATCAATACTTTCATCATGCTAAAGCTAAAATTAAAAGTTCCTCTAACATTGGTTAAATTTTTACACAGTATGGTATATGCACTAACTATAGCAGAATTATTTGTTAAATAAAGAACAGTACTGGAAACTGATGACAGTACGAATCTGTATTTGGAGAGCCAATAAGCATAGCAACAACTGATATTGCAAATAAAATTTTGTGACTGGAGAATGAAACCTAGTTCATATATCAGACATTAATGGGCCTCATAGTACAATTGGCTTCATTCTCAATTCACAATCTGAGATCTCAGATTCGATCCCAGATGGAACAGAAGTGGTTGGGCATGTTTCCTTTCATCTGATAGCTCTGTTTATCTAGCAGTAAATAGGTATTGCAGGCATTAGGCAACTGTTGTTGGGATGCATTCTAAAGAGGGTCAGGAGCTCAACCTTGAGGGGACTTCAATACAAGGCAAGGTGTATGTGTGTGTGTGTGTGTGTGTGAATATACAATAAGCTTCAGGAATAGTGTGTGTCAATATACAATAAGCTCCAATATCCCAATAAGCTCCAGGGAGCCTCCAGGAGCCCCAGAGGCTCCCTGGAGCTTATTGAGCTAATGTATTTTATATTAGACCGGGACATTAGCTGAGTTTTTCAGTTCAGTTCTTGTTAGTTTCTTACCATGTGGGGTTTGTTTTGTTATGCCTACTTTTCTGGGTGCCTAATCCCGGTCGATGGCAGATAAGGAAAACCCCCAACCACGGGGTTTTTCCAGGGCCATTGCTCCCTGCAACCTCTCTGAGGGGGGCCAGGTTCTGGCTCATGGTCCCAGGTAGGCTGAACTCCATAGACTAATGTCCCGGTCTAATATATCACATATTAGCCCGATAGCTCCAGGGAGTCATAGGGGCTCCCCACAGAAAACAAATTATTATCTAGTTCCGTCTGGTTTTGTGGTAATCATTGAGAGCATGGTCATACAAGGGTGAAAGTCTTGCAGCTATATGGGTGATCTGTAGCACTGTGGATAATGTGGTCAGCTTATAACTGATTGGACCAAAGTTTCAAGTACGATTCCCAGGCAGGGCAAGACATTTTGGCACGTTTTCTTACACCTGATGACTCTGTTCAAAATAGCGATAAATAGGTACTAAGGAGTTTAGGCAATTGTTATGGGTTGTATCCTGGGGATGGTCAGTAGTTGATCTAGGGGAACCTTCATAAGCCTTATAGGTTTCCTGTCCCTGACAATGAGTACCAAACCATATTTTCTAAAATACTGGCAAAATCCTTGACTGTGTCAGGTTAATTATATAGCCACTCTTCACATTGGCCATTAGTAAGTAGTTCTCCCAAAACAGCCACCTGATAGCATTAACATTGAATATCATAGAATCTTTAAAAGAAGCCCCAGGAGTGAACTGTGAGAACATGCAGTGCTGATACATGATGTAGAAGAATATGATAGAAAGATCAGTGAGAGTACTGTATTCATGTGGCATGTGAATTAATTTAAGTTATATGAGCAGATGAGAGGCGAGTTATATGTGCAGAGATAATAATTACCACAAAACTAGGTTCAGATAAAAGAAGCTGCGTATCAGGTAGATTTTAATACAGTGGCACCTCGATTAACGAGTTTAATCCGTTCCGGCACCGAGCTCGTCATGTGGAAAACTCGTCTTACGAAACAACAACAAAACTGTCGTAAAAGGTGTCCGAGAACCAGCGGAAAAGCTCATTAGTAGAGACAAATGTTCTGTGAGTGGCTCGCTCGTTACTCGAAATGCTCGTAGATAGAGCCGCTCATTAACCGAGGTGCCACTGTATTATTATAAATTAGCCAATTTTATTTATATCCTGCTTTCAGACTACTTACATTGTGTTTTATCAACAGGAGGAATGGCGGCGGCAGCTTTTGGTAGACTATGACACGCGCACAAACATGAGCATCTGCATGCTCTGCTTCACCACCTTTAAGTCGTATGATGGCCCCAGGAAAAATACATATGTCAAACATGCAAAACGCTTTCATCCATCACTTGAGGAATATTCTGAGGAAGAGCGGGACCTCATTATCAGCATGTACGAGAAGTATCATAAATATGATGTGGACATGCAAAAAGAAGTAAATAAATCATACAGGTTAGTAGTACAGTATTACTCTAGACAAAGATCATATTCTCATAGCCAGCTCTTGAGTTTTTTCAAAACTTCCATGAAAAATAATGGTTGTGCAAAGTAAAACACATTTTCTCAGAGACAGCCCCTCAGATGCTTCCTGAACCAGAGCCCTTGGCTTTAATTCAGGCCTTGTATCTGCTACTAGGCTGTCGTTGACCACGTCTCCTATTGTCTTATCAAGGCAATTGAGAAAGAGAGACAATGTGACTTTAATTATCATCTCAGGAGGCCTGGCCAACGATCAGGCCGCAGGGACGCTAAGCCCTGAAAACACCTCAAGGTAACCTCAAGGCAAGGCACTAGTTTGGAAAAAATGAAACAATATTATTTGTACCCCACTTTTTGTCCAGACAACCCCAAGCTAGTTCAAGGAAGACGGGACCAAACAGGATGGGGAATACAAACATCTGAGAGACTGGCTTACAAAGTGCATTTTGCAGTGCCTACCACCATGTTTCTGGGCTGAGGTCCCTCGGTTAGTCTCAAAGTCGGTTTCCCCACATTGCACCAAGCTATAGAAACTACAGGAACAAGACAATAGATAGGGCATTTATTCAAGTTGAATTTGCAGAAACCAAGAAGCATGTGGATGGGAACAGAACCATAGTGGAGACTTCACAATAACTACACTTATTGTGAAGAAAAGAGATGTCCCATTTTCCTATCCTCCTGCAATTTTTTTTAGTCCTTGTTCTCTGTAATTTAACATATGACCCAATACCATTGTTACACATACTGCTCTCCTAATTATATGGTCTTAGATTGTTGGAGTGTTCAGTTCTGTTATACTTAAGGATGCAGTGTGCAAGACAGTTACTTTTTCAATTGACTCCAGGGAGTTGGTTTCTTGTTTACATCAAATATGGGAATGTTTCATGCCAAATTAGGACTACATTTTACCAGATAAAAAGCACACTTGCCACAGTGAATAATCTAATTATGTCAGGTGAGCAATGAGAACCTCACATACTGATAGCAAGAAGATGACATCACAGCAGGAGAGAAAGCATGATTGGCTGAAGCCCAGCAGCTGGAGTAAAGAGCCATGTTTGAGCATTAAAACCATCATTTAGAGCCCACCATTGAGAGAGGTGGAAATGTGAAGTTGTTGGTAGTCTGTTTTCCTCATAACTGGTATAGAACCATGGAGGATTTTGAGAAGTCATTGTGGACGATTATAGGCAACTAAGAGAACTGGAATCAGTTTAGAAATCACCAAGGTGATTATTTCAGTGCCTTATTGTTTTCTGGGACTTTTGAGAACCATCATTCAGTAATGAGGTTGTATTTAAAGATGAGGATACACTAAGAAATAACATTTTCTGCAATCAGTTATCTGACCTAAAGTATCTTTCATCACTGGAGGGGGGCCTACAGGTCGGTTTATGCCATGTATTCTTCAGGACGCTAAAAACAGTTAAACATAACTCATCTTCTTTTAGTTTACCTCTTTGTGCATTTATATGTTCAGTATATAGTTTTTATATCAGTGTATATTTATCAATAACATAATATAATATATAAAATGATTATGAGTTACCCATCAATTGGGAAAGGAAAGAGACTGAAAACACTTATTTGTTTTCAGAGCTGCAAATGCCATAGTGGCACTAGGCAAGAAGGGAGCCAAGCACTGCGACATTAATGCAGAGGTAATAACAGTTAGTGAACTCGGTGCCAAAGTCAGTACAGAAGGAGAAGCTCAAGAGGAAAATTGTGAAGTTTCTACAGAAGTCAACAGCTTCAAAGAGGAGGAGGTCACATGTGTCTCAGGTATTACAAGTTGTTTTATTGTCATTGTTCCAACTGTCATTGGCTATGCAGGCACCAGCACAGATATGATAAGGGAATAGTATAGGAAAAGAAAGCTAACGATTGGAAAAAATTGTCACTCACTCCTTCTTTGTATCTTACACAATTCATAGTATCTTAGTTAGGCAACAAAACCATACTTCAGCAAATCATCTTTAACAGCACCCTACTTTTTCATAAGACTAGATGTCCCATGCATCTGACAATTTGTCTTATTCAAACTCCTTCACAAACTGCTTCCTTCTAGTGTGTTTTTGGGTCACATCCCATGGGCTATTCACATTTAATTCTCATTTCCTCTTGCACATACAACCACTAATCATGTTTGTGCATCTTGTTGGCCCTTCTCTCTTCCTCTTGCTTTTGTTTATACATTCTTCAGCAGTCTATCCATCATCCATTCATTCAACTTCTCATTCATTCATTCATTCCACATCTTTACATGACATTTTAATTCCTTACCCTCTCCACGTTTCTAACACCAGAAAGGTTTCTTATTGGTGCTCGGTGTCAATTTCTATTGGTCTAATTCTTGTTTCGTGATGCTGCCACATGACCTTTCATTATAACTACCTTACCTTGCGATGATTTCGAGGCTCAACGTCCCCGCGGCCCGGTCCTCGACCGCTCCTCCTCCAGGGCAACTATACCTAAGGATATTCACTACCTCTCTTTCATGCTGCTCTCTAGCTGCATCTTTTCCTATCTTGTTCCTTCTACCTTAGGGCTTTCATGGCACCAGTCATTTTCCTTCCCTGGCTCAATCTACTCTAAAAAAAATCCTCTTCTTGTCTATCACACATCTTGTGTTTTTAAAATAATCAACCTATTTTCCACACAGAATTTCCTTTCTTCTCCACTACAACTTTAATTTTGTCCACACTCAATTTTAGCAGTGTTCTTTTAGTCAATAAAATTCTTAACTAATCTATATAAATCTCCATTATTCTTCTAGAAGAATTGCATTATCTCCATATATTATATAGTGATACCTTCGTTTACGAATTTAATCCGTTACCAGAGGCAGTTTGTTAATGAAACTAATTTTCCCGTAAGAAATAATGTATATTTAATTAATATGTTCCACACTCCTAAAAATATTAACTTCATAATACATTTTATATATAATACTACTCATATTTTGTACTACAGTACAGTATATCTTACCTTTATTGAGGACTCTTGTTGGAGTATGGAAGACAGTGAGGAGGGGGGGGGGGAGGAGAGGTGTTAGTGTTTGAAAAGGGAGTCCCCTTTCCATTATAACATCAGGCAGTGATACCATTTCTGGGGTACTCTCTCTCTCCTATGTTTTGAGGGCATTCCACTAAGACCTGGTTGTGGCTCACTGCTTACTTGTCTATAGAATTATTAAGAATCTGTCAATAGACATTTGTTTTCCCCATGCCTCACAACACTATGAATACCAATTCTTTTCCAAAATTTCTCAAACCATCTCCTGCTCGCCTTAAATGCTTTCATATCTGCATCACTCGTTCCAGAGGTTTTCTTTATATGATCTTCATGCAATAGCCTTGCTTTTTCACAAATGATAGCCTCTGAAATGCTTTCAGAGCCCCATGGCATAATATATAATAAAAACTTTTATGTTCAGAAACCAAAAAGCACAAAAACATTGAAATTCTTAATTTCAAGGGCGGTACGTCACTATGCGGGAGACACTGGTAAACTGAAGCACGCCACACGCTCGGTCGGCCCATACATGTATCAACAAACTCGGCAAGCGAGGCAAAGCTTGTAGAGTATGCCGAGTCAAATTTTACAAAAAAATTGAGCTCGTAAACTGAAAAATTCATAACGAAGGGGGCATTCGTCAACCGAGGTTCCACTGTATTTGACATGCTCTAGAGAAAGGGGAAAGGTTTTCCCCTTTATCTATAACTGTACAGTATTCTTATCTTGACTACCCGAGATATGTTGATCAGACCACACACTAGAAGGTGAAGGGACGACGACGTTTCGGTCCGTCCTGGACCATTCTGAATTCGATTGTGACAATTGACATTCTCACAATTGACTTGAGAATGGTCCAGGACGGACCAAAACGTCGTCGTCCCTTCACCTTCTAGTGTGTGGTCTGGTCAACATTCTTCAGCCACGTTATTGTGACTCATTGCCTGCATACCCGAGATATCTCAACCATATACTGTATATGCATAGCATATACAATATATCGATCAACCCTGGTATACATTGACATTAATATTAAACCTGTCTGTCATTATGTCATTGGTAATTACACAAGCAAATCACAAGAACAGGATGTATCTATGAGAAAATATTAAGGTCATATGAATGGACGAAACCCACATTGATAGTACTTGTGTGTGGAGGAGTCCAAGGCATGCAGGTTCGATCCCATTATTCGGACTCAATACTTTTGTCTACTTCATACTTAAAAAACTCTTTAATGCATGAATTTAGCCATTGACATGTTTGCATTTTCTTTACTATTAAACTAACAGGGCTTCCTTTACAAAGAGCTTTAGAGGACTATTTTTTAGGTACAATAGACAGAAACTACAGTATAGTTTTTAAAAGCACAATAAACAGTTTATCTTAAAATTATAAGGTAAAGCACTTAATGTCACTTTGAGAATATTTTAAGGCTTTTGTTAAGAAACTAACCTATCTGCAGGTACTCATAGCTAAATGGCACTTCCTGCAAATAACATATACTGTTTTTATCAGTAAATTAGCCTGCAGATAATTACTGTAATTTTTCTCACATTTTACTTAATTCACATACACAGCAAAATTGTATTCAGCCTTGTGCAGCATAGTGTAACCATCATGGGTGTAACATATCAATGAGTTCTTTTGTTTTCCAATAAACAGAAAAGAGGAACAGTAATTTCAATAAACATAAATGAAAAATTTTTAAATGAAAAAATGTGTAGTAATTTCAATTCTACCTTAATTATTTCAGGTAAGAGCCGTTCCCATACTCCAGAGAGTGACATCAGCTTAGAAGCAAATGAAAAACTCTCCGAGAGTTTTGATGCAGAAGATACAAGGGAAAAGTTTGAAAACAATAACGTGTCTGTACCAGTACCAACAAAACGGAGCCAAATGAACACTCGAGCTAAAAGTGCTGCATCTACTGCCACAGTTGCTGTGTGAATGTATGTATTCTAGTTCTGGGCCTCAATATAGCATAATTTTCACTGAAAATTTGTTGTAGTTTTCATGCAACCAGTTCTCACAATTTGACAATTGTAAAATTTTAAGTGGTTTTGCCGAGCCAAAAGCATAAAAACCTTGGCAACCCACCTAACCTATAAAGGCCAATACTCATTAGTCTGAGGAAGTGTTGGAATTGCGGTGCTTTTAATTTCACTAAAGCACCAAGATTTTTATGCTGTGGTCAGTAGCTCAAAATTGGGGTTCATTAACTGTGAGGACAGGTTGCTTCATGAGTGATAACCCCAGGGCTTACTTGTGATACTTACTTAACACCGAAGGCAAGACTTTACACCATTTTCAGTGCTTCTTAAAATATATACTGTAACTATAATTACTCTGCTCTTTCTTGAATTGAATTAAGAAGCATTTTCTACTAAATTATTGTAATCTTTGTTAATTGTTTTCCTGCCATTTGATAACATATCACAAACACCAAGAAATCCGTACAAGCAAGGTGAATATTTTATAATTTGTGAAGTCGTATCAACATTTGTGCTCAAGACTCAAGTTATAGGTTATGTCCTTGTTGCAACTGTAGGACTCCTTAGTGGTCATAAGATAAATTTGTATATTTTTTATTAAAATACAAACGACAACATTAATTTTTGGCAACCACTTTTGAACAAGACATATTCATATTGTAAAAGTTTTATGATAGCAGTGGTATGTAAAAGTTATAAAGCTGAGTTTCATGCAAGTCTGTCAAGATCCTAGGAAAAATACTGCTTGTGATGATTGTCGTGCAAGTTCTTCTGCGTGTGTGCTTCTTCTGGCAAAAGCAACATAATGATTCTTAACCCCTGCACTGTGCACCTGTTTATTGTGACAACTCGGTCATGCACACAAAAAATTAATTACCAAAAAAGTAAATTTTCTTAATAATATTGTTAAAATGCATTCCATGATCATGGAAAACTAAAAATAAGTTGTGTGTAGCTTACTTTGGCTGCAATGGAGAAAGGAAAATAGCAATGGCATTACTAATTCACACTTGTTGATGGATGAGACTCTCTGGGAAGGTCACCTGAGCCAGGCGGGTTGCATTTGTTGTTGTTAAAGATTTGTTACCTGGAACAAAGTTCCAAGTAGCACGGGCTATGGTGAGCCCGTAACTTGATTGGCAGGTTGCGGGAGTTGCTGCGAATATATTTTACTGATTGATTTCAGTGTCACCGAATTGTTTTTTCACTGGATTTTGCAGTTTCATCATGCAATAGTGTGTAATTTGAGAAATATCTATAATAAATTGGGCAGAACATCAATACAAACAAAATATTTGTGTGACTAAAATGGGCATAATATTATATTCCTTGGACAATAAATATAGTGTATACATATGTTACATATAACAATCTACATGTTTATGCACTGTCTGGAGCCACTAAAAGCAGGCCTGGTGAGTGATAATCACATAACCACAATCCAAAGTCAGCCTAGAATCTACAGAACATGTAGATTGTAGATATACACAGTTTTATTTCTGTCACTAATATGAGTATAATATTACAGTCTTTGAACAGTAAAACATATACGTTGCTGTTATTTTTATCTACAATTTTATGCATCATAACAAACCTTTAAAGAATTCTGGTGGGTGTGATAGTGAAAATCAAGCAAAGCATATCAATACACATTATGAGCAGACAAGGCCAACAAACACCACTACTTGACGCAACAAAATGCCTTCAGTATACAATACTATATACTACTCACATTGCAAAATCTAGCTACAACACTTGCCATTATTATCAAATTCTCAGTGAGTGCTCCATTCATCAAACGAGATATCTCAGTAAACATAGTACAGGGGTTAAATCAATTCATGATCTTTGTCATAATGAAACACTTGGGTTAATTCTCGCTTCATATGGTTTTATTGTGTTAAAACTTTCAGTCCATTACAATATGTAAAAATATATTTATTGTTTAAGTAAAAGTATCATGTCAAACAGCAATTTTGTATTGGAGTGATCTTTTAATATGCTGCTAAAAAGCATTGAAATGTGATTGACAGTGGGAGATAACTGCCCATGAATACTCCAGAATATCTTGTACTGACGTGGATTCATCTGCTTTATTTGTTCTACAATCTTAAAGTAACTTTTCCACATGAACAGTGAATTATTGTCTAAATACAGCTATTTAGAATTATTGTCTAAATATCAGCTAAATATCTGATATCTCGAGAGTTGTATAAATGTATGATGATAATGCTTGCAGAATTTGTGCCATGTCCATATACAGATATCATCCTGCATATCTTGCACTGGATAAACATGTGTGGCCATATCAATTACTTTAGAATAATCATATCATGTTGTTACAAACACTAATTGTTGCCTAGTTTTAGGTAAGTTATAGTTGGCATATTATGTTGATTGTATTTCCAAAATGTTACAATTTTATATCATTTTGCCCAAATGCTGTAATTTCTTTCTTAGTATTATTACAAGATTGTCTTTCACTAACTTCAGAAAATGACAGGAGTGCTGTATATTTTTGTGGGCTTCTACATTTATTCCAGTATGTATAAACATTACGTTTAAGCACGTAATCGGTGGCCAAAAGCTGAATTAATTTTCTTGTGCCAAATACAAAGTAAGTTAAGCTTATGTTTTGTGTCAATAAATTGCAAGAATGCTGTCAACTGTGTTGCATCTGTGTGTTGTCAATTAATTTATTACTGATATGCAATTTCTCAAAGTTTTTCACAGAACATATCGCTACTATTTAACTCAACATATCATTTTAGCTAAATTTCAATACTGCTTTGTGTGTATATGTATGTATGCATGTATGAATATATGTATGAATGTATAGTATATATATATATATATATATATATATATATATATATATATATATATATATATATATATATATATATATATATATACACACTTGTTCATACATATGAAAGGTAGTTGACTGGCCTTTGAATGCCCATAGAAGCATCACTTCAAAAAAGGGCATTTTTTTCTTCCAAGGAGTGTCCTTCCAAGTTGACTCCTCCTGAGTGTTTCCTAACATGGCTCCTCCTGAGATGGCACCTTCTAAGATTGCTCCTCCTGAGGTGGCTCCTCTCAGGGTTGCTCTTCATGAGGTGGCTCATCCTGAGGGTGGTTCCTTCTGAGGTGGCTCTTCCCGAGGCAACTCCTCCTGAGGTGACTTCTCCTGAGATGGCTCCTTCTGAGGTGGCTCCTCCTAAGGTTGCTTCTATCAAGGTGGCTCCTCCTGAGGCTGTTCCTGAGATGACTCCTTCCGAGGTTGTTCCTCGCAAGGTGGCTCCTCCTGAGATGACTCCTTCCGAAGTTGTTCCTCCCAAGGTGGCTCCTCCTGAGGCTGCTTCTCATAAGGTGGCCCCTCCCATGGCTGCTGCTACTAATGTGGCTCCTCTCGAGGTTGCTCCTACTAAGGTGGCTCCTGAAGTTGCTCCTCCTGAGGTGGCTCCTTCCATGGTCGTTCCTCTTTAGATGGCTCCTCCCGAGGTGGCTACTTCTAAGGTGGCTCCTGAGGTGACTCCTCCCGAGGTGGATCATGTAGTGACTCCTCCTGTGGTAGCTCCTGAGGTGGCTCCTGAAGTGACTCCTCTTGAGGTGGTGGCTCCTGACGTGACTCCTCCCGAGGTGGTTTCTGAGGTGACTCCTCCCGAGGTGACTCCTCTCCAGGTGGCTCTAATATTTTGGCCACATTCG
This sequence comes from Procambarus virginalis, assembly GCA_020271785.1. NCBI lineage: Eukaryota > Metazoa > Arthropoda > Malacostraca > Decapoda > Cambaridae > Procambarus > Procambarus virginalis. The sequence goes on along the minus strand of WNGS01092210.1, from coordinate 41,008,798 downwards.
TAGTCTGGCTGGAACAGTTTCTTTGATTTTTAATTTTCATAGTTTTCTGTTGTATATAAAGATACCATTCTTTATCTTCTGCAACCATATTCTCATTATTCTTTTTATACTTACTAAGGTAGCCTATATTCTTCTTACATATTCTTTAGCAATTATTTTAAATGTAAGGCTATTTATCAGATTATTGTTGAGAAATATTTGTAAAGTTAGAGTCCACATCTCCTCAGTGGGCACAGTATCCAAGAGGAGCATTGTTTGATTTTGAATCAACATACAGTACCTTGAGTATACCTTAGAGATGATTCCGGGGCTTAGCGACCTCGCAGCCCGGTCATCAACTAGGCCTCCTGGTTGCTGGATTGGTCATCCAGGCTGTTGGACGCGGCTGCTCACAGCCTAATGTATGAGTCACAGCCTGGTTGATCAGGTATCCTTTGGAGGTGTTTGTCAAGTTCTCTCTTGAACACTGTGAGGGGTCGGCCAGTTATGCCCCTTATGGGAAGTGGAAGCGTGATGAACAGCCTTGGGCCTCTGATGTTGATAGTTCTCTCTCAGAGTACTTGTTGCCCCCTCTGCTTTTCAATGGGGTATTCTGCACATCCTGCCATGCCTTCTGGTCTCATGTGGTGTTATTTCTGAGTGCAGGTTTGCTACCAGGTTCTCTAATATTCTTTTTCTAATTCAACATTGAATCAATATTGATGATGTTGATTTGGTGTTGAATTGGCATTACTCTTGTATACTGTGGCCACTGGATTATTAATCTTTTCAATGCTCCAATCGGCATGTGCCAATTCTCCCATTTGATTTGTTAATTATGTTTAGTCATGTGCACCTCAATGTAGTACTTAGTACTAAATGACAAAAAAAGCTGTGCTATATAGGGGTTAAGCACGTCAAAAATACATGCTCCAATCCACATACATTATATAAGGCTGGTAGAGGACTTAAATAAACCACAGGTTTATTTATTTTGATGTAACAGTGATTGTTATATCGTCAGAGTATCATAAATGTTGATGATAAGAAAAATGAAACAATCTCAAACAGTGAGTTGGTGTACAGGACTTCTCATATTGACAAGTAAGAAATTATGTTAAGAAAAGTGTGCTTATAAGCATGCAGCTCACATCTTCATGTTTCTGTTTAATAATCTGGTAAATGAGCCCCTTCAACTTTTAAATTACAAATTCATTAACAACATTTTTTCTTCATAAAGTTTATAGGTTCTTTCATTAAATTTATTTCTCTTATATATTTCATATGATCGGTTTCCTTTAGTGTTTTTTCTATTATTTCCGCAAATTGTATAACTGTTTATGTGAAAGAATAAATGCATTATATTTGAGCAGTATCTCTGGAAATAAATGTTTGCAACAGATGGGTTTTATTTGGCATTCAAAGATGAGTGTAATATACGTGTATACATTTTTATATATTTATGGGTGTTTGTATATGCCTAATAGTAAATGAAATTATCTATAATTTAGAATGTTTATATGGTAACATGTTAAATACTGCGATACATATCAGATAAAGAGACTACAAATTACCTTGCAGGATTTTTTATTTTTTTTTACAGTTATAATTTTTGTAATGTATGCAAGCCATTAACTATTTATATAGAAAGTTGAAAAAAATATTTGGATAGTAAATGCTAAGGAACCTATTAATTGACCACCTGGAAATTCGTGATCAAACACATTGTAATTTCTTACATAATAAGAGTGAATTTTTGCTTCTTGACACTGTAGGTTTCCATCACATTTCTCATGCATATCAGCTCACACTAAAACAAATTTCTTTTTCTAATACCATTTTTAATATTATACTACGGCTTGACCAAGAGATGGATATTCAGCAAAATAAAGCACACGTGGTTCGGTGGAGTAGATATTCAAAGCAGGATTATTATTACACATGTATTGCTGTTTGGAAATGTTCATATTACATGATACCTGATATTGCATTGTTAAATTTAAATGAAGTAGCATTGTGTTGGCAGTGCAAAGGACATCTCCTGCCATGTTGCTACCTGACAAATATTTGTTCTGCCAACAGAGTGACACTTTATTATAATTTCTGAAAATCCACCCATTAGCATAGCCAAAGGATGACCTTGACTAATTTGTATATTCGCTAGTTAAATAGACACTAGATAGTTCAGTGGCAAACTCAGGTGGAGACGGGGTGCATTAAGTGCACACGTTCCTTCCATTTTTTGTTTAATTAAATTACCAAACATCACCAAAACAATAATTTAAGCAACATTTTGTCTGTATCATATTGCACAATGGGTATTATAAAGTAGAGGATGATGCATAGGGTGGCTATTAGCAAGATACTTAAAACATCCCAAAAAACCTGGGTGTGCCATTGTATTCATATTTATTATACAGTACATTGTTTTTGTCAAGGGATAAGCTTTTAAAACATCCATATCTATGTGCTTTTATCTATATGCTGTAAAACATAATGACCTTCTATCTAGGAGCAGTATACTGTACACACTTTTGTAAATTTAGATATTTTTAGCTGTGCATGTTTAATATGCAGCAATCTTGCCCAATATGGATCTGTCTGTTGTCAGACCTTTCTTGCATATCAGTTCCACACAAAGCTTCCATTTGAGAGTGATAGTGTTGTGTGTATATACATGTAAGTTGACTGAGCATGTCAAGTTTCAATATGTGATGAAAATAAGAATGACAAGATTTTCTTAGGGTTAAGGATATACAGTTTTTTGTAGATTAATATATTGTCTCTCTTTGTTGAGACTCTGATCAGTATTGGACTTCGTTCAGTTGGTAAAGTTGGGCTGTACCTTTCTGATAAAAGGATTTGCATTACCCACAAGGTAATAAAATTAGTTTTAAATTTCAGTGAAAACATATTTTTATAATTACATCTAGCTTAATATTTTTGTTTTTGAATACAACAATTATTAGGTGAAGGCAGCTAATAAATTTCATTACTGATTATGACACTGCTACTGTAATTAGTTTGTTAAAACTTCATTATATTATTATAACAATATTTATTAATAGTTACTGTACACCATGAAGGACATATACCAACTTTTCATTTACAGTATATTCAAATTCATTAAGTACTATTTGTTTTCTCTCAGTGTATGTATGTAATTCATCATGTTTTTATATACATATAATGATCGTATGATGTTTCCATTAAATTTGGGTAACTTAACCCTTTTTTCCCGCATGGTTGTGCCGAGTGCACTCAGGGTTTCTGGGATGTGCACGGACAGTGCCTTTCAACATTGAAACATGTGGAACTGTGTAGGTCTGCAAATGTTGGGTTGGCATTGGGATTACTAGAAATCTCTGGTGGATGAAGTGGTCTTGAGCAGCTGAACTAGGAAGGGATCATTGCCAACATAACCTTGGTAAGGAAATCAAGTTACTCTCCCATCTTGCCCTGCCAGCCCTTAAGGCTGTGAGGCAGGATATTCAGTTTATTTTTATTTCGGGGAGGGGTAGGGGGCAATGGCATACACACATAGAATTTGTACATCATTTCCACGTATCCCGTTTGTTTTTCTATAACTTTGTTAACAAAATTTGCTTAAAATTATTCTTTAGTCACGGGAGGTATAAGAGGGGTAAACTACTACCTCCTTCCCACTTTCCTCATTTTTAATTCTCCACACCCATACGATGGCAATAAACTTTTAACTTCTTTTTATCAAANCTGTCAGTGAACGCAAGTGGGTCTTATACCTGTCAGTGAACGCAGGGGGTCTTATACCTGTCAGGGAACGCAAGTGGGTCTTATACCTGTCAGTGAATGCAAGTGGGTCTTATACTGTCAGTGAACGCAAGTGGGTCTTATACCTGTCAGTGAATGCAAGTGGGTCTTATACCTGTCAGTGAATGCAAGTGGGTCTTATACCTGTCAGTGAACGCAAGTGGGTCTTATACCTGTCAGTGAATGCAAGTGGGTCTTATACCTGTCAGTGAATGCAAGTGGGTCTTATACCTGTCAGTGAATGCAAGTGGGTCTTATACCTGTCATTTGCAGATGATACAAAAATCAACATGAAAATTGCCACTGTAGAAGACACTGAAAAAAACTACAAGCAGATATAAAACAAAGTCTTAGATTGGGCAACTGATAATAACATGTTTAATGGGATAAGTTCCAGGTACTGAGGTATGGTGTAAACGAGGAACTTTAACGAACACAAGGTACAGGACACAGTCACACTTACTCATAGAAGGAAAGTAACACGTTAAGGGACCTGGTAATTATGATGTCTGACGACCTGACATTTAGTGAACATAACCGACCAAATATAGCGGCGGTCAGGATAATGATAGGATGACGACCTGACATTTAGTGAACATAACCGACCAAATATAGCGGCGGTCAGGATAATGATAGGATGACGACCTGACATTTAGTGAACATAACAGAACAAAATATAGCGGCGGTCAGGATAATGATAGGATGACGACCTGACATTTAGTGAACATAACCGAACAAATATAGCAGCGGTCAGGATAATGATAGGATGGATAGTGAACGTTCTCCAGGGACCCCACAGTACTGCTAATACTATTAAATCACTGGTGCTGTCCCGTCTGCAGTATTGCTCGGTACTTCCTCTTTCAGAGCAGGAGAGATCTCTGAATTAGAGGGAATACAGAGAACATATACGGCACGCATAGACGCGATAAAACATCTAAATTATTGGGATCGTCCTGAAGCTCTTAAAATGTATTATATGGAAAGGAGACGAGAAAGGTATCAAATAACATATACATGGAAGATACTTGAAGGCCAGGTCCAAATTTACACAGTAGAATAACAACCTACTGGAGCAAAGGGTACGGAAGGAAATGTAGAATAGAACCAGTGAGGAGTAGAGGTGCCATAGACACAGTCAGAGAGCACTGTCTGAACATCAGAGGTCCACGGCTGTTCGTCACCCTCCCCGCAAGCATTAGAAATATTGCCGGAACAAAGGTGGATGTATTCAAGAGTCACTTGGACAGGTTCTTGCAACACGTGCCGGACCAACCAGGCTGTAGTGGATATGTGGGCCTGCGGGCCGCTCCAAGCAACAGCCTGTTGGACCAAGTTATCGTAAGTCGAGCCTGGCTTGGGAGTAGAACTCCTGAAACCCTCCCAGGTATGTTCCAGGTAGCCAGTGTTGGTGAGTGGTGTGGTCGTGGCCAGTGTTGGTGAGGGTGGTGTGGTCGTGGGCCAGTGTTGGTGAGAGTGGTGGGTCGTGGCCAGTGTTGTGAGTGGTGTGGTCGTGGCCAGTGTGGTGAGAGTGGTGTGGTCGTGGTCAGTGTTGGTGAGGCTGGTGGGGTCGTGGCCAGTGTGGTGAGAGTGGTGTGGTCGTGGCCAGTGTTGGTGAGAGTGGGGTGGTCGTGGTCAGTGTTTGGTGGGCTGGTGGGGTCGTGGTCAGTGTTGGTGAGGCTGGTGTGGTCGTGGCCAGTGTTGGTGAGAGTGGTGTGGTCGTAGCCAGCAAGGTGGGGGGCCCCAGGCAGGGGCAGGTAGGCTGCCCTGTGCCCACACGTGCCCGAGGCCCTGGTGGATGCCAGAGCTCCCTCCCCGCTGCTCCTACGCCTCAGAGCCTAGTCTTTACCACCTCTCACAACCTACCCTCACACGGCACCACCTCACAACCCACCCACACGGCTCACAAACACCCACACCCCACTCCTCACAACCCTCACACACGCAAACACTGGGGTTTAATATAGTGATGTTCTCAGTAAAGGATTAGAGTTTAATTATGTGAATGAGGCTGTCAGCTGTGGTCAGTGGTGGTGATGGTGGCAATGGTGGTGGTGAGGACACTGGTAGCAGTGGTAGTAGTGGTGGTGACGACACTGGTGGTAGTGGTAGTAGTGGTGGTGGTGGCGACGACACTAGTGGTAGTGGTGGTGGTGGTGGAGCAAGCCGACCCCTCCCATCCCTTCTTCCCATGGCCGACCAGCTCAGGTGCCTGCCTGTCTACCAAGGCAGGCGTCCACCCAACCATATCCCCCCCGTAAAACCCCACCCCCCCACAACACCCCCCCCCCCCACCATCTTCCCTGCCGGCTGCCCACCTGCCCGCCTCAGAATCAGGTACTGGCAGCAAGACAGAGCTATACGGAAAGATCACAAGAGCCACCTCCGCCTTTGGTCCGGACGCCAAGCTAACCCGCTAGGCTCCAGTGGTTAATGATTGTGCTGCTTTCGGTGAATGGATATTACTAGGATGCCACCTGCCTCCTTGTACACAAGCGCTGGTGCTTGTGTGTGTGTTTGTTTCCACGCTTGTGTTTACAAAAACCTGTGTTTACAAGTCTATATTGCTGCTCAGTCTCGGTGTCTCATTTCGTTTGAGCCTCTCGTGTGCAATAAATCATTTCAGAAGCTTGTTTGTGGCTTATTGGTAAGGTATTTTGATGTGGTGTAATGTGTGTGTTTACCTGCTTGTCACACACACACACACACGCGCGCACGCGTGTTTGTGTACGGAATTTTGTGCATGTGCGGGTGGGGGCATGCTGCGTTACCCTGGGGGCATGATGGAGAGTGGGGTATGACGCACACACACACACACGCGCGCACACACACACATACACACACACACACACACCTACCTACAGGCTAACATGGCTGGAGTCTGATGCCAGAGTTGTCTAGACGGACAAGGTGGAACGTCTCGCCTCCTAGCTCCTCCTAGTGACCTCCTAGCTGCTCCTAGTGACCTCCTAGCTGCTCCTAGTGACCTCCTAGCTGCTCCTAGTGACCTCCTAGCTCCTCCTAGTGACCTCCTAGCTCCTCCTAGTGACCTCCTAGCTCCTCCTAGTGACCTCCTAGCTGCTCCTAGTGACCTCCTAGTGCGTTTCTTACAAGTGATTGCCGTATATACGGTCCAGTGAATCTCCAACACAGTGAACACCGTATATATCGTCCAGTGAATCTCCAACAGCGTTAGTGTACACCGTATATACCGTCCAGTGAACCTCCAACAGTGTTAGTGTATACCGTATATACCGTCCAGTGAACCTCCAACAGTGTTAGTGTATACCGTATATACCGTCCAGTGAATCACCAAGTGTTAGTGAACATCGTATATACCGTCCAGTGAATCTCCAACAGTGTTAGTGTATACCGTATATACCGTCCAGTGAATCACCAACAGTGTTAGTGTATACCGTATATACCGTCCAGTGAACCTCCAACAGTGTTAGTGTATACCGTATATACCGTCCAGTGAATCACCAAGTGTTAGTGAACATCGTATATACCGTCCAGTGAATCTCCAACAGTGTTAGTGTATACCGTATATACCGTCCAGTGAATCACCAACAGTGTTAGTGTATACCGTATATACCGTCCAGTGAATCACCAACAGTGTTAGTGTACACCGTATATACCGTCCAGTGAATCACCAACAGTGTTAGTGTACACCGTATATACCGTCCAGTGAATCACCAACAGTGTTAGTGAACATCGTATATACCGTCCAGTGAATCACCAACAGTGTTAGTGTACACCGTATATACCGTCCAGTGAACCTCCAACAGTGTTAGTGTATACCGTATATACCGTCCAGTGAATCACCAACAGTGTTAGTGTACACCGTATATACCGTCCAGTGAATCACCAACAGTGTTAGTGTACACCGTATATACGGTCCAGTGAATCTCCAACAGTGTTAGTGTATACCGTATATACCGTCCAGTGAATCACCAACAGTGTTAGTGTACACCGTATATACCGTCCAGTGAATCTCCAACAGTGTTAGTGTACACCGTATATACCGTCCAGTGAATCTCCAACAGTGTTAGTGAACATCGTATATACCGTCCAGTGAATCACCAACAGTGTTAGTGTACACCGTATATACGGTCCAGTGAATCTCTTTAGTGGCCACTGTATATACCGGCCAGTTCGCCTCCAATTGGTCTCTACAACATAACACGAGTCTTGGTCTCACTGAAGGTAGGCATGAATGACGTCATATATCCCAGGTACCGGGTGGGATATATCCCAGGTACCGGGTGGGATATATCCCAGGTACCGGGTGGGATATATCCCAGGTACCGGGTGGGATATATCCCAGATACCGGGTGGGATATATCCCAGGTACCGGGTGGGATATATCCCAGATACCGGGTGGAATATATCCCAGGTACCGGATGGGATATATCCCAGGTACCGGGAGGGATATATCCCAGGTACCGGGTGAGATATATCCCAGGTACCGGGTGGGATATATCCCAGGTACCGGGTGGGATATGTCCCAGGTACCGGGTGGGATATGTCCCAGGTACCGGGTGGGATATATCCCAGGTACCGGGTGGGATATATCCCAGGTACCGGGTGGGATATATCCCAGGTACCGGGTGAGATATATCCCAGGTACCGGGTGGGATATATCCCAGGGACCGGGTGGGATATATCCCAGGTACCGGGTGGGATATATCCCAGGTACCGGGTGGGATATATCCCAGGTACCGGGTGAGATATCCCAGGTACCGGGTGGGATATATCCCAGGTACCGGGTGGGATATATCCCAGGTACCGGGTGGGATATATCCCAGGTACCGGGTGGGATATATCCCAGGTACCGGGTGGGATATATCCCAGATACCGGGTGGAATATATCCCAGGTACCGGATGGGATATATCCCAGTTACCGGGTGGGATATATCCCAGGTACCGGGTGGGATATATCCCAGGTACCGGGTGGGATATATCCCAGGTACCGGGTGGGATATATCCCAGGTACCGGGTGAGATATATCCCAGATACCGGGAGGTATATATCCCAGGTACCGGGTGGGATATATCCCAGGTACCGGGTGGGATATATCCCAGGTACTGGATGGGATATATCCCGGGTACCGGGAGGGATATATCCCAGGTACCGGGTGAGATATATCCCAGGTACCGAGAGGGATATATCCCAGGTACTGGGTGGGATATATCCCAGGTACCGGGAGGGATATATCCCGGGTACCGGGTGAGATATATCCCAGGTACCGAGAGGGATATATCCCAGGTACCGGGTGAGATATATACTAGGTACCGGGTGGGATATCCCAGGTACCGGGTGGGATATATCCCAGGTACCGAGAGGGATATATCCCAGGTACTGGGTGGGATATATCCCAGGTACCGGGTGAGATATATACTAGGTACCGGGTGGGATATCCCAAGTACCGGGTGAGATATATCCCAAGTACCGGGTGAGATATATCCCAAGTACCGGATGGGATATACCCCAAGTACCGGGTGAGATATATCCCAAGTACCGGATGGGATATATCCCAGGTACCGGATGGGATATATCCCAGGTACCGGGTGAGATATATCCCAAGTACCGGATGGGATATACCCCAAGTACCGGGTGAGATATATCCCAAGTACCGGATGGGATATATCCCAGGTACCGGATGGGATATATCCCAAGTACCGGGTGAGATATATCCCAAGTACCGGATGGGATATACCCCAAGTACCGGGTGAGATATATCCCAAGTACCGGGTGAGATATATCCCAGGTACCGGATGGGATATATCCCAGGTACCGGGTGAGATATCCTAATATGTAGAACTTAGCAGTGACATCTGTCCACCTGATTACCCAAACAACAGACCTGCCACACTTGTCTGTGACGTCATCCCCATGTCCATGACGTCACCACTATATCCATGACGTCACCACCATGTCCATGACGTCACCATAACAAAACTGGGTCGGGGGAGTTGATCTGGCGGGAATGGTTCCATGTCCGGTTCGTTTTGTTCAGTTAAACTACGCTCTTGTCAGACGTATTGGCGCCACAGCTCGTAGGATATTCCCCTTAAAGGTGTTCCAAACTCCTGAACACGATTATAGGTGTTTGTAATTCCGCGCGCGCGCGTGTTTAAAGCGTGGGACTTGAAAACCTTGAGCCGTTGGTGTTTTGTAAGAGTCATCCTGTGTGTGGGGGGGGGGGGAGGAAGTTGTTGAACCTTTACCTTCAGAGAGTATTACGGGCTATTCATGCCCGTGCCACCTCTTGGGTGGGTTAATCTTTATCAATCAATCTTCTGTTGTTGTAATAGATTCAGCTACTCGGAACAAGTTCCAAGTAGCACGGGCTATGGTTAGCCCGTAACTTACCTGGCACAGGAGCGAGGCAAGTAGCACTGGTTATGGTGAACCCGTAGTGGACTTACCTGGTACAGGAGCGAGGCAAGTAGCACTGGTTATGGTGAACCCGTAGTGGACTTACCTGGTACAGGAACGGTGCTGAAAGTGACAATCAATCTTCATCGAGTAGGGACTATATAACACTTGACAAACATACGCGTCCCTACCCTATCCTAACCTAATCTGTCCTACCCCTAACCCAGTCCAACCTAAACTATCCTAACCTAACGAAATCCCCTTTGTTTGGGGGGTGGGGGGGTGGGAAGGTGTATATGGCGTGGATGAGATCTGCGACTGTCCAAATATTCAGCCCAATACACTGTTCGATTCCCCTACTACCATTGGGGCTTTTTTTCAGCATCATGCCATGACTCTCGGTCCCGTAGCGAGTCACAGAAGTCTGTAAATCCAGAACCTGCCTCTCTTTTGTTTTCCAGCAGTAGACGTCATCTACCTCTTGTGTGCGTTACAGCAGTAGACGTCATCTACCTCTTGTGTGCGTTACAGCAGTAGACGTCATCTACCTCTTGTGTGCGTTACAGCAGTAGACGTCATCTACCTCTTGTGTGCGTTCCAGCAGTAGACGTCATCTACCTCTTGTGCGTTACAGCAGTAGACGTCATCTACCTCTTGTGTACGTTACAGCAGTAGACGTCATCTACCTCTTGTGTGCGTTCCAGCAGTAGACGTCATCTACCTCTTGTGTGCGTTACAGCAGTAGACGTCATCTACCTCTTGTGTGCGTTACAGCAGTAGACATCATCTACCTCTTGTGTACGTTCCAGCAGTAGACGTCATCTACCTCTTGTGTACGTTCCAGCAGTAGACGTCATCTACCTCTTGTGTACGTTACAGCAGTAGACGTCATCTACCTCTTGTGTGCGTTACAGCAGTAGACATCATCTACCTCTTGTGTGCGTTACAGCAGTAGACGTCATCTACCTCTTGTGTACGTTACACCAGTAGACGTGATCTACCTATCATCTACCAGGTGTTTTATTTAATGAATCTGGGCAATATTGTGTCTACATTTTCCAGACCAGGAAACATCAAGCATGTACTTACGAAACCAGTGCATCTCTTCGTAATCGTGGCGGCTTTGTTTACACTTATTAAATAGTTCACAAGTTTGAAAACTTCACAATTCAAGGTTCCAAACAACCTTGTTACGCTTCAGTGCTCATAAAACAGTTTAACAATTGTAAGCAGAGTCGCCATGATTCTTATCTTGAGATTATCTTGAGATGATTTCGAGGCTTAGTGTCCCCGCGGCCAGGTCCTCGACCAGGTTACCTGGTTGATACCTGGTTGATGGGGTTCTGGGAGTTCTTCTACTCCCCAAGCCCGGCCCGAGGCCAGGCTCGACTTGTGAGAGTTTGATCCACCAGGCTGTTGCTTGGAGCGGCCCGCAGAGCCACATACCCACCACAGCCCGGCTGATCCGGGACTTCTCTTAGGAAACAGTCCAGTTTTCTCTTGAAGATGTCCACGGTTGTTCCGGCAATATTTCTTATAGTCGCTGGGAGGACGTTGAACAACCGCGGACCTCTGATGTTTATACAGTGTTCTCTGATTGTGCCTATGGCACCTCTGCTCTTCACTGGATCAATCTTGCATTTTCTTCCATATCGTTCACTCCAGTACGTTGTTATTTTACTGTGTAGATTTGGGACCTGGCCCTCCAGTATTTTCCACGTGTATATTATTTGGTATCTCTCTCGTCTCCTTTCTAGAGAGTACATTTGGAGAGCTTTGAGACGATCCCAATAATTTAGGTGTTTTATCTCGTCTATGCGTGCCGTATATGTTCTCTGTATTCCCTCTATTTCAGCAATCTCTCCTGCTCTGAAGGGGAAGTGAGTACTGAGCAGTATTCGAGACGGGACAACACAAGTGACTTGAAGAGTACAACCATGTGATGGGATCCCTGGATTTGAAAGTTCTCGTAATCCATCCGATCATTTTCTGGCTGATGCGATATTTGCTTGGTTATGCTCCCTAAACGTTAGATCGTCGGACATCATTATTCCCAAATCCTTGACATGCTGTTTTTACTATCTACTAGGAAGATTTGATTGGGTTTTGTACCCTCTATTAGTTTCAGATCCTCATTTTTGCCGTACCTGAGTACCTGAAATTTATCACTGTTAAACATCATATTATTTTCTGCTGCCCAATCGAAAACTTTGTTGACATCTGTTTGTAGTTTTTCAATGTCTTCAGCAGAGGTAATTTTCATGCTGATTTTTGTGTCATCTGCGAAGGATGACACGAAGCTGTGACGTGTATTTTTGTCTATATCAGATATGAGAATAAGGAACAGTAGCGGTGCAAGGACTGTGCCTTGAGGTACAGAGCTTTTAACATCGCTTGGACTCGATTTTATCTGATTGACTGTTACTCTTTGTGTTCTGTTCGACAGGAAATTGAGTATCCAGCGTCCTACTTTTCCAGTTATTCCCATTGACCTCATTTTGTGAGCTATCACCCCATGGTCACATTTGTCGAAAGCCTTTGCAAAGTCTGTGTATACAACATCTGCATTTTGCTTTTCTTCTAGGGCTTCTGTGATTTTGTCATAGTGGTTGAGTAACTGTGACAGACAGGATCTTCCCGCTCTAAATCCATGTTGTCCTGGATTGTGCAATTCATTGTTTTCCATAAAACTAGAAATTTGATTCCTAATCACTCTTTCAAACACTTTTATTATGTGTGATGTTAGTT